>SJYV01011835.1:145960-165243 GCA_006410875.1 Neotragus pygmaeus
TAATCCCATCCCCTGCTTCCCGGGATGCAGGGAAGAGCGGGCCCTCCTGCAAACACTGTAAAGCCCCTCTGTGCTGTGTGTGTGATGGGGTGTAGGGTCGGGGGGGGTGGGGTGCTGCCAGAGCTGATCCCATCCCCTGCTTCCCGGGATGCAGGGAAGAGCGGACCCTCCTGCAAACACTGTAAGGACGATGAGCGGAAGCTATGCCGCATGTGCGCCTGCCACATGTGTGGGGGCAAGCAGGACCCTGACAAGCAGCTGATGTGCGACGAGTGTGACATGGCCTTCCACATCTACTGCCTGCGCCCGCCGCTCAGCAGCGTGCCCCCTGAGGAGGAGTGGTGAGTGCCCCCCCGGTGGCCGAGGCGACGGAGATGTGGGATCCTTCCCATGTGGCCCGGCCCTGGCTCACTGCGGGGAGGGAGACGCTGTGGACCGGAGGCGGGAACGGGCGTCTCAGGCCTGGAGTGGGAGAGCCGTGATGCGCAGCTCTGGTGGGAGAGTCTGGGAGTGCGAACAGAGGTGGCAGTTGTTTGCCCTACCCCTGCCCTCCTGGCGGAGACAGGGAACTGAGTCCTTGGCAGTGAGTAGGTGCCGTTGAACCACCCCTCGTGTTGGCTGCGTGGGGGCTGGTCTTGGCTTCACCATGGAGAGCACTGCTGTTACCAGTGGGAGGGGTCAGCGTCTGCTGCCCAGGGGGGCCACTCGCCCCGTGTGGCCACCGAGCGCTTCCCATGTGGCCCGTGGGACCGAGGGAGTGGATTTCTTATGTTGAGTTCATGAACTTAAGTTGAAGCCGTTCCCCGCCTGCTCACGTCTGTGCAGTCTTGGCTGTGCAGGAAGGCAGGGGGCTGGGCATGTGGCCTCGGGCAGGGGGTGACGTCCTTATGGTCCCAGGTACTGCCCCGACTGCCGGATCGACTCCAGCGAGGTGGTGCAGGCGGGCGAGAAGCTGAAGGAGAGTAAGAAGAAGGCGAAGATGGCGTCGGCCACATCGTCCTCACAGCGGGACTGGGGCAAGGTGAGGGGGCCCTGGCTCCTGGAGGCCCCCGCTGCCCTCCGCCCTCCCGTGGCCACTCACGCCGCTCTCCCCTCTGTTTCACAATGGACAGGGCATGGCGTGTGTGGGCCGCACCAAGGAGTGCACCATTGTGCCGTCCAACCACTTTGGCCCCATCCCGGGCATCCCCGTGGGCACCATGTGGAGGTTCCGAGTCCAGGTTCGTGTGGATGTCAGGCTCTGCAGCTCAGCCAGCGGGCGCTGGCCTTCCAGCAGCCCCTCTGCTGGGGAGGGCCACCCCAAGGGCAGGAGGCTAGGCTGGGATTCACACCAGCTCCTTCCCTGGTATGGCTTGGACTCTGGCCTTCAGGGGCTGAGGGTTCTCTTAACAGGACTGATGCGTTTGGATCGAAGGGTCAGACTCTGGCTCTGAAGGCGGGTGTGAGGGCATTTGAGCTTATCTGTAGTGTCTGGTCCACGGGGTGCCACTTATCTCTCTGTGGGTTCACAGGTCAGTGAGTCGGGGGTCCATCGACCTCACGTGGCGGGTATCCATGGCCGGAGCAATCACGGGGCCTACTCCTTGGTCCTGGCTGGAGGGTATGAGGACGATGTGGTGAGTGTGGGGAGCGGGTTTCATTTGTGTGTGACTGTGGCAAATACACGTAACAGAAAACTTAACCATCGTAACTGTGGTTACGGAGAACCACAGAAACTTTCCCGTCTTTCGAAGCCAAGACTATGTCCCCGCTAAACACTTGAGTTCCCATCCCCTCCCCCAGCTTTGGACCGCTATCATCTGCTTTCTGTGTCTGTAGATCTGACATATCAGTAGAATCATATATTTTATCCTTCTGTATCTGGCTTATCTCCCTGAGCATCTTGTCCATAAGAGTTCATCCACGCTGTAACAGGTGACAGTATCTCCTTCCTTTTTTTATAAGACTGGGTAATACTCCAATGTGTGGCTGGACCACATTTTGTTTATCCAGTCACGCATCCGTGGATGCCTGGGTTGTCTCCCCATTCTAGCCACTATGAGTAATGCCGCTATGAACCTGGGTCTGCACAGATATCTTCATGTCCCTGTTTTCAGTTCTTTGGGGTATAAACTCAGAAATGGGATTGCTAGCCTACGGCGATTCCGTTTTTAATTTGTGAGGAATGTCCATACCATTTTCCAAAGCAGCCATGCCAGTTTCCATCCTCACCAGCCACACACAGGGTTTCAGTCTCTCCACATCCTCACCTGCCCTTGGTGTTATCTGTTTCTTTGGTCGCTGGTCCTGACGCCTTGGTTCTTTGGCAGCTGGCATCCTCATGGGCATGCACGGCTTCGTTTTGAGGATGTCTCCTTTCCCGTGCATGCAGGGTTTAGCCTGCCCTCTGTGTCGTTTTGAGGGTGTCTCCTTTCCCGTGCATGCAGGGTTTAGCCTGCCCTCTGTGTCGTTTTGAGGGTGTCTCCTTTCCCGTGCATGCAGGGTTTAGCCTGCCCTCTGTGTCGTTTTGAGGGTGTCTCCTTTCCCGTGCATGCAGGGTTTAGCCTGCCCTCTGTGTCGTTTTGAGGGTGTCTCCTTTCCCGTGCATGCAGGGTTTAGCCTGCCCTCTGTGTCGTTTTGAGGGTGTCTCCTTTCCCGTGCATGCAGGGTTTAGCCTGCCCTCTGTGTCGTTTTGAGGGTGTCTCCTTTCCCGTGCATGCAGGGTTTAGCCTGCCCTCTGTGTCGTTTTGAGGGTGTCTCCTTTCCCGTGCATGCAGGGTTTAGCCTGCCCTCTGTGTCGTTTTGAGGGTGTCTCCTTTCCCGTGCATGCAGGGTTTAGCCTGCCCTCTGTGTCGTTTTGAGGGTGTCTCCTTTCCCGTGCATGCAGGGTTTAGCCTGCCCTCTGTGTCGTTTTGAGGGTGTCTCCTTTCCCGTGCATGCAGGGTTTAGCCTGCCCTCTGTGTCGTTTTGAGGGTGTCTCCTTTCCCGTGCATGCAGGGTTTAGCCTGCCCTCTGTGTCGTTTTGAGGGTGTCTCCTTTCCCGTGCATGCAGGGTTTAGCCTGCCCTCTGTGTCGTTTTGAGGGTGTCTCCTTTCCCGTGCATGCAGGGTTTAGCCTGCCCTCTGTGTCGTTTTGAGGGTGTCTCCTTTCCCGTGCATGCAGGGTTTAGCCTGCCCTCTGTGTCGTTTTGAGGGTGTCTCCTTTCCCGTGCATGCAGGGTTTAGCCTGCCCTCTGTGTCGTTTTGAGGGTGTCTCCTTTCCCGTGCATGCGGGGTTTAGCCTGCCCTCTGTGTTGTTTTCAGGACCATGGGAACTCGTTCACATACACAGGTAGCGGCGGACGAGACCTTTCCGGAAACAAGCGGACTGCGGAACAGTCTTGTGATCAGAAACTCACCAACACCAACAGGTTTGCGAAGCAGAGTTTTACTGTTTCTCAAGCGCACATATGCCTCGTCCTCGGCTGGATACACAGGGGAGGGGCTTGTTCTGTTTTGGAGGCATTACATGCAGGAAGTTAGATCCCCATTAAGAGTGTGGTGGTGGGATCTTCCTATCAGTCCGGTATTAAGACTCTGCCCTCCCACTGCGGTGCACTCGAGTTTCATCCCTGGTCGGGGAACTGAGATCCCACATGCCATATATCATGGCCAAAAACCAACGTGGTGGTACATAGGGTCCATCTCTTCCCTGCTCTGTCGGCCTGTGAGTCAGTCACAGCGAAGCAAACTTTCCCACAGAAGGCCAGATAATAAACATATTTGGCTCTGCATGCTTTCTGTGGCAGCAATTCAACTCCGCTCTTATAGCATGTAAGCAGCCACAGAGCCCACGGAAAAGGGTATGCATGGCTCTGTTCCAATAAAAGTTTATTTGCAACATCAGTACATGGGCAGGAGTTTCCTGAGCCCCGATTACAGGATGGGATAAAGCATAAACATAGAGCACAAACAAAAAGATAGGGATCTGATAACCTTTAAATATTATAAATCACACAAAAGCCTTAAGTGTGCAGAAAAGGCAGGTGACTCTTGGGGGGAAAGTCTGCCATAAACAGAATACCTGACAGTTACGCCTTTCTATGTAAAGAGTTGTTGCAAATCAACAAGAAAAACTAATAATAAAGCAAACGATGTGCAAATCATTCCACAATGTAATGAGATCCCCAGCAACCATGAAAATTTATTCATCTTTAGTGAGCAAAGAAATACACATTGAAGCAATGCTGCTGCTGCTGCTAAATCGCTTCAGCCGTGTCCGACTCTGTGCGACCCCATAGACGGCAGCCCATCAGGCACCCCCGTCCCTGGGATTCTCCAGGCAAGAGCACTGGAGTGGGTTGCCGTTTCCTTCTCCAATGCATGAAAGTGAAAAGTGAAAGTGAAGTCCCTCAGTCATGTCCGACTCTTAGCGACCCCATGGACTGCAGCCTACCAGGCTCCTCCGTCCATGGGATTTTCCAGGCAAGAGTACCGAAGTGGGGTTCCATTGCCTTCTCCGGAAGCAATGATGAGTTCCTATTTATTTATCCTGTAAAGCTGCCCAGATTCTGCAGTGTTGAGAAAGGCCAAGGCATAGGCTAGCATTCCATTGTTAATAGAAATCTAAATTGATATTTCTTGCTTTCCAGAAAACTCTTTGCCTAAATAATCTTTGTTTTAAAAAGGAGGGCAGCTGAGCTGACCTCTCACGCCCCAGCTCCCAGGCCTCTGTGTCCTCCGTTGGGACATGCCTGTTGGCCTGGCCCACATTTGTGGGGTTTTTTTTCCCCAGTTTGGCTGTGCTGGGTCTTTAGTTGTGGCATGGGAAATGTGTGTTTTATTGTCTGTTTTTAATTTGAGGCATGTGAACTCTTAGTTACGGCATGTGGGATCTCGTTTCCTGAACAGTGAGAGAGTGGAGTTCTAACCACTGGACCACCAGGGAAGTCCCTCAGTTTCCCTTTCCTTACAAGGTCATTGGATTCAGGGCCTACCCTAGTCCTTTCTGACTGCTGCCAAACTTGACTCCATCTGCAAGCACCCCCTTTCAAAAGAAGGTCACACATTCATGTGACTGGGGGCTTGGGACGCGATCAGCCCCCTCTCTCAGGGGGACACTGTCCAGAGCATGGGCCCACCTTGCCCCACAGGGCTCTGGCTCTCAACTGCTTTGCCCCCATCAACGACCTCAAAGGGGCCGAGGCCAAGGACTGGCGGTCAGGGAAGCCAGTCCGCGTGGTGCGGAACGTCAAGGGCCGCAAGCACAGCAAGTATGCGCCCATCGAGGGCAACCGGTACGACGGCATCTATAAGGTGAGCGGGGCCCCTGTGGCTGCACCCGCCTGCTCCCCCATGCCAGCATGATCCCCTCTGACCCCCGCTCCACTCCCTCCATAGGTTGTCAGATACTGGCCCGAGAAGGGCAAGTCCGGCTTCCTGGTGTGGCGCTTCCTCCTACGTCGAGATGACGTGGAGCCGGGACCCTGGACCAAGGAGGGCAAGGACCGGATCAAGAAGCTGGGGCTGACCATGCAGGTGTGTCCAGGCCAGCACTCGTGGCCAGACCAGAGCCAGCCGGGGGCCCAGGCAGGGAGCATCTGGCCGGCAGGGCCATGCTCTCCAGGGTTTCTCTCATCCTGGATGATTTCCAGGTTGCGAATGGGTGGTACCTCCCTGGCTTTCCCCTCCTCGTCCTTCAACCAGAGGATGTTGAGGAGGTGGTGGCTCAGGTGTGCAGACAGCTTTGCCTTGTTTTTTTTCTTAAATAATTTTTTTTTTTTAATATTGGCCGTGTCAGGCCTTAGTTGTGGCATGCGAGATCTTTGTCCTTTGGCGTGGCCTGTGGGATCTTTAGTTGAGGCATGTAAACTCTTAATTGCGGCACGTGGGATCTAGTTCCCTGACCAGGGATTGAACCCAGGCCCCCTGTGTTGGGAGCACAGAGTGTTAGCCACTGGACCACTAGGGAATGCCCTTAAATAATGTTTTTAAAGATTTATTTATTTATTATTTTTTGGCTGTGCTGGGTCTTCGTTGCTGCACTCAGGCTTTCTCTAGTTGCAGCAAGTGGGGGCTGCCTGGGCCTCTCACTTCAGTGGCTTCTCTTGTTGCGGAGCATGGGCTTTAGGGCATCCGGGCTTCAGTAGTTGCAGCTTCTAGAGTCTAGGGCACAGGCTCGATANCTTTTGGCTGTGCTGGGTCTTCGTTGCTGCACTCAGGCTTTCTCTAGTTGCAGCAAGTGGGGGCTACTCTTCTCTCTGATGCCTGGGCCTCTCACTTCAGTGGCTTCTCTTGTTGCGGAGCATGGGCTTTAGGGCATCCGGACTTCAGTAGTTGCAGCTTCTAGAGTCTAGGGCACAGGCTCGATAGCTGTCATGCATGGACTATTGCTCTGCAGCACACGGGATCTTCCTGGACCAGAGATTAAACGGGTGTCCCCTGTGTTGGCACCCGAATTCTTAACCACTGGACCAGCAGGGGAGCCCCAGGGCTTTGCTTCTGTGGTTAGAACTGAGAGCTGGGCTTCCTCATTAGTGCTGTGTTAGAGACGCTTATCCAAAATCAATCTNAACGGGTGTCCCCTGTGTTGGCACCCGAATTCTTAACCACTGGACCAGCAGGGGAGCCCCAGGGCTTTGCTTCTGTGGTTAGAACTGAGAGCTGGGCTTCCTCATTAGTGCTGTGTTAGAGACGCTTATCCAAAATCAATCTGGAGTCTGATCGCTTCTCTTGGCCAGTCCCCTCCCCGCTCTCTTCTCCTCTCCTCTTCCATCTGTCTCTCTCTCTTATTTTTTTGGCTGCACCATGTGGCATGTGGGATCTCTCAGTTCCCTGACCAGGTATGGAACCCCGCAGTGGAAGCAGAGTCCTAGCCACTGGACCACCAGGGAAGTCCCCGTCTCTCTTCTTCCTGTCTGTCACCCCTTCCTAACCCCAAAGCTGACAAACCAACACAATTGGTCTAAATATATTAATATTAATAGGTAGTGCACGTGCGCTGAGTCACTTTAGTCATGCCCAACTCCGCGACCCCATGGACTGTAGCCCCCCAGCTTCCTCTGTCCATGGGATTCTCCAGGCAAGACTACTGGAGTGGGTTGCCATGCGCTCCTCCAGGGGATCCTCCCACCCAGAGTGGAACCCAGGTCTCTCACGTCTGCTGTGTTGGCAGGCAGGTTCTTAACCACCTGGGAAGCCCATAGTAAATGGAGACAAATCTAAATGTAAAGATAAGGTGGATCGCTCCTCTGGACGAACTGCTCACCTCTATGGCTGCAGAATCTTCCTTTTCCAAGAGTTTACCCCGTGCCTGGGGAACACTGCCTGTTTGCACTATAATTATGGTGTTTTCTGTTCCTCACGGTGAGCGGCTTTATAGCTGATATGTCGTGGTGGGGCTATTTCAGGAATCTTAATTGCTGTTGAGAGTCTGATAGCGCCTGCCCCCTGGGGGAGCCACAGAGAGTTGTCTTTTGAAGCAGTGTTTATACCGCAGGGAATTCAGAAGCTGAGGAACTGAGGAGGCAGATAGCTGAGGGTCAGGAACTGTTCACTGGGAGGAAGATTTTTATTTAGGACTTAAGTCTTCACTGTACGTTCACATTGCTAGAAAAGCTTGAGGGTTTGTTGATGGAATGTTGGAGAATTGGATGTGGTTGTAGGTGCCTCAGAGATGGGGTTCTAGGGGCGTCCCTGGCGATCCAGAGGTTACGGTTCCAAGCTTTCACTGCAAGCGGTGTGGGTTCAATCCTTGGTCAGGAAACTTAGATCCCGCATGCCTCTCAGGCCAAACTGAACCAAACAAACAAGAAGTGGGGTTCTGATAAAGCCTTCTGGGGCTTGGAGGAACGCAAGACCCATCAGAGTGGGGTCCTGCAGCTAAGGCCTGGGGCTGGCGGTTAGTAAATGAGATCATCTTGGGGGCCAGCCATGCCTGTCATCCCCACAGGGGTTGGGCTGGCTCTTGGCAGCACAGAGCCTGAAATTCTTACTGCCTGGCCCCTGGCTGGAAAAGATTTGCCTACTTCTTCTCTTAGAAATGGAAAACTATTAAGACCGTCTTGGGGGAGTTCCCTGGAGGTCCAATGGTTAACATTGCGAGCCCTCACTGCTGAGGGCCCTAGTTTAATCCCTGGTCAGGGAACTAAGATCCCACAAGCCTTGGGGTATGCGGCAAAATAAATAAATTAATAAAGGCTGTCTTGGGCATTCCCCAGCAGTTCAGTGGTTAGGACTCAGGCCTTGGGTTCAGTCCGTGGTTGGGAACCTTTAAGATCCCCCGTGCTCTGTGGGTTTACCACCTAAGCGACAGCAGCAAGAACACAGGACTGTCTTTCCTGCTGCCTCTGACGTGGGGGTCTCACTGCCCCCTCCCCTCCACCCCCACCCCGAGGCGCAGGCTGTGTGCCCGTGTGTTTGCCGCCATGAGTCTCTGTGCGCAGCCACTGCCCCAGAGTCGGGTTGGTGTGTTTGCCGCCGTGAGTCTCTGTGTGCAGCCACTGCCCCAGAGTCGGGTCGGTGGAGACCGCTGGGCTGAGGCTGAGCGAGCATGGAGTCTGTCTCTGGGGCTGGACCGGGGAGGGGTGACCGGCCTGNTGGTGTGTTTGCCGCCGTGAGTCTCTGTGCGCAATCACTGCCCCAGAGTCGGGTTGGTGTGTTTGCCGCCGTGAGTCTCTGTGCGCAGCCACTGCCCCAGAGTCGGGTCGGTGGAGACCGCTGGGCTGAGGCTGAGCGAGCGTGGAGTCTGTCTCTGGGGCTGGACCGGGGAGGGGTGACCGGCCTGTCTTCTCCCACTCGCAGTACCCAGAGGGCTACCTGGAGGCACTGGCCAGAAAGGAGAAGGAGAACAGCAAGCAGGCAGCCCTGGACAAGGAGGAGGAGGACGGGGAGGAGGGCTTCACATCCCCCAGGAAGGGCAAGCGGAAGAGCAAGTCGGCCGGTGGGTGTCTCTGCGGCCACCCTCATGCCCAGGGGCAGGGGCCCCCCTCCACTCTCCATCCTCACCCTGCTCCCCTCTCTGCCCCAGGGGGTGACGGATCCTCGCGAGGGACGCCCAAGAAGACCAAAGTGGAGCCCTACAGCCTCACCACCCAGCAGAGCAGCCTCATCAAGGAGGACAAGAGCAACATGAAGCTGTGGACCGAGATCCTGAAGTCGCTTAAGGACGGGCCGGTGAGTTCTCCTGCCTGGCCGGGGCCTCTCCTCTTCATTGTCATAAGATAGAGATGACATGAAATTGACCGTCTTCACTCTTTAAACTGCACAGCTCAGTGGCATTGAGCACATTCACACTGTGGTGTTAACTATTGCCGCCATCATCTCCAGAGCTTTCTCATCTCCCTAGAGCGAAACTGTCCCTGTGAAACGCTGACTCCCCATCCTCTCCCCCAGGCCCTGGCCCCACCATCTACTTCTTGTCTGTGGATTTGACTCCTCCAGGGACCTCCTGTGAGCGGGATCGGACAGCGTGTGTCCTTCTGGGTCTGGCTTCTCTCTCTGAGCATCACGTTCTCAAGGTCCATCCATGTAGGAACCCTCCTTCCTTTCTAAGGCTGAGTAATATTCCACCACATGAATGGAATTTGCTTACCCGTCGTCTCTCATGAGACACTTGGGGTGCTTCCGGCTTTGGCTGCTGTGATCATGGGTGGGCAGGCGACTCTAGGACCCTGCCTTCAGTTCTGTTGGGTATAAACCTAGAAGTAGGATTGCTGGATCCTAGGATCATTCTGTTTTCAGATTTCCCAGAAACCGCCAAACCAGGTCTGTGTTTTCCTTTTTTTTGGTCCTCCTGCCTTGGTAGGTGGAGTGACATTGATGGGTCACCGCAGGCATGTGTCTTGGCCTTGGTGTCCTCTGTCCTCGCCTGGTGGGGACCACTTCTCCTTGCCTCACGGTCAGGATCAAACCCAAACCCTCCTGAGCCCTGGGCCAGCTGCTGACATCCTCTGCTTCTGGTCTCTTCCTCCCCGTCATCCTGTCTCACAGCCTTCTCTCTCATGGGTTTCTCTGCCCAGAGTGCCTTCCCCCACAGGCTTCCTGGCTCAACCTCTTTCCTGTGTGAAGTCACTGTGGCTGCCCTGACAAATGAGCCTTTAGGGGTGAAACTCAGGCCTGGGCAAGTCTGGTCCCTCTGGAGGCTCCTGGGGAGTTTTGACTCCTGACTCTTCCAGCTTCTAGAGGCGCTGCACCCCTGGTTCGTGGCCCCTCCCTCCATCCTCAAGCCAGCAGCGCAGCATCTTCTGTCTCTCTGCCTCTGACCCTCCCCTTTCTTCTTATGAGGACCCTGTGATGACACTGGGGTCACCCCCTCTCAGGGGCCTTAACTTAATCCCTCTTGCCAAGTCCCCTCTGCTGTGTGTGGTGGGCGACAGGTCCGCAGGTCCCAGGATCCTGACCTGAGGTCTCAGGAGGCCGGAGGCTCAGGTGGCTCCGTCCTTCAGGCCTCTCTGTTGGCAGGCCAGCTTCTCTGTGGAGGGTTCTCGGTGCCCCCCGCCCTGTCCTTCTGGGGCAGCCCGCTTCGCTCCCTGCTGTCCCCCAGCACCGCTGTGCTTCTGTCTTCACCTGCCTGTCCTCGGTCTTCCCCGCTGGGCCCCAGGCTCCAAGAAATCAGGTGTTTCTCCATTTTGCCCCCTGCTGGACCTGGGTGTCTAAGCGGCGGGCAGGTGGCGCTGCGTGTCGCAGGACTGGGCTCTGCACCGAGACAGGCACTGACGGAGCGCGGTCTTGACCTCGAGCCTGCATGCGCTCGCCCGGCTCCCGGGCCCCTGTCTCCTGGTCCTCAGACAGAGTCACAGCGACTCCCGTCCTCCCAGGGCAGGGGCAGGAAGATGCGATTCAGGACCCGGGGGCGGGGGCCGAGCAGGGCATCTGGAGACCTGTCGTGCTCTTCATCCTGGGGAACCGAGCCTTTGCCGGACTCACACACCTGCTCTCCCGCTTTCAGAAATTCCTGAGCAAAGTGGAGGAGACGTTCCAGTGCATCTGCTGTCAGGAGCTGGTGTTCCGGCCGATCACCACCGTGTGCCAGCACAACGTGTGCAAGGTGAGGGGGCGGCACGGGAGCCGGCGGGGGTCCCAGAGGGCGCTCTGACCCCTGCCGGCACCCTGTGATTGCTGGCTTCACTCGGACCTCCTGCCCCTTGCCCTTTCGGGGCCTCAGGGCCTGTTTCCCGGGCTGCCTGGGTTACAGTTGCTCTCCCCTCCCCCACCAGCCTTCATCACAGTTGCCCGCCACCACCCTGCGCCTCCAGCCACACTGGCCCTCTGCTGGGCCCTCGACAGGCCGGTNTCCTGCCCCTTGCCCTTTCGGGGCCTCAGGGCCTGTTTCCCGGGCTGCCTGGGTTACAGTTGCTCTCCCCTCCCCCACCAGCCTTCATCACAGTTGCCCGCCACCACCCTGCGCCTCCAGCCACACTGGCCCTCTGCTGGGCCCTCGACAGGCCGGTGCGTGCCTACCTTCCTTGGGGGACACGCACTGGTGTTCTCCAGCATCTTCCCGCCTGGGGGTCCAGGGTGGGAGAGGATGGACTGCAGTCCTGCTCCTGCCGTCTGGTCATACTAAATGATTTAAGTGGGCCTCAGGCAGGGCTGGAGAGGCGTGAGGCCCTTATCACCTAGAGGACGGGAGGAACGCTTCCTGGAGGATGCAGTGGCACTAACCTGCCCCCTGAGAGGGGCCTTGGGGCAGCATCCCGGCCCATGGGAGTAACCAGGGCCTGTCAGGGAATGAGGGCTGGTGAGTGGGGCTGGAGCCTCCAGCCAGCGGTCAGTCCTAGGAGGGAAGTGGTCTCCAGTCTGATGCTTTTTAAAGAGAGATTGGGAGAGGCTGAGATGGGTCCCGGACCAGGGTCTCTCCCCGTTTTGGGGCTGGATCGTTCTCTGTTGTGGGGGTGTCCCGGGAACTGAGCAGCATCCCTGGCCCCACCTACTTGGTCCCAGGAGTCTCCCGAGTTGGGAAGCACTGGGCTGCATGCACGGCATCCTTGTCATGCCTTCTGGCCAGAGTCAGTCTATAGGAATTTACAGGCAGTGCAGGCAGGCAGCTCAGAAGGGACCGTCCCTGCCACCTGCTCACTCTAGGTCACCAAGCTGTGTCCAGGGTGTTGGGTCAGTTGTCAGACCAGAGGAGGGACCCTGAGAATGTGGAGCACTCAGGCAGTGCTCATGTGGCCTGATGGAGGCTGGGAGAGATACCCCCCGGTGCCCCAGGCCATGTGGGGCCCAAGTTCAGAGGCTTGGCGGAGTGGCATAGAGAGTACATCTTTGGGATCAGCTGCCTAGGTCTTTCCCATCTTCTCAAACTGAAACCCTGTCCCTGTTAAACACTGACTCCCAGCCCCTGACCCCACATTCTACTGACACTTACTGTCTCTGTGGATCTGACTCCTCCAGGGAACTCCTGTGAGTGGCATCAGACAGTCTGTGTCCTTCTGGGTCTGGCTTCTCTCCCGAAGCATCAGGTTCAGGGCTTACCCATGTGGTCCCGTGGGTGAGAATTGCCTTCCGTGTGAAGGCTGAGTCACACTGTAGCATGCAGATGGCCCACGCTGCGTTGATCCATCATCTGTGAGTGACCTCTAGGTGTTTCTACCTCTTGGCCACCATGCAGCTCGAAGTGGTCCAGCACCTGATTTTGAACCTGAGTCAGCGCATTGAGCACAAAGTACTATCTCTTGTGTCTGCGATCAGCTATAGACTTTATACTGGAAAACAATGCAGGGATTTTTAAATATAGGAAGCAAAAGCCACTGCCCTCCTTCAGTGGCAGCAGGTTTTCACCTGCTTGGCGTTGGCCCTCATGCAGCTGCCTTGTGTCATCCTTCAGGTGTACATACCTGTGCAGGTGTCTGTGCCCCTGTGGGCATTATCTCCGGCCTGTTCCTCTCATGAGGAGGTCAGCTCTCCAGGGCTCCTCAGGCTTGCAGCTCAGTCTCCACCTGACTCTTCCTCCACACACTGCCCCCCACATTGTTTGGTTGACAGCTGGGTTCGAACCCAGAAGTCTGGCTCAGAATCCAAACTCCATCCTTCCCCCCTTTTCCTTCTGTCTTCTCATTGACACATCTTTATTGAGCCTGTGCTCTATGCTGGGTCCTGTGCTTGGCACGGGGAACATCAGGGAGACACAACCCCTGATCGTGGGGAGCGTCTGTTCTGTTAACACACAAGCACATCAGTCCATCAGACAGTTCCAGAAGGAGGAAGGTGCTGTTTTGAAAGCAAACAGGGTGTGGTGAGGCGGGGCCATCTTGATGTTCCAGGGCGCCTTGGGGAAGGGTCCTCTGAACAGGGGACTCCAGTGACGAGAGAGCCGGGGTAGACCTGTCAGGTGTGTGACCTCCAGGTGCAAGAGCCTGGCAGCCGGGATGACCTGGGAGTCTCTCTTTTTTTTTTTTTGGCCACAGTGATTGATCAGCTTGTAGGATCTTAGCTCCCTGACCAGAGATCGAACGTGAGCCCTTGGGAGTGAGAGCGCAGGGTCCTGACCACTGGGAAGTTTGACCTTGGTGTCTTTGACGAGCGTGGGGCAGCCGGGCTGGTCATGGGCTGCCAGCGGTGGAAAATGAGACTGAGGGTCAGGAGCTTCCCCTGGGTGCCTGGTGGTGCCCCAGGGGACCATGAGTGGCCAGGATCACCTCTCACCCGCCCCACTCTCCCACAGGACTGCCTGGACAGGTCCTTCAAGGCCCAGGTGTTCAGCTGCCCGGCCTGTCGCTATGACCTGGGCCGGAGCTACACCATGACCGTGAACCAGCCGCTGCAGGCCGTCCTCACCCAGCTCTTCCCCGGCTATGGCAGCGGGCGGTGATCTTCAAGCACTTCTCGCCAAGTATTTTTTTAAAAAAAAACACACGTTATCAGAGGGGTCTGTGGCCCCCATTTCGTTTTTAGTGGGCTTAACTTAAACATGTAGTTTTTTCCTCCACTCCCTAAAACTGCCTCGTCTTCCCGTTTTTTTTTTTTTTAATCTATGAATTTTTTCAGGAATTTGTATTATGACTCAAAGGAAGGAACAAAGTTGGACTTCTCAGTGTTTTTATTTTGGTTTTTAACAAAAAGCCTGCAATTTTATCAGCAAAAAAAAAAACAACAACACAAAAACCCCAAAACAAAGTTTTTCAAAAAATGGTTTTTCTTCTGAGGGATGGGATTAGAAACGAGTTGGTGTGAAGGCTGCTTAAGTTCCCAGGGTTGAGTTCTCAGCTATCCCCGCCACCGACTCACAAGAAGGCACCGGGCCGCCTAGAACAATCTTTTCAAGGTTGGTGGGTCGGGCCCCCAGAAGTGAAGTTCCATCGCCTAAGACCCAGCAAAGCTGTGGCCCTGGGTGTCCCCACACCCAGGTGTTGGCCCCGCATCACCAGCAGGAAACTGTTCCAAGGAAACGCGGAGAAGTCCCGCTGGGACCAGTTGAAACCCTCACCTCCAAGCCATCCCCCACCGGGCTGCCTCCGCATCCCCACCGCACACAGAGGCCACGGGCCACCCGAGCAGAAGCCTGGGACCACCCTGAAGCTACCTCCACCGGCCCCTCCCCTCCGTGGGGGCCGACGCTCGGCCTAGCGCCGCCCCAACCTGACGCCACGGAAGCCACGCCCGGGGCCACGCTCAAGTGCCTTTGATCCCTCCTTCCTTTTCAACCCAGGGCTCCTTCTCAGCACTGAATGACTGACATTGCCAACCGGATTCTCAAACTGGGGTCCTCCAGTGCCTCCCTGGGGACCCCAGGTGAGCAAGTGGGGACAATCAGGGTTTTGTGGATCCTTGAAATTGAATTTTCAACACACCAATTGGGAATTACAAGAGGGAAACCTTTTAAAATGAATAAACACCTTTTCCAAATGAAATTANTGTGGTGGGCGACAGGTCCGCAGGTCCCAGGATCCTGACCTGAGGTCTCAGGAGGCCGGAGGCTCAGGTGGCTCCGTCCTTCAGGCCTCTCTGTTGGCAGGCCAGCTTCTCTGTGGAGGGTTCTCGGTGCCCCCCGCCCTGTCCTTCTGGGGCAGCCCGCTTCGCTCCCTGCTGTCCCCCAGCACCGCTGTGCTTCTGTCTTCACCTGCCTGTCCTCGGTCTTCCCCGCTGGGCCCCAGGCTCCAAGAAATCAGGTGTTTCTCCATTTTGCCCCCTGCTGGACCTGGGTGTCTAAGCGGCGGGCAGGTGGCGCTGCGTGTCGCAGGACTGGGCTCTGCACCGAGACAGGCACTGACGGAGCGCGGTCTTGACCTCGAGCCTGCATGCGCTCGCCCGGCTCCCGGGCCCCTGTCTCCTGGTCCTCAGACAGAGTCACAGCGACTCCCGTCCTCCCAGGGCAGGGGCAGGAAGATGCGATTCAGGACCCGGGGGCGGGGGCCGAGCAGGGCATCTGGAGACCTGTCGTGCTCTTCATCCTGGGGAACCGAGCCTTTGCCGGACTCACACACCTGCTCTCCCGCTTTCAGAAATTCCTGAGCAAAGTGGAGGAGACGTTCCAGTGCATCTGCTGTCAGGAGCTGGTGTTCCGGCCGATCACCACCGTGTGCCAGCACAACGTGTGCAAGGTGAGGGGGCGGCACGGGAGCCGGCGGGGGTCCCAGAGGGCGCTCTGACCCCTGCCGGCACCCTGTGATTGCTGGCTTCACTCGGACCTCCTGCCCCTTGCCCTTTCGGGGCCTCAGGGCCTGTTTCCCGGGCTGCCTGGGTTACAGTTGCTCTCCCCTCCCCCACCAGCCTTCATCACAGTTGCCCGCCACCACCCTGCGCCTCCAGCCACACTGGCCCTCTGCTGGGCCCTCGACAGGCCGGTGCGTGCCTACCTTCCTTGGGGGACACGCACTGGTGTTCTCCAGCATCTTCCCGCCTGGGGGTCCAGGGTGGGAGAGGATGGACTGCAGTCCTGCTCCTGCCGTCTGGTCATACTAAATGATTTAAGTGGGCCTCAGGCAGGGCTGGAGAGGCGTGAGGCCCTTATCACCTAGAGGACGGGAGGAACGCTTCCTGGAGGATGCAGTGGCACTAACCTGCCCCCTGAGAGGGGCCTTGGGGCAGCATCCCGGCCCATGGGAGTAACCAGGGCCTGTCAGGGAATGAGGGCTGGTGAGTGGGGCTGGAGCCTCCAGCCAGCGGTCAGTCCTAGGAGGGAAGTGGTCTCCAGTCTGATGCTTTTTAAAGAGAGATTGGGAGAGGCTGAGATGGGTCCCGGACCAGGGTCTCTCCCCGTTTTGGGGCTGGATCGTTCTCTGTTGTGGGGGTGTCCCGGGAACTGAGCAGCATCCCTGGCCCCACCTACTTGGTCCCAGGAGTCTCCCGAGTTGGGAAGCACTGGGCTGCATGCACGGCATCCTTGTCATGCCTTCTGGCCAGAGTCAGTCTATAGGAATTTACAGGCAGTGCAGGCAGGCAGCTCAGAAGGGACCGTCCCTGCCACCTGCTCACTCTAGGTCACCAAGCTGTGTCCAGGGTGTTGGGTCAGTTGTCAGACCAGAGGAGGGACCCTGAGAATGTGGAGCACTCAGGCAGTGCTCATGTGGCCTGATGGAGGCTGGGAGAGATACCCCCCGGTGCCCCAGGCCATGTGGGGCCCAAGTTCAGAGGCTTGGCGGAGTGGCATAGAGAGTACATCTTTGGGATCAGCTGCCTAGGTTTGACCTTCAACTCTCTCCTTTCTGGCTGTGTGACTCTGAAAAGCCCCATAACCAGATCTTTCCCATCTTCTCAAACTGAAACCCTGTCCCTGTTAAACACTGACTCCCAGCCCCTGACCCCACATTCTACTGACACTTACTGTCTCTGTGGATCTGACTCCTCCAGGGAACTCCTGTGAGTGGCATCAGACAGTCTGTGTCCTTCTGGGTCTGGCTTCTCTCCCGAAGCATCAGGTTCAGGGCTTACCCATGTGGTCCCGTGGGTGAGAATTGCCTTCCGTGTGAAGGCTGAGTCACACTGTAGCATGCAGATGGCCCACGCTGCGTTGATCCATCATCTGTGAGTGACCTCTAGGTGTTTCTACCTCTTGGCCACCATGCAGCTCGAAGTGGTCCAGCACCTGATTTTGAACCTGAGTCAGCGCATTGAGCACAAAGTACTATCTCTTGTGTCTGCGATCAGCTATAGACTTTATACTGGAAAACAATGCAGGGATTTTTAAATATAGGAAGCAAAAGCCACTGCCCTCCTTCAGTGGCAGCAGGTTTTCACCTGCTTGGCGTTGGTCCTCATGCAGCTGCCTTGTGTCATCCTTCAGGTGTACATACCTGTGCAGGTGTCTGTGCCGCTGTGGGCATTATCTCCGGCCTGTTCCTCTCATGAGGAGGTCAGCTCTCCAGGGCTCCTCAGGCTTGCAGCTCAGTCTCCACCTGACTCTTCCTCCACACACTGCCCCCCACATTGTTTGGTTGACAGCTGGGTTCGAACCCAGAAGTCTGGCTCAGAATCCAAACTCCATCCTTCCCCCCTTTTCCTTCTGTCTTCTCATTGACACATCTTTATTGAGCCTGTGCTCTATGCTGGGTCCTGTGCTTGGCACGGGGAACATCAGGGAGACACAACCCCTGATCGTGGGGAGCGTCTGTTCTGTTAACACACAAGCACATCAGTCCATCAGACAGTTCCAGAAGGAGGAAGGTGCTGTTTTGAAAGCAGACAGGGTGTGGTGAGGCGGGGCCATCTTGATGTTCCAGGGCGCCTTGGGGAAGGGTCCTCTGAACAGGGGACTCCAGTGACGAGAGAGCCGGGGTAGACCTGTCAGGTGTGTGACCTCCAGGTGCAAGAGCCTGGCAGCCGGGATGACCTGGGAGTCTCTCTTTTTTTTTTTTTGGCCACAGTGATTGATCAGCTTGTAGGATCTTAGCTCCCTGACCAGAGATCGAACGTGAGCCCTTGGGAGTGAGAGCGCAGGGTCCTGACCACTGGGAAGTTTGACCTTGGTGTCTTTGACGAGCGTGGGGCAGCCGGGCTGGTCATGGGCTGCCAGCGGTGGAAAATGAGACTGAGGGTCAGGAGCTTCCCCTGGGTGCCTGGTGGTGCCCCAGGGGACCATGAGTGGCCAGGATCACCTCTCACCCGCCCCACTCTCCCACAGGACTGCCTGGACAGGTCCTTCAAGGCCCAGGTGTTCAGCTGCCCGGCCTGTCGCTATGACCTGGGCCGGAGCTACACCATGACCGTGAACCAGCCGCTGCAGGCCGTCCTCACCCAGCTCTTCCCCGGCTATGGCAGCGGGCGGTGATCTTCAAGCACTTCTCGCCAAGTATTTTTTTAAAAAAAAACACACGTTATCAGAGGGGTCTGTGGCCCCCATTTCGTTTTTAGTGGGCTTAACTTAAACATGTAGTTTTTTCCTCCACTCCCTAAAACTGCCTCGTCTTCCCGATTTTTTTTTTTTTAATCTATGAATTTTTTCAGGAATTTGTATTATGACTCAAAGGAAGGAACAAAGTTGGACTTCTCAGTGTTTTTATTTTGGTTTTTAACAAAAAGCCTGCAATTTTATCAGCAAAAAAAAAAACAACAACACAAAAACCCCAAAACAAAGTTTTTCAAAAAATGGTTTTTCTTCTGAGGGATGGGATTAGAAACGAGTTGGTGTGAAGGCTGCTTAAGTTCCCAGGGTTGAGTTCTCAGCTATCCCCGCCACCGACTCACAAGAAGGCACCGGGCCGCCTAGAACAATCTTTTCAAGGTTGGTGGGTCGGGCCCCCAGAAGTGAAGTTCCATCGCCTAAGACCCAGCAAAGCTGTGGCCCTGGGTGTCCCCACACCCAGGTGTTGGCCCCGCATCACCAGCAGGAAACTGTTCCAAGGAAACGCGGAGAAGTCCCGCTGGGACCAGTTGAAACCCTCACCTCCAAGCCATCCCCCACCGGGCTGCCTCCGCATCCCCACCGCACACAGAGGCCACGGGCCACCCGAGCAGAAGCCTGGGACCACCCTGAAGCTACCTCCACCGGCCCCTCCCCTCCGTGGGGGCCGACGCTCGGCCTAGCGCCGCCCCAACCTGACGCCACGGAAGCCACGCCCGGGGCCACGCTCAAGTGCCTTTGATCCCTCCTTCCTTTTCAACCCAGGGCTCCTTCTCAGCACTGAATGACTGACATTGCCAACCGGATTCTCAAACTGGGGTCCTCCAGTGCCTCCCTGGGGACCCCAGGTGAGCAAGTGGGGACAATCAGGGTTTTGTGGATCCTTGAAATTGAATTTTCAACACACCAATTGGGAATTACAAGAGGGAAACCTTTTAAAATGAATAAACACCTTTTCCAAATGAAATTATTCTATTTTTTTGTAGTTACTGTATATGTACCAAGGAAGCTAATAACTTTAGGGTTTGGTTGTGTTTTTTTTTTTT
>SJYV01011835.1:165295-222499 GCA_006410875.1 Neotragus pygmaeus
TCTATTTTTTTGTAGTTACTGTATATGTACCAAGGAAGCTAATAACTTTAGGGTTTGGTTGTGTTTTTTTTTTTTGTCAGGGGGGAGTTTTGTATTTCGGGAATGATTCGTTAATATTTCTAACTTTACCAAAGTTTGCAGCTTATACCTCAACAGAACAGGGATATTTTTAAGTCACATAACTGCAGACAAACTGGAGCAATACTGTTTTAAAAGTTTTTCTTTTTTTCTTCATTATTAGGTGGTTTAATGTATTAGGAATAAACACCGAAATCCTGTGTAGGCTTTTTTTGTTTTTTTACAAAGTTCAATATTCTCTGTCCAGGTTTTAGATTCTCAGAATAAATGCCTTTTACAGATGCATTTGGTGGTGTCTTTTGTCTGCAAATTGCCCTGTAGCGTACTAGGCACTTCTGTAACTTGTAGCATGTTTTCTCTATCCAGAAAAACCCAGGATGCTAGACAAGTAGCATCATTTCCACTTTGCAGGTGCAAAAACNCAGATGCATTTGGTGGTGTCTTTTGTCTGCAAATTGCCCTGTAGCGTACTAGGCACTTCTGTAACTTGTAGCATGTTTTCTCTATCCAGAAAAACCCAGGATGCTAGACAAGTAGCATCATTTCCACTTTGCAGGTGCAAAAACAGGCCCAGAAGATCCAAGTGATGGGCAGTGATCCAGAGGGGCCAAACTGGGCCTTTCCAGCTTGGAACCAGAAGTCACTTAGTGTCACTAATGGGGGTGGCACTGTCCCCATTGACACTTGAAGAAACAGAGGCTGTCATGGGACCCCCGCGAGAAGACTGGCTCTGCCTTAACTGGGCGTCAGCAGCCTGGACCATCAGCTAGGGAACTGCTTTACCCTGGGGGGCCCTTTGCAGGCCTGGGGGGATGGGTGCATGTGGGGTGTGGAGACAGATGACCTGAAATGCTGTTTCCAGTGGGAGTCAAGAGTCCAAGGATGAGGCACATTTTGCAGGCTTTCTCCTGTTTTTGGCTGTGCCTTCATGGCTTGGCTTGCAGGATCTTAGTTCCCCCACCAGGGACTGAATCCATGCCCCCTGCAATAGAAGGAGGGAATCTTAACCACTGGACCAGAGGATTCCCCAACAAGGAGGCAAGTTTAACAGTTCCAGGGAAGTTAACAGTGGTGAGTTCTGCAAATGCCACCTTGCCACTGATACCTTATACTGATGGTTCTATAAATGCCGTGGGTGGATGTAAGAAATAAAGCTCTGCCTCCTCAGGACCTTCATGTTATGTAAAAGTAGTGCTAGTGGTGCTCAGCAATGTCCAACTCTGTGACCCCATGGATTATTGTCCCTCAGGCTCTTCTGTCCACAGACTTCTCCAGGCAAGAATACTGGAATCAGTTGCCATGTCCTTCTCCAGGGGATCTAGTTACAAAAGATCATTTATTTTTTCATTCATATGAAATGCCAAACACAGGGATCTATAGAGACAAGGCAGATTCGTGTAGTGATGACAGGATATGGTGAGGGATGGAGGAGGTGGGGAGCTAAAGGGTGCAGAGTTCTTTTGCAGGTGATAAAAATGTCCTAAATTTGGTGATGATTGAAATACCTGTGAANGGCCCCGCACAAAAGATGACAGCGTGGGTGGCCCGGCCCGGCTGGCCCTGCTTGGCGGGGCCCTCCTCTTCCATTATTCACAAGAATCCTAATAATTAAAAAAAAAAAAAAAAAGAGACAGAGATCCCAGGCCCCGGGATCAACCCGCCTGCATTTCCGGCCCTTTGGGAACCGGTGGGGTAAACGGGGCGCTTCCCAGTGGTGCCCCCCGAAATGTCCATCATTGCATCTCACCATACTGCCCGAGTCAATCCGCGGTGCCATCGCGGCTTCCAAACTCGCACCCCATTTCCCTGAGCCTCCCCTAAAATAAGCATGCAGTCTGGATTTCTCATTTAGAAATATGTATCCACTTGCTATGCACAGAACAGTTTCCAGACGCGTTCCCCTAGGGCCTACCCATCTCTGCCCGATCGCCATTTCAAAGCCCCCCTTCTCTGTAGAGGTAAATCCTGGAGTCGCTCCCACGGGGACCCCCTGGGTTGCCCTTTGCTGCCGCTTGGGAGCTGGGGGACGGATTCCTGCCCAAAGGGACCTGCCCCAGATCTTGCAGGGCCTGGGTCTCCACCCAGTGGGCGTGATGACACCAGGCAGAATGGTGTGCAGGTCCACGGGGGCCAAAGTGGAAGGTTCTGCCAAGGATTTTTTCCCCCCCGGGGGCGGGGGAGACGTGGACTGCGCCCTGGCGTGTCCCCTCTGTTTGGTCCTGGAGGATCTCTTGTTTTAATAATTCAGGTGCACCTGGGAACTGTTTCCCCAGTTATGAAACTAGTGAGAAGGTTCTGTTAAGTGGAGCCGAACGATCCTGTAAAGACGTAGTGTGTGTCCTTTTCCATGTGTTTCTGTCCGCGGCATCGATTCAGAAGCTCCTTCGGGTCCCACTGGGAGCCAGCATTGTCTTAGAGTCGGAGGTTACTCTCCCCAGCCCTCCGCAGTCATTCCTCCAAATGTCCCCAGGCTGGAGGAAAGCCCTAAGAGGGGCTCATTACAAGAGTCCTCTGGGCTTTACTGGCTGCCTTGCAAGAGCTGATGGCTCCCCTAATTCTGAAATAATAGCTTCCTTATGAGGCATCGGAGGGTTTGTCAACTCCTGGGTCAGCCTTTCCTCGCCACCCTTGCAGAAGCAGCGGGCAGCCTCTTTTCCTCCCGCAATTTGCTCTTTGGAACCCCGAAAGGATGGAGTGTAAGAATCTGGAGTCAACTTGCGGTGATCTGAGGGGAGGGGTTCTGAAACTCGCCGGCCCTCTTTCCGTGTTTCTGATTGGACGCTTGGCAAACGTTGGCGCTCCCCTCTGGAGCAGTGGGCACGTCCACGGTCAGACTGCCCCGCCTCGGGGGGAAGTCACTGAGGGGAGGTCACCCCGAGGGGAGCGGAGGTGCAGTTGGAGAAATGCTCCCAGGTTTTGCAGCGATTCAAGCAGATAACTGTGTCACGCGCTGCGTGTGCGTGTGTGCATGTGTGTGCGTGTGTGCGCGAGCGAGTGTGTGTGTAACTACTGAGATGATAGGTATACAGGTCTTACTAACGATTGGTTTTCTCACCTTTTCTAATTCTTGCCTCCCTGGGGAGTGGGCCGCTAAGGAGGTGTTAAGAGCTTAAAGGTACAGGCTAATCGGTCATTCAGGACTCCGCCCTCCCTTTGTTGTACTTTTCTGTCTCCTGGTGGAGACTAGTCAGTCCCCAGTCCCTCTGGGGTGCTGTTGGGGGCCCTCCATGCCCCTCTCCCAGGCTGGCCTCTCTGCTGTACTTGACCTCGAATTTCCCCACCTCCTATGCATTTTTTTGCCTCTGCTCTCCTGTGCCCCGCCTCTTCCCGGCCCATCAGAACCTCAGCTCCAGGGAACCCATCTGTTCCTTGGTTCCATCTGACACTCACCTGGCCTGGGCACGTTGTGTTTTGAGCTCTGGGGCAGGTTGCTTGGATCCCTAACTTCAGGGGGTGTTGGGTCTGGCGGGAGAATATGCCGAGGTGTGGGCATACTGCCCACCGCCGCCTCCCACCCCCTCGCTGGCTCAGGGAGTGGGCATGACAGGCTGAGAGGGGTGAGGGCTGAGATATGGTCGAATGACGATTTCTGGGTGACTCTCTCCTGGGCATCTGGAAGTGTGTTGGGAGTGGCAGGTTCAGAGTTGTGAGACCTTGCACAGGTCACTTGCTCAAGAGCAAAGCTGAGGGGGTGGTCACCCAACCTTCCCAAACCTCCTGGTCAGGGTTGGTGGGTGGGGTGGACAACAAACTGTGGGCAGACTGCAGGGCTGTGAGGCCCCCACCCTTGCATCTCCCCCTGGGGGCCCCTGGCTGCACCCCAGAGACCTGCTCCCAGGCTCAGCGCGGCCTTACCAGCAGAGCTCTGGCCCCGCAGCGGGCTTGACCCTGGACCCCGTCTGACTTGTGTTCTCTTTGGTGTTCCTGGATTCCTGCCCTGATCTCCATTGTCCAGAGTCTAAAAGACCTGGGCCCTCCTGTGGGACAGGTCCCTTCATGACTCTGGGCCTGGCTTTCCTCATCTGTAAAATGGGTATAATAAGAGCCCATGCCAGGGATCAAAGGGGATGAGAGTCAGGGAAGGGCTTCACAGGGCACCAGGGTGCTCTGTGCTCTGAATCCAGCGCTGGTTTCTTACTGCCCTTAGGTCCCTCCCTGCCCTGCCGTGCCCACGTTCAGGGCAGGTTCTCTTGTGGGAGGGGTGCTGTCCTCGACACTGGGGTATTGAGCAGCATCCCTGGCCCCCATCCTGGTGATACCAGGAGTACTCCCTCCGGGAGGGAGGACTCGCACAGACCCAGTGCCCTCTAGGGGGCGCAGTTGCCCCCCAAGTGACCCCCTCTCACTTAATCTTTAACCTCACAACAGCTTGATATATATAAAATATTTAACCTTGACCCTGATCAACCTCAAGTTCTGAGTCCCTTTGTCTGTTTCTTCCCTGCCCGCTTCCAAAAAGGAGGCGCTCCTATTTGCAAAGTGTGTCCCTCCCACACTCTGCCAGCTCGCCCCCTGGAGGAGAGGAGCTTGCCTGCAGACGTACCTAGCAGGGAGCCGGCCAGGTGTGAAGTGGGGGTCTCCTGACCCCCCCCAGGGCCCCCACCCAGGCTTCCACCCACTCCTGGGCTCTGGAAGTGTGTGGGAGGGGGCAGGTTTAGAGCTTCGTGGCCCCTGCCTGTCTGTTGGCTTTGGCCGTTTTCTTCAAGGCGGCTCTGAGGTGAGTCAGTGCTGTCGTCTCTTCCTGAGGGTGGTGCCCGTGGCTCCGGGACTGTTACTGTGCCAGCTGCAGGTGCTCTCTGCACAGTGCACTGGACGGCCACACTTACTCGCAAAGCTCTGTGCCGCTCAAGGCCCAAGGGAATCCGTGAATCGACCGTGTGGTTGGAGGGATTGGTTTTGAGTTTACTCCAGCTTTGATGTGTTCGGGGAGTGTCTCATGGGCCGGACAAGGCGTCCCAGCTAGTCTGTCGATTCCTACTCTGGCTCCCTCGAAGGGCTTTTAGAAACTTGAAAAACCATCTTTCTTTGCTCAGGACCCTCCAAGGGCTTCTTGTTGTCCTTGGAAAAAACTGCAGATCCTCTGAGGGGTCCTCCACTTCCCACCCAGCTCCCATGCCTGCTCCTTTCAGTTGAAACCACCCTAACTACCTTCTCTTCCTGTCAGGGCCTTTACCCTTGCTGTTCCCTCTGCCAGGAAGCTGTTCTCTCAGTCTCTACCCAGCTGGCTCCTGGTCATTCAGGACTCAGGCCATCCCTGACCCTGCTGCCCAATTTCACCCTTTTATCCGCCTTTCCCTCCGTCCTGCCATTTCTTCTTTATTCAGCACTACCAGAGATGCACATCAGTCTGTTTACATATTTATTGTCTCTCTCATCCAGTAGGGCCTAAGCTTTTCCTGTGAAGGGTTAGAGAGTAATGATTTTCAGCCTTGCAGGCTGGACAGTCTCCATTCTGACCACTCCTGTCTGCCCTTGTAATACAAAGTACAGAAACCAGTGATTGCGGCTTTGTTCCAATAAAACTTTATTTGTGGTCACGGAAATGTGAATTTCACGTACGTTTCACATATGATGAACTATCTTTCTTCTGTTGATCCTGCCACCCACCCAACCATTAAAAGCCATTAAAACCACTTGGGGCTTGTGGGCCATACAGAAACAGGAGGTGGGCTAGATTGTGACCTGTGGGCCACAGGTTGGGCGCACGCACAGTAGGATGCGAGGTCCCCACTGTGGGAATGACATCTGTCTTGGTTGCCGTGTGTACCCCCAGCGTCTTGGACAGTCCCACAGTGGGTGTTCAGTAAATATTCATTTGTTGGATGAATAAGTTTCCATCTTTCCTACAACAAAGTATAGTTGTACTTTATATGTTAAAAATGGGTCTTGGGTTGTTTTGAGGAAATTTATAGAGCAGGGAATATAAGAAAATGTTCTGGCCCCATCCACCAAAACAATCTCAAAATTCAGAAGAGTGGATATAGGGCCTTCCCTGGTGGTCCAGTGGTTAGGGCTCCAAGCTTCCACTGCAGGGGGTGCACCTATGATCCCTGGTCAGGGAACTGAGATCCCGCATGCTACAAGGCACAACCAAAAAAAAAAAAANCACATAGAAGAGGTCAGCACAGAAACTTAGCAGGGAGATTGGAGTGGGGTTTGGCGGGGAGTGGGTGCAGCCCCGATTCACCAGATTGCTGTCCTTGTAGCTGGTCAAGACTGCCGAGCTGGACCCCTCCCGGAACTACCTCGCTGGCTTCCACCCTCATGGGGTCCTCGCCACCGGAGCTTTTATCAACCTGTGCACAGAGGGCACAGGCTTCTCCTCTGTTTTCCCAGGCATCCGCTCATATCTGATGATGATGCACTGGTGTTTCTGGTTCCCGGTCTACAGGGATTACATCATGTCTTCAGGTGAATTTTTCCTCTCTTTCTATCCTAGGACTATGGGGGCTGAGGACAGAGGAGGGATCTTTAATGAAGATGGCCAATTGTTCTATACTTCTTCCAAGTGAACGTGTAGTAGAGAAGGAGATGAGACCCAAAGAGGCATTTCCCACAGCTCTGTGCTCAGTGATGAGCTTGGTGGGAGTATTGGGTAAGGGGGTACTGGTCAGTGCTGGTCATCAGGGGACTCCCAGCTGGGGAGTGGGGGAGAGCCCAAGTCACATACTCCTGAACCGTGCTTGCCCCCTTCACACTGTACATGACCACTTTCCTCTCTCCCCAGGGCTGGTCTCATCAGACAAGGAGAGTGCTGCTCACATTCTGAGCAGGAAAGGNGACCCGTGTGCTCTGGGTCAGTCAAGGGGCAGGGAATGGGCATTGCTAAGCGGTGGGCCTGCCCCCCACTCGCCACACAGGGGAGAGAGCCTGAACCTATGCTCCCCTTCTGCCTGTAGTGCTGGCTGAGAATGTCCCCCAGACCCGTGGTTTCGTCTGAGCCTCACTGGGCTCCCGTGAACTTGGATTGGGGCCCTGGAGATGGGCCTGAGTGGAGAGAATGGCCCAAGAGTGGCCCTTTCTGGAACCTACCAGAGCCCTTGTCTGTCTGCCCCCGTAGGTCTGCATCCAAGGTTTTCTCCCTGAGCACGGAGCAGCCCCACAGCCCTCCCCTGGGATAAGGAGCCTGTGCTAGCACCCCCTGAATGCTGCTGTGGTGCCCTGGGATGTTCACCCCCTTGTGGCTCTCAGCTGAGCTTGGTGGTAGGGAGGCCCGAGTGATGGGACTCGATGAATCGTCTTCCCTGGAAAGTGGGGCTGTGCTGGGGTCCCCTGGCACCCCTGTGTACAGAGACCCCTGGCCGTCCAGGCTCTCAGGAGGTCCAGGGGACTTTGTGGGGGTGACCAGCTTCTCCAGGGGTTTCTTGGGCCTTAGCCCCAGGCAGTGCTTGGTTTGGAGTCTAGAGCCCTAGCTCAGAAAGTGACCTGAGCGCCTGAACCCTGTCACTGCCACCAGCATGGGGTCCCGGTGTCCTCGCATGCCCTCCTTGTTAGGTGATAGTGAGCTGTAAACGGGGTGTGTGTGTTAGTAAGTGCTGGTTTTCACCCCTGGTTGCGGCTTCACCTGGTGGGGCTGTGGTGGAGGAGACAGCAGGCACCCACAGCCCCCGTGTCCTGGGCTCTGCTGTCAGCCGGCCGGCTCCGAGTCAGTCCTGCAGGCCAGGAGCCCAGGGGCCGGCAGGGGGCAGTGGCCCTGTGTGTGATGGGGACCAGGGAGAGGTCCGATCACTAAAGCTGTGGGTGGTGCTTCCTTCATGGTGCACAGGGAAGGCCCCTCCCAGGTAACACTGGGCAGAGACTGAATGGCTTGAAGGGGCAGGAAGCTGCTTGTTGAAGCACAGAACATGTGCAGAGGTCCTGAGGTGGAAATGCTGGGGAGGCTGCTGGGAGTGGGAGTGAGTGCGTGCGTGTGGAGTGTCAAGCTCAATGCCCCTGGGAGGTCGAGGTGTGGTCCGCGTGCCCGGCCCAGGGGCAGCACTGGCTTCTGGGCCACAGTCTCTCGTGCTGTGGGTTGAGTCAGCCAGCTGTCCCTTTGTTCTCCCTTTTAAATCTTCTCATTTGGGGAGAATTGGGGCCTTGCTATTGAGCAGATCATCTCCACCTGGAACCAGGGATTTTGAGATGGAGAAATCTTTGCAGAACCCGGGGCACTCCCTCCCGCCATCTCCAATGCTGTTTGTAACACCATCGCTCTTCCCAGCGGTGCTCCAGGGCGGTCCCGTGTCTGATTGTGATCTGTGTTATGAAAAGACTATGGTAGGTGTTCTGGGAAGACATCAGATGAGATGGCAGCAGTCCTGATAGTGGGACGTCTCTGAAGGAGATTCCTGAATCCGAATGAGGAAGGGGTCAACATTGTTATGGTTCCCTTTGTTTTATTTTTTAAGACTTTTTATTACTAGAAATTTGAACACACAGCCAGGTGCATAGAATCAGATAACGTTGAGTACTCATCACCCAACCCCAGACCATTAACCTGCGTGGCAACCTGCCCTCCCATCCATGATGGATTATCCCCTGTATTTTTTTTTTTTAACATTAAAAAAAAAAAATTTACTTAGACCATGCCATGCAGCTTGTGGGATCTTAGTTCCCTGACTAGGGGTGGAAGCCGTGTCCCCTGCAGTGGAAGCTTAGAGCCCTAACCACTGGGCCACTAGGGGAGTCCCAAAACATTGTGTTTTCAAAAATTGTGGGGACTTTCCTGGCAGTCCAGTGGTTCAAGCTTTGCCTTATTATGCAGGAGGTGTGGGTTCAGTTCCTGGTTGGGGAGCTAAGATCCCATGCGTCTCCTGACCAAAAAACCAAACCATAAACAGAAGCAATATTTTAACAAATTCAATAAAGACTTTAAAAAGGGGCTACATCAAAAAAGAAAAAAAGAGTTGTAGACTTCCAAGAACTTGCAAAACATAGAACAGGGTGGGTCTCATGTACTTTTCCCCTGGTGGTGACATTTTGCATGACCAGATTCCACTGTCAAAACCCGGGAACTGGCATCGGTGCAGAACACTACAGACCTTACTCAGATTTCCCTCATTTTAGCAAGAACTCATTTTTGTGTGTTTCTGTGTGATACCACCACCTGAGCAGATTTGTGTAACCATCATCACAATCAAAATACAGAGCTGTCAAAAAAAAAAAAAACAACCCTACAGACCTCTTATCAACACAGACCAGCTCCCTCTTGCTTCTTCCTTAAAGCATCTCCCACCCAGTTCCCACCCTCAGCCCTCAGCAACCACGGGTCTGTTCTCCAGGTCTGTAACCTCGTCATTGTGAGAGATTTAGGGAATTGTAGGTAACCTTTTGGGATTGGTTTTTTTCACATAAGATCCATCTGAGTTGTTGTGTGTATCCACATTCCATTCCTTTTTCATTGCTCGGTAGCACTCTAATTATCGAGTATTGTTATTTTAAAAATATTTATTGTTTGTTTACTTGGCTGTGTTGGGTCTCAGCTGTGGGACGTGGGCTTTGTTCCTCGACCAGGGATCAAACCCACTTCCACTGCACTGGAAGGTGGATCCTTAACCGCTGGACTGCCTGGGAAGCCCCTCCAGTCTTGTTTTGTCATCTTCTTTATTTCTGTAAGGTAGGGGTAGTAGTGATGTCCCGTCTGACATTCCTGAGTTTAGCAGGAATGTCTCTCTTCTTTCTCTTGATTTTTCCACCTAAACGTTTGTCAGTTTTGTTGATCTTTTTCGGTTTAATTCATTTTCTCAGTTTTCTGTTTCTGTTTTGTGAATTTCTGCTCTGATCTTTGTTATTTCCTTCCTTCTGCTTGCTTTAGGTACTGATTGCTCTTCTCTTTCCAGTGCCTTTAAGGCAGAAGTTTAGATTATTGATTTGAGAGCTTTCGTCTTTGCTTCAAATAGATAGCTATAAATTTTCCTCCCAGTTCTGCTTTTAGCTGCACTCTGTAAGTTCTGGTTTGTTGTGTCCTTGTTTTCATTCACCTCAAAGTATTTTTTAAAAAATACTTATGTATTTGGGTGCGTCGGGTCTTAGTTGCAGCATGTAGGATCTGTGTTGCGTCGCGTGGGATCTTCCGTTGCAGCGCACGGACTCTCTGGTTGTGGCGCAGGCTCCATTGTATGCGGGCTCAGTCGCTGCTCCAGGGCAAGCTGCCCATAGAAGCTGACTGGTCTGTGGCCCTGATTCTGCCTTGGGGTCCCACATCTGGGTCGGTGTGCCACATCCACGTGGAGGTGGATCTTGGGGCTTAAGGAGTGCCCGGTGGAAGAAGTCCCAGGTCAGCCTCGAGATAAATGTGTGGCAGGCCAGCGAGCTGGTGGGGCTCTGACTTGGATGTCCACTGAGGCTCTTTCTGTGAGAGTCCAGGTGGGCAGCTTGGCGGGTGGCAGTCAGGATGGCTCTGGGCACAGAACCAGGGGCGGATAGAGTGGGTGCCTCTGGTCACTGACATCATGGGTGGCCACGAAGTTCTAGATACATTCAGTTAAAGCTTCATAATAGCATCAGAGTTTTGATCAGAATGTTGGGGAGCTCTCATGCTTTTTTTTTTTTTTCTTCTGGCTTGGTGTTTTTAAAATTTAATTTTTATTTATTTAAGAAAATGTTTATTTAAGTGAGTCTCAGATGCACCCTCGGGGTCTTTGTTGCGGTGCTCCAACTTTCTAGTTGTGTTGTGCAGGCCCAGTTGTTGCATCTCATGGGCTTAGTTGCCCAGCTGCGTGTGGCATCTTAGTTCTATGACCAGGGATCAAACCCATGTCCTCTGCACTGCAAAGTAGATTCTTTACCACTGGATCATCAGGGAGGTCCCTTGGTATTTTGTTTAATAGCAGATTATTAAGTATTATTCACATCCGCACAATCCACCCTTTTAAAGTGTATAGCTCAGTGATTATTAGTATATATAATGTGCTGTATTATATATACATATATATACTTACACATACATACAGGGATGTGTGAAGTAACCACCCTCGAATTCTAGAACGTTTTCATCACTCCAGAAGGAAACTCTGTACCTGTTAAACAGTCCCTCTCCATTCCCCGCTCTTCCTCGGCAAGCATGAACCCACTCTATGTCTCTGTGGATCGGCCTCTTCTGGACGTGTCCCATCCATGTAATCGCAGAGCCCCCCAGCAGAGGTACCTGTCTGTGGATTTGCCGGTGTGGGTGCTCTGTATAGAGTCCCACGCTGTGCGGCCTTTGGTGTCTGCTTTGGTGTCTCGTGCGCGCCTCGTGTTCTCAGAGACGCCGTGTTGCAGTGAGTGTCCGTGTTCCTCTGCTTTCCTGGCTGCGTAGCGTTCCGCTGTGCAAACAGGCCTCATTGTGGCCTCATTGTGTCTATCCGCTCACGCACTGATGGGCATCTGGGCTGTGTCCACTTTGCTTGGCTATTGTGACTCATGCCTGCGACGCACCATACATTCATGTGCAAGTTTTTGTGTGGACACAAGTTTGATTCTCTCGGGTAGACACCTAGGAGTGGGATTGGCGGGTCATATGGAAACTGTGTTTGAGGCTTTAAGAAACTGCCAAATTGTCTTCCCGAGCGGCTGCACCCCAGTCCAGTCCTACCAGTCATAGACGAGGGTTCCAGTGTGGTTTGGTGTTTTAAATCTGAGTTAAGTTGGGGACCATGATCATTTTGGTGATGGTATATTCCCAGACACTCTGCCTCTTTGTCCTGAGGTCAGTTCCTGTCCACCCAGATGGACCAGCCAGGGAGCTGCTGAAGGGACGGGATTGTGGCTCCCAGGTACGGCCCTCCAGGCAGTTCTGAGTCGCCTTTGTTGTTTTAGAAGTGACACATAAGTGTTGTCAGTAGAGACAGAAGCCTGTGTGAATTACACGTTTTCCCAGGTCCTGCCCTCCAGAGACCCATTCTTGGTGTCGACTGGCCATCACTCTGTGTCTGGTAGACGTCTTTCTAGCTCATCAGCTCCACCTTCCTTCGTTTTGTGTGAGTGGGTATGATTTTCTTACTGCTTCTTCTCTTTTGTCTTTTTAATAGTTTTTTTTGGTTGCATCTCGAGGCATGTGTGATTTTAGCTCCCCGACCAGGGATTGAGCCTGCACGCCTGCCCTGGAAGCGCAGAGTCTTAGCCACTGGACACCAGGGAAGTCCCGCTGCTTCTCCTCTTAGCTTGCACTGAGCTCATTTCTGTTTTTTCTCTCTCACACTGCAGCGAGCACCTTGGCTGCTGTCTCCTCGAGGTAGACTCCCATGAGCATTGCTGCTCAGGCTCCTTTTCTGTCTGGAGTAGTGCTTCTCAGCTGTCCCCAGAAAGCTGGTCTGCATGCACACTCCTGCAACAGCTGGGGGCTCTCGTCATCCTGGTGACAGCCCCAGCTTTTGTCCCGCCTTCTAATCTGTCACTTCCTAGTCAAGCTGTTTTAGAGTTGCCAGTTCACAGCCATCCCCCATGTATTAAATTGGGGTATTTGTTTTTTGACTTCTGACAGGGATGTTCAGCCTCAGCCTGTGGATGTGTCTAAGCCAGACCCTTCTGTGGGGCTGCCCTGGGCCTGGGGGTCTGAGCAGCGCCCCTGACCCCCACCTCCGCCACGCCAGGAGCCTCTTCCCTCCCCACACTGTGACAGCCACAGACGTCCCCGGATGCCACCAGTGTCCCCTGGGGGACAGTCGCCTCTGGCTGAGAACCAGTGTTCTCTTATAACCCTTTCTATATTAGGGCTATTAGCGTCTTTTGTGTTATACACTTTTTGTCAGTTTCTCGTTTCTCATCCAACTTTATTTTTGATGTGTTGTTACATAGAATATTTTAAAATTTATTGCCAGATTTGTCCTTTCCTTTAAAGCGCCTGGTCTTGTGACCAGCCCAGAGAGGTCCTCCCTTCCTTAAGAGGACCACAACGTTGGTCCACTTTTTTCCTCCTCCATTTTTCCAGTTTTAGAAGGATCCAGTCTGGAGGCCCCAGGTGGGGCCTGAGCTGCCTATTTTTCCGTGTGGCTCCTGGCTGGGCTGGTCTGTGTGGGCTGGTGAGGCTCACTGTTGGGGCTGGGATCTCGAGCTGGCTCACCTGGTGCTGGCTGTGTGAATCAGCTGCCCCGTGCCTCATCTTGTTCATCTGTGAAATGGGCAGTGACAGCAGTACCTGCTTCCGAGGATCTTGGGGGCTGCTTGGATGTGCCCGGTGCTTAGAGCAGGCCTGCACCTGGTGGCCCGGGTGCCCATATTTGGCCTTTTCATCTGTCCTGGTCATCCCTGACACTCACACCAGCTCTGAGGGAAGCCCCAGGCAAACTAGAAGGACAGCAATGTTCAGGAGGTCAGGGAGTCCATCCAGGGTCCCTGCCCGGGGCCGTGGATGATGGGCAGGGGCCTCTCTGGGCACGGAACGTGTGTACATGTTCATCCTCCGTGCCTACACAGATGCCCACAAGATTAGGAGCACGTTTGCAAAGAAATAGGAAGATACTTCTCTTAATGATTACTGTTTTAAGTGATTAGTCATGGAGCGTCTGAGACCTACACACATGAATAGAGAATGGGCTGGTGTTTTGAGCGTCTGCCAGGTGTGGCCTTCTGGCTAGGCAGGCTTGCTGGGGCACCCCCTCCCAGGGCGCTGGCATCCACCCCTCTCTCTGTGTGGCGCCTGCCCCTTGCCCGGGCTCTGGGCCAGGGGGACAGGTGGCCTTCACCCAGGCTGCCCCCCTGACCCCCCGAGCCCAGTGAAGATGTAGGTGGGCCCGTAGGCCGTGTTCTTGTCCATAACGTTCCGAAAGCAGGTGCTGGCAGCCTCCGGGGCTCGCTGGCCTTTCGCCCACGTGCTTCCTTTTATTTTTATCTTTTCCAGCCAAGTGCTTTCTTTCTCTCTCTCTTTTGTTTTGAATAAAATTATTTGGAGATGTGATTTCGGTTTTCCAGAAAAGTCACAAGAATGGCACACAGAATCCCCAGACGCCTGTCACCCTGTTCGCTATTCTCCACGAGTTCGCCTTTCAGTTTGTTGGCTATTATTCCTTTTCTTTAGTTTCTGGTCTCTCTCTGCACATTTTTTCCTGAACTGTTCCAGATACATGCCTCTTTACCTCCCAACACTTCAGTGTTCATCTCTTCTGAACAAGGGATGCTCTTAATCACATTATCAAAATCAGAAAGTGAATTCCCAGAGGAGAGTCCAGGTTCACTCACTGCATTTCATCCATCACGTTGCTTTCATTTCTGTTTATCTAGGTCAGTTTCCGAGTCTGCCCTTTAAGCTCATGGCTTGGGCTTTGGGAGAGTTCACGCCTGTTGTCCTGTGGGGCATTGCTTGGTGTGGGTGTGTTTGGCGGTTCCCACACGTCCGTCAGGAATGTCCTGGAAGTGGTATGGAGTCCCTGGTGTCTGGAGCCCACTTCTGTTGACGTCAGCCTGGCCCACTAGAGTAAGGGCGTGTCTGCCCGATTTCCCCACCCCGAAGTCACAATTTTATCATTTATAATTGATAAGTTTCTTGCGGCAGGTCCTTGGGGACCATGTAAACACGCTGTTGTTCCCCAAACAGTCACTGTTTGTTTGGGTAGCCATCATTGTTTCTTTTTTTTTTTTAATTAATTAATTGGGCTGCACTGGGTCTTAGTTGGTCTTAGCTGTGGTATGTGGGATCAGGGTCCCTGACGGGGGGCTCGAAACCGAGCCCCCTGCATTGGGAGTGCGGAGTCTTAGCCACCGGACCACCAGGGAAGTTGCAGTCATAGCCGATAGGGGCTCTTCTCGTTTCTCCACTTCTTCCGCACTTGTTAGTCGGCTTTCTCCTGGGAACAGCAGCTGTCTCTTCATCCCCACTTGTTCGTTGGTGTCAGTGAGGCTGTGTGCATCCTCACCTGACTCTGGGTTGTAACCCATGGCTGTGCTTGGTTTCCGTTACTCCAGTGGTCCCAGATTCCCCCGGGGGGGTGGTGTGGTCTCATCACCTTGTGGCTCCTTGTGTCCTTCTGGCAAGTGCCCGAAGCCTCTGCGCACTTACTTCCCTGCTTTGGGGCCTCAGCTCCGGGCTTGACCTCTCCAGGGAGCCCTGGTTCTTCTTGTGGGTGCTTAGAAACCAAGACCTGGGTGTTTAGAGTGCTCACTGCCAAAGGGGCGTCTCTGCTGCTGGGCCCTCTCGCCTTGGAAATACATGTGTAAATAAATATACACGTGCATAGTGTCTGTGTATGTATACCACACAGACACCACATCCATTTCTGCTTTGGCACACACACGCTAGTGCCCATGAATTCACGTCGACACCTGCACTTCCAGCCGTCCGTGCCGACTGCGTGCCAACCTCCCCTTTCCTGTTCTGTAACCCCTGACTCTGTCGCTGAGAACCCTGCATCACCCACAGTAAAAGAAGCCTCTGGAATAAGTCAGTATTTGTTTTATCTTGATTTCAAAGGCATGTAGCTCCAAAGCCATGTTTAAAAGCCACATGGGCTAGTTATTCCTTTTCCTCATCCTTGTGGTTGTGTTATTTACTTGAAATTCGGTTTGGTTTGCTTCTGTTTGTATTTCATTGTAGGATTCCTGTCCACCCAAGTTCTTGTTGGTTTCATTCATTCCCTCTTTCTTTCAATATGTGGGACATAGCATGGTTCAAGGTCAGAACTGTGTAGAAAGGTGTCTGGAGAGATGTCAGTCCCCCCCTCCCTCCTCAGGAACCATCTCATTAGCTTATGTCTTAGAATGGCAGACATTTTTTGGCTGTGCAGCACGGCCGAAGTGACTTAGCAGCCGCAGCAGCAGCAGCATGGCTTGCGGGATCTGAGGTCTCTGACCAGGGATTGAACCCACTCCCTCAGCAGTGCAAGCGCAGAGTCCCAACCATTGGACCTCCAGGGAAGTCCCATGTATGTTTTCTCATTCATGAAAAGTGCCACAGTGGGTTCTCTCAGTCAGAAGATGAGCACAGGTGTTAGCATCCCCCAGGGTCCCTCCCAGGAGGGCTGATGGGTTTGTTCCTCCGGCAGCACTGAGAGGGTCTGGGCCCTCAGCCTCACCAGCAGGGGGCTCTGTTCTGTTTAGAGCAGACCTGCTGTCCTGAGCCGTTAGTACCAGGGTCTCTGTGTAGTTTTAATTGGCATTTCCAAAAATGAGGAGTGAGGTTGAGCATCACCTAATGTGTGAAAAGCCAGCTTGATAGCTTTTCTGTGAGTAGTCTGTTGATGCTTTTCACCCACTTTTCAGTTGGATTTGTGCCCTTTCCCCGCTAATTTTGTAAACTTAGTAATAATATGTCTTAGGGAGCCCTTTACAGCATGTATTACAAACATGTAATCTCTGTGTCCTGGGTGTATTTTGGCTTTTTAATGATGGTTTAATTTTTTTTGAGATAGAGTTAGGAATCTTTTGTTTTTCTTGTGGCTGCACTGAGCGGCATGTGGGATCTTAGGCCCCCAGCCAGGGATCGAACTCGCGCCCCCACATTGGAAGTGCAGCTTAACCCTTGGACTGCTAGGGAGGCGCCTGAATGTTTCCTTCTGCTGCCTCTTTTGAGCTGCCGTTGGAAAGCCTTTTCCTCCGTGTTCCCTGTCAGTGCTTGTGTGGGTCCTCATTCCTCGTGAGTTCCCTGTGGACCTGACTTGACCTTCCTCCCAGTGATGGACCCCCGTCCCAGCCCCATTGTTTAAATTCCATCCTTCCCCGGTGCTTTGAGATGCCACCCTGCCTCCCCCGCCACCTGACCTGTGACCTCCACCCCCAGTCCCCGGAGGGCGTCGCCCTCTAGAAAGCTGTGTGCACACACCTCCCTTTGCGGCGGGCAGCACACGTACAGTGTGCCCCTCAGGACTTGGTGGGTCACTTCCTTGTGTTGCGGGCCTGTGAAATCCGGGCCTGGTGCTCGCTCAGAAGTCTGTTTCTTAACACCCTCCCCACACCCAGTCACCAGGCCCTTGTGCTCCCAGCCCTGCAGGGGCCGTTCCTGCAGAGGAGCCAGGGTGGACAGGGAGGCCGTGTGTGCAGGTCATGAAGGCCTGAGGGCAGCCTGCTGGAAGCGGGTGGGGGTATTTTTTCAAAAAAGAGATGCTGCCAGACTGCCCTTGGGAGACGTCCTGGGGGCCTGTCATCGGGTCTTCCTTCCTGGTCCCACTGAGGCTCCTGGGTGGCATGGCCCAGGACAGCTGCCATTTACGAGGCTGTGCCTTGTACCCGCGTTCTCGGATGCCTCTGTCTGTGGGCAACAGCACAGGCAGGCCGTGGTGCCCCACTGGAGAGGCGAGGAGTCTGAAGCACAAGGATCGGGAACTTGCTCCCGGTCATGTGATGGGCTGGGACCAGGCCTCTAGGGATCCGTGCTGGTCTCCGGAGCCCCACTGTGGTCTCTAGAGAGTAGAGAAGGATGTACCGTGGGAAGTGCGATTGTGAAACTGTGTGTGAAGCTCCGCCACCCGGGAGTGGGCTCCAGAGGCCGCCTCTGGGGTGTAGCTTCTTGTCCTTGGCTCCATTGCTGCAGCATCCAGCGTCTTCTCAGGTCCTTGTTGGCTGCTTGTAGATCTCCTTCCAGGAAGTGCCCATTTAAGTCCTTTACCCACTTGTGAATCAGATTTTGTCTTTGTTGTTGTTGAACTGTAAGAGTGCTTTATATATTCTGGATGCAACTTCCTTTTGAGATCTAAGGTTTGCAGATATCTTCACCTCTCCCGTGGATTGTCTTCACCTTTTTGATTATGTCCTTTGAAGCACTAAGTCAGTTTCTTAATTTTTTTCTTTAGTCACTTGTGCTTTTTCTCTTATATCTAGGTCACAAAGATTAATTCATGTGTTTTCTTCTCAGAGTTTTCGCACTAACATTTAAATCCGTGAGTTAATTTTGAGTTAGTTTCTGTCTGTCGTGTGAGGTAGGGGTCCAGCTTCATTCTTTGGCACGTGGACATCCAGTCGTCCCAGCACCATCGTGGAAAAGACTGCTCTTCACCCCTTGGACAGTCTTGGCAAGCTCATTGAAAGCCAGCTAACTTAACAGGTTTATTTTTGGACTGTCCACTCTCGTCCACTGAATTCTCTGTCCACCCTGAGGCCGGGACCACATTGTCTTAACTGCTGTGGCTTTATCACCCCAAGTTATTTTATTTTATCGTTGATTTATTTGGCTGCCCAGGGTCTTAGTTGCGGCAGGCGGGATCTTTGGTCTGTGTTGTGGCATGCGGGATCTTTAGTTGAAACATGTGGAATCCAGTTTCCTGACCAGGGATTGAACCCCAGCCGCCTGTCTTGGGAGCACGGAGTCTTAGCCCACTGGACCACCAGGGAAGTCCCCCAAACTGTTTTATATCCAGTCTCAGGGGTGGACATTAAAGAGAAACAATACAGTTCTTATGCCTCCAGGTGATGAGGTGAGAGCCTCCCTAGTGGGGATCCAGACAACCCAGAGGACCCACCTCCTCTCTGAGCCGTCACTACTTCCGCAGGGGCATTTTGTTGTCCATAAGGACACAGAGGATCAGGTTGAGATATCTGTACATGAGAGGCTCTTTTCCCAGGACGTGAAGGCTGATGAAAACACTAGCTTTTCAGGTCTGTCAAACAGGAAGCACCGGGAACTCAGGTTCAGCAGGTTGGGTCTTTAATCGGCACTGAAACCGGACTGCAGGCTGCTGTCAGCTGGCTTCTGCTTTTCTTAGAGGTTTGCATCTTTTGACATCCAGGCTCTCCTCTTCCAACTAAGACCTGCTGTGCAGTGAGCTTCAGAGGAAGGAGATAGAGATGGCTGTGTTTTTAAAAGTTTTTTTGTGGGTGTACTTTTGATACTTTATTTTGAAATAAATGGAGAGGCACTGAAATGTTACAGAGAGAGTACGGAGAGTTCCCTGTGTTCCTTTCAGCCAGCCTCCCTGGATGTTAGCACCTGACATAGCTGCGGAAGGATGACCGGAAGGAGTGATAACAACAACTTCAGATTTGATTAGGGTCCCAGTCCCCTCCCTGAGAGGGCTTGACCCTCTCAGCCCCGTTTCTGCTCAGGACCCCAGCCAGGACCGCACAGTGACGGTGTCAGCCTCCTTAGGCTCCTCAGAGCCAAGGCTGTTTCTCAGTCTGCTTGGCTGTCATGACCTTGACGCTTCTGGAGAGCACTGCTTGGGGGTTTTGGACCATCCCTCACCTTGGCTTGGTTTCTCATGGTTACACAAAAGCTGTGCGTTTGCTGGAGGCTGCCCTGGGGTGATGTGCTGATGTGTCTCCTTGCCTGTGGGGTCAACCTTCAGCCCTCAGATAAGGTGGCCCTGGCCAGGATTCTCTGATGTGAAGATTCAGGTTCTCCTGCTGGGACCTCGAGACAGCGCGCCTGTTTCTTATCAAGTGTTTGCAAGCCGCTTTCGGCGTCCACCGTGGATTTTCCTGGCAGCAGGGGTCACTGTGTGGACTCACGGTGCATTGCGTTTATGTTGCCTGCATTCCTTCTGCATTTATGAACTGGAACACTTTTTTTTCCTTTGATATTTACTGACTTGGCTGTGCCAGGTCTTAGTTGCAGCCCTTGAGATTTTCGATTGTCCTTGTGGCATGCAGAATCTTTAGTTGCGGCACGTGGGATCTAGTTCCCTGACCAGGGATCAAACCCAGCCCACCTGCATTGGGAGCCTGGAGTCTTAGCCTTTGGACCACCAGGGAAGTTCCTAGGAGTTAGAATTCTTCTGTAGAAGACAGCTGTCGCTTCTTCCCCTTTCCATTACATTTTGAATTTCATACCTAAGGATGGGCATGTGTTTATAGTATCCTGTGGGTTACAGTCCAGGATGCTAGCTGTTCATCTTGTCCTCACTTTTGTCGTTGGGGACCCCCATCTTTTAGGAGTGTTTGCACCCTCCCTGCCCCCACAAGGGGCTCCAGCTCACCTTGTATTTTCCCTGCCCCCGCCCTGCACTTGACCGTTTCTCCAGGGAGCCCTGGTTCCTGCTGTAGGGGAGGGCGGTTAAAAGCCGACATCTAGGTGCTGATATGTTCAGTGCTCTGGGTGGCATGGCTTCCCAGGCCCTTGGGTCCACACAGCCTGGAACTGTGAATGTGAATCCCTGCATAGGGGATATCTGTGCTTATTTCTGTGTCTTTCTGTGTATATTTTTCAAAAGCCCTTGAGTTCATGCTGCTTTGATGATGGAGGCTGTGGGTGGCCTCCTCACCCCGTGATGGGCACACAGAGCCCCTGCAGGCCAGGCTGAGTGACAGGAAGCTCCAGACCCCTTTTGAGAGCTTCTTAGGGCTCATGGCCAAGGGCAGAGCAGGGTAAATCGAGCCCTGAGCCCCCCTGGGTTAGGTAACACACAGGTGTGTGCTTCCTGCCTTTCTGGGCAATAGACACTGGTCAGTTTGTCGTCTCTCAGGCCCTGAGCCCAGCTCCGAGGTCATGTGGGTGGCGTAGGTGGCTCCACCTGAGGGCCAGTCCTGGGTGGCCCAGAGCTGGTATAGGACCAGGGGCCCAGGTACCCCTGCGGAGTCTCCAGAAATGCCAGCAGTCAGTGGCAGTTCCGGTGCCCCAGCATGTAGGAGCAGGTGGCTCGTCTCTTGTTGTGCTGCTGCTTCTCTGCCCCACCTGCCTGCCCTGTGTGGAGGGCGGAGGAGGAGGCGAAGGAGGAGCCATCAGCATCTGGGGCTTTGGCGTGTGTCTCCAACAGCGACATCATCTGATCGCTGCATGACGCTCTTTAAAGGAGAAATGGTCAGACCGTGCCTCTTCGAGGTGGTGGTGTCTGAGGCCTGGGGTCGCCGCCTAGCCTGTCACCTAGCTGCCTACCCCCGCCTACCAGACACCCCCGTCTACCCGGAGTTCTGTTTTCAGCACAGGCTTTCCAGCCCTGCCAGCTTGTACCGTGGGAGACACTAGGCTTTCTGTTCTGTTTTCCTTTAAAAAAATTACTTAGACTTTAATTTTTAAACAGTTATAGATTTATAGAGAAATTGAGGCTGGTAGGGTGAGTTCCCTATACCCTTGACCCCAACACCCAGTCTCCAGTTACTCTGTGTTACATGATGAGTGCGTTTGTTGCAATCCATGAACCTTATGGAGACTTTCTTGTTGACTGGGGTCCTGCTTCATCCAGCTTGTCTCGTGTCTCCCTGGCATCCTCTTCTGTCCCAGGACCCTGATCAGGACCCCTGTGCTGTTGAGACGTCCCATCTCCTCAGGCTCCTCTCAGCTCTGGTAGTCCTCAGACTTTCCTTGTTGATGCCCTGGACGGCATTGAGGAGGACTGGGGTCAGAGATTTTGTTTAACTTCCCTCCATGGGAGTTGGTGTTCCCTCACGGTGACACTGGGGCGCTGGGTGTGGGGAGAGGACACGGTGAGGGGCCGTCTCATCCTTCATCTTGGGGTGCCTGCCGTCAGCATGACTCCTCCCTGCTGGTGTTGACCTGGGTCCCCGGCTGAGGTCATGCTTGTCAGGTGTCTCCACTGTAGAGTCACGCCACCCCTCTTCTCATGCCGTCCCCTTTGGAAGGAGGTCACCGTGCCCAGCCGACACTTAAGTCCCCTCTGATCCCTTAGTCCCGGCTCCCCTTTGCCAGGTTGGCTGTGGCTGGGAAGGAGGCTAAGCCCCTGGTGGTGACGGGCTGGCCACGGTGTCCTCAGCCCTTATGGGGGCAAGAGAGGTGGGTGAGCCTAGCCCTGCATGTTCAGAGGTCCGGGTGGACAGAGGCCTTGCCTTGCCTGTAGCCTGAAAACTGAGCCTTGACCTCAGCCTCAGAGCCTGCAGCCTCCTCTCCTGGGGTCAATGCTGTCATCCCCCAGAGCATGAGGGCAGGAGGACCCATGGTCTCGGTGACCTTGTAGCCATGGGCGGGAGTAGACTGGGGTCTGTCCAGCCGAGGACCACAGGCCCAGGCGGGCTCTGCCTAACCGCCAGTGTGCTGCTGGGTCGTCATCGTCCTCCGGGGAGAGAGTGTGCCAAGAGGGAGTGACAGGTGACAGGGGAGACACATGGTCCATTAGACATGTGTGAAGGGGGGGTACCTGTGGGCACTGGGAGTGAAAGGGCGCCCTCCTCCATCATCAGGGGGATGCATATGGAAGTCGCCGGGTCAGTTTCTCTTTGCTTCTGTAACAAACGACCACAGACACAGTGGCTTAACACAGCGTGAGTCTGTCATCTCACTTCCCTGGAGGCCAGAAGTCTGACCCGGGTCTCACTGGTTTGGGACCAAGGCCTAGGCAGGGCTGTGTTCCTCCTGGGGGCCCCAGGGGTGCATCTATTCCTCTCCATTTCCAGCTTCTAGAGACGCCACACCCCCTTGGGTGGTGGGCCCTTGTCTTCAGAGTGCATAGCTTGGACCTCTGCTGACTCTGACCCTCTCACCTCCCTCTCCGAAGGACCCTTGGGTGACAGTGGGCCCCCTGATAACCCAGGAGCATCTGCCATGTCAAGATGCTTGATCCTGCCTGTGGTCTGTCGCCACCAAAGCGAGCATAGTCGCAGCTCCCGGGGACCAGGATGGGAATGTGCTGGGGGCCATTGTTCCGCCAGGCACAGCCGCTTGGGGACGGGGAGGGGGATGCCAGAGTAATCGAATCCCCAGCCACCAGCTCTTGTTGCTGGAGGGGCAGGTGGCAGCCGGGCAAGTGGGAGAGGCCAGGGAGCCCTTGGGATCTCACGTTGCCATGGGCAGCTTAGCGGGTTCAGAGGAGGCGGCCAGCACCCGAGGCTGGTAATTCCACAGCTTGGTGTGGCCTTTCAGCCCTGAAGGTGGGACCTGTTAGAAGGCAGCTAAATCAGGACTTGCCTGGTAGGCTAGTGGTTAAGACTCCACACTTCCAGTGCAGGGGCGACAGGTTCAAAACCTGGTGAGGGAACTAAGATCCTACATGCCATGTGGCTCAGCTGAAAAAAATGTACAGAAGACCATGAAATCAATTTAGTGGGTTGTGCCCAATAATTTTAGGAACCCAACTGAAATAAGAAAACGTCAATAGGCATTGTCTATTGAAATGGTGTTTGTGGGACTCATGCTATTTAAAGCTACTGCTGAGTTGGGGGAAGCACGGGGGACCTAGTTCCATGTGGCTAGGACCCGAGGGCCCTAGGACCTAGCTGCCCAGCCCAGAAGGCCAGCCCCCAGCGACCAGTCAGCCTTGGGCAACATGTACGACGGCACTGACAGGGAGGATCTGGAAAGTAGGGGCGGGGAGGCCAGACTGTTGGGGCCCTGGCGCCACACCGCACATTTGAAGTCTGGTCCTGTGTCCATTCAGCAAGTGTCCCTGAGCCTGGCTGTGTGTGCTGTGATTGGGACCCTGTGCTCTGTGAGGGTCTCAGCTGCACAACGGCTGCCTCCGGGGGTGTAGATGGCAGTCACCACGTGGCAGTTCCCGTCCAGCTGTCCTCCTTCAGGGGCACCCTCCCTGCCCGCGGGGTTCCCGAGGAGGCAGGACTTGGTGTACATCTCCCAGGAGTGCCTGTACCCTAAGGCTTCCAGAAGCTTCTTGGGTCTGATGTGATTGTTCATGGAGGCCCTCACTTCCTCAGCTGATGTTTAGGAGCTGAGTGTAGACTGGGCCGTTTTCGGGAGGCTCTGGGAGAAAGCTGCTCATGGTTGTGGATTTTCGTGTCCCTGGAAACGTCTGAACAGAGGCAGGCATGCCTGGGCTACACGCAGCTGCGAGGTGCATAATTTGGAGTTGAGATCCAGCAGCCATCAGTTTCTTTCACCGTGCTTTTATTCTGTGCGTTTCAGAAACCATCGCCATTGCTGAAACCCAGCAGAAACCCTAAGAGAAGCCACTTACTGGGCTGTTGGTCTCTGCGGCCTCGTTCCCCACGACCGACAAGGAACCGTGAAGTAAGTGCTGTGTGGTTCTGTCCCCAGGGTTGCTGGTGGAGAAGGCGGCCCTGTTTGGTCCTGAGTTCCTGGGGTGTCCAGGGACCTGATGCCCCAGGAGGAGCCCGGACCCCTCAGGGTGGTTCTGCTAGGTGGGTCTGTTCTCCTTTGGGCTCCATGTCTGCACGTTGGCCCCTCGCTTCTAGAAGCCCTGAGAGCAGCCCTGTGTCGTGTCCCTGGGCGGGATGCCATATCTGGCTTCACCGAGGGGCGTATTCACCCCACCCCAGTCATGGGGAGGGGAGGGTCTCTAAAAATGAAGGATTATTTTTTGAATCCTTTGAAAAGAATCCTACGGCCCAGCTGCTTCTGAGTTTCAGCTCCAGGGTTTCCACCTTCGCCCAGACTTTTCTAATTAACCAGGAACAAAGGGTTCACAGAGGGTGGCCGTGACAGGAGAGGGTGCAGCCCGAGTGTCTGGTGGTCAGCACCCACGGATTCAGGGTGGGACGAGCGGCCCCATGCTCCAAGCCACGGTGAGGAAGGCTTGTGTTCAGTGTTTACCTTATCCGGAGGCTCCTACCAAGGCCTCATGGCTGATGAGGGCCCTGCATGGACTGGAACGTGGTCTTGTGTGTTCTGCCATGATTTAGGAGCCCAGGAGTTGGGCCGTGGCGCTCAGGATCCCCTTTCCCCGGGGTGGCGTGCAGGTTTTGCTCCTCAAAGGGTAGCTGTCAGACCTCTGAGTCCACGGTGTGGCCTGAGGACCCCTTGGCCCACTGTCTGTTCTTGTAAATAAAGTTTTATTGGTGCATAGCTGCGTCTGTTCACTGATATCTCCTTTCTCACAGTGGTGGGATTGAGTGGTGCCCAAGGGGCTCAGTGGGGAGCCTCATGATGGGCACATACTCTTGAGAGGGTCGTGACAAGGAGAGCTTTTTTTTTCAAAGTTCAAACAGATACTCAAGATCAGGAGCAGAAGGTGGTCTTAGCCCAAGTTTTTCAGTGGAGAAATGAGCTAAATGTTTCTTGTTTGCTCCTGTCGTTTTGAGCAAAGGCCCCGACCCTAGGGTACACGTGACTGTGGATTCGCCTGCAGTTTGGGGGGAGGTACTTAAGTGGAAAGACTGGGTGTCGAACCAGGACACCCTTATTGCCCGAGGTTGTGGCCACGACCATGCCGCTCATGGGCCTTTGCCCCTCGGGGCTTATTGAGGGTTCTTTGGGCCAGTGCTGCTGGTCCTGCAGCGTCTTCCAAGTGTGTAGGCCTGGTCCTCGCTGTTCCCGGGTGGTGCATGCTTGCTCAGGGATCAGCCAAGGGGCTCTGGGACTATGGAGGACGGGCCGAGCCTGGGCATAGAGCTCCAGGGCGGGACCTCTGCCTGCAGTGTCACATAGCCCAGCTTGCAGCTCGCACCTCCTGACTCCTCCCCACAGCTCAGCCGAGTGGCAGGGGGTCTGTTGAGGCGACAGCCTTGCACCCAGCCTGCAGGAGCACTGGCACCAACGTGAAGATGCAGGCCAAGGTCACCTGGGGCAGGGACAAGTGGCGGGAAGCAGCTCCCAAGGCTCTCTGGGGCCTCAGGCTGTGCCCGTGAGTCAGCTCTGCGGCCAGAGAGAGACTCCAGGCTCTGTACCTGGGGTGCTGTCCGTGTCTGCGTGGTGGGAGGGCAGTGGGGGTGGGGGCGGCATTGCAGACCACTGGGTATTGCTTGGTCCTCGTCCTGGTTTTCTAGAAACTTCTGTCTGAGCGAGTGGGCAGAGGTGTTTGTCCTTCCAGGCCGCCCCTCACAGACGCAGTCCCAGGTGGCAGGGGCGTGGTGACTGTTACTTATTTCTTTCTGTGATTGATTTTTTTTTAATACTCTGTAAAAAATTATTTTGGCCCTCCTGGGGCTTGGTTGCTGAGTGCATGGTTTTCTCTAGTTGTGGCGAGTTGGGGGTACTCTTTNGCAGGGGCGTGGTGACTGTTACTTATTTCTTTCTGTGATTGATTTTTTTTTAATACTCTGTAAAAAATTATTTTGGCCCTCCTGGGGCTTGGTTGCTGAGTGCATGGTTTTCTCTAGTTGTGGCGAGTTGGGGGTACTCTTTGCTGCAGAGTGTGGGCTTCACATCGCAGAGCACAGTGTGGGCGCATGGACTTTAGTAGTTGCATCTCACGGGGCTTAGTTGTCCAGAAGCATGTGGAATCTTCCGGGACCAGGGATCCAACCCGTGTTGCCCTCATCATGAGGCAGATTCTTAACCACTGACCTGCCACGGAAGCCCTATGTGATGGATTTTTCTCGTGGTGTTTGAGGGAGATGGAATAGTGCCCCCAGGATGCTCAGGCCCTAATCATGGGACCTGTGAAGATGCTCCCTGACATAGCGAGAGGGTCTCAGCGTCTGGGACGATGTTACAGATCAGGAGACGGGGCTGAGCTGTCTGACAGCATCACAGGAGTCCTTCTAAGAAGGAGATGGGTTCAGAGAAGGAGACTGGTGATGGAGGCAGAGGTCAGAAAAAAGAGTCTGAGAGACGGGAGATGCCGCACTGCTGGCTGTGGGGATGGAGGGAGGGGCCCGAGCCAGGGAGGTGGCGCCTCTAGCAGCTGGGAGAGTCAGGAGCCCCCCAGAAGGCACACAGCTCATGAGAGATCCGCACAGGACTCCTGGCCCTCACAACTCGGAGGGCGGTTTGCGCCGTTGGAGCCCTCGGTTTGTGGAGCTTGTTTGGTGGCTGGCAGGAATGTGTACGGAGCTGTGGGCCATTCTTCCTTTGCGGCTTTGAGTCTTGGCGTTGTTCAGATAAACGGCAGGATGGACCCAGCCTGGTGCTCGGGCCCCGCCCCCACCCTGTGCCCACACAAGCCCTGTCAGGCCGTGGCCTCCCACCTTCCTGCCTCTGGGCTCTGCTCGCCTTGTCCATCTCACCCCTGGAGCAGGTTCAGTCCAGTCTCATGGGGCGGACTCAGGTTGAGGCCATGTCCTCGCATCCTCTGAGGGGCCCCTGATGCCTGTGCTCCCCCGTCTTAGTGCTCCTGTTGCATGGAGGTGGCACCCTGAGCCCCCAGTCCAGCTGCACAGGCCGGAGAGCAGAAGGGGCAAAGGTTTCTCTGACGTGAGCTGGGGATGTGGAAGGGCAGCAGGTAGTGGCCCTGAGTGCCCCCTGGACTTCAGGCTCTGTGAGATCAGGGAGAGTGCCTGGTGCACAGAGAACCTGGGTGGACTTCAGGCTCTGTGTGATCGTGTTCAGGGAACCCGGGTGGTAGACGGTGCTCCATGCAGAGAAGGATGAAGTGGGGAACTGTATGCAGGTTCGAGGGACATGCGACAGAGTGCCAGGGCCACGTGGTAGGCTGGAGAGGGGGTCGGGACGGGGCTGGGACCTGTGGTGGGTTTCGTCTTGACTCTTGTTGGAGGGGCAGCCGTTCCTCCTGGGCCCAGGCCTGCTCAGGGGGCCCAGGTTGTCGTCCCCTGTTGGGAACTGTGCTTTGGTGGCAGGAGCTGAGCCGAGATGGGGCCAGGCCCAGGGCTGGCCAGGAGTCCAAGGGAGGCTGGGCTCTACCTGGCAGCAGGTGGAGCAGGTAGAGGGAGGGGCCGGGGGGAGATCTGGGGGAGAGACACTTCTGGGGTGGGGGCATATTGTCCTCGGAGAGCCCCGGAATCCTTTTCAAAGACAGAGCACCCCGCAAGGTTTAGCTGTGTTGTGAAGTTCTGTTTTCTCCAGAGGACATACCTTCCCACACACTGTATTCTTGTCAAACCCGAGTTGCAGGTTCCCAGCGTCCAGCTCCTGGACAACACCTGCCACTAGCCTCAGAAACCCTTAGTGCAGGGCCCAGTGGGTCAGAAAGACGAGCCTGTCTCCTGGGGAGGCGGCGTCCTGCCAGTCATCTCTCGTCTGAATCCTGGGTCTCAGATGGACAGAGTGTGCCTGGCTATAGGAGGCCCACCCCCTGGGGTTTTCTTACCCACCCTCTCCTTCCCGAGGCGCTCAGGCTCAGCACAGTCCACTGTCCTGGGCTCCTGGGGGTGCCTACCCCAGGCCAGGGTCCAGATCCAGAGAGCCTTCTGCTCCTGGGCGGGGCGGGAAAGAGCCCCACCTGGTCACTGCGGTGCAGCACAAGTTGGGTGGCAACCTGCACGGGGGCAGCCAGAGTACCCCCACGGCCCAGCCCACGAGTCCTCAAGTTTGAAGGCCACTGGGGGAGGCACCAGCACAGGAGGGCCCCTCTGGGCTGGACTCACTGGGACCTGGAGAGCGAGGGCTCCCGTCAAGCTGACTCAGTGCCCCCTCTTGTCAGATGTGTCTTGGTGAGGAGGAGCCGCCCAGGACGGCCGGGAAATGCCCGTCCTGTGTGGTCCTGCTCCTCTGCCCCGGGCGGTATGGTGCACGGGGCCTGGGGGGACTGAGCGACTTCACTTTCACTTTTCTCTTTCGTGCATTGGAGAGGGAAATGGCAACCCACTCGTGTTCTTGCCTGGAGAATCCCAGGGACAGCAGAGCCTGGTGGGCTGCCGTCTATGGGGTCGCACAGAGTCGGACACGACCGAAGCGACTTAGCAGCAGCAGCAACTTTATTGAGATTGACTCCACCCACCAGCCAGTTCCTCTATTTAAAATATATAATTTTGACGTGTGTGTTCAGAGTCCTGCAGCCGTCACCGCAGTTGACTGGGGAACATTTCCATCGCTCCCTACAGAAACCTGACCTTGGCCTCTGGGGCCCTTCTGGGTCTGCTCCGTCCCGCTGTGGCAGGCGTCAGGGCTTCCTTTCATCCTGTGGCTGAGCAACACTCCCGACGTGCCGCTGAGCGGAGGGGCTTGGTTTGTGCACCTTCATTTGCTGATGGACACTCGAGGTGCTTCCACCTTTCGGCTGCCGTGAATCGTGTTGCTGTGGACATCTGTGTATAAGTTTTTGTGTGGACAGATGTTTCTTGGGTGGATACTTAGTGGCAGGATTGCTGACTGGTGTGGTCAGTGCCACATTTAACTTTTGGGGGCACTGCAGGGCTGTTTTCCCCAGCGGCGGGCCAGCTGGGCGTCGGGGCTCCTGTTTCCGCGCCTCCTCACCTGCCCTTGTCATTACCTGCTTTCTCACTCTGGCTGTTGTGGGCGAGGTGTATCTCTGTGGTTTCCATTTGCTTTTCCCTGGTGGCTGACCGCCTCGAGCATCTTTTCATGTACTTATTGGCCGTCTGTATCTTTTTGGAAAAATGTCTGTTTGAGTCCTTTGCCCACTGTTTAATTGAGCTGTTTGTTCACGACTGAGTCGTTAGAACCCTGTTTGTCTTGCCATGGCATGGTCAGGTCAAGAGTGTGTCCATCTTTCTGGACTGTTCTGTGAGTTCCTGCATGGGGGGTCCTCGGTCCCCCTGTGTTCCCAGAAGGTTGGCCCGGGGCTGGATTTCAGTCAGATTCCTTTTGTTATCTTTTTAAGTAAGCACGTGTTTGATTTTCATTTGCCCTCCTTTAAAGAAACGTGCCAGGGGTTATGGAGTATTGGGATTATAAACCGTTTTAATTTTCTTTTTCATATTTACTTGCTGAAAGCTTCATTGCAAAGGGCACGAATAAGAGGGAAACCCTCACACCCGCCTCCCTGCTGAGCTGAACCTGTGTGGCGGTGGCGGGTGGAGAAGCAGGGGCTCTTGCCGGTGCAGCTGTAGGAAGCCCCACCCCCTCTCACCCCTGCACCCCTCGATGGGAAAGTGGAGGGCGCTTGGGTGGGCAGGACCCTGGGGCCACCGCATCCTGCGCAGGACAGGCTGGTCTTGGGGGGAGGCAGATGTGGTGCTTGGGCTCATCTCGCACTCACAGTGTGGGGCGGGGATGGGGGGCAGTCCCAGAGGAAGGGTGGGCTCCCCGCTTGGGGATGCAATGGTGACCCTGTGTGCCAGGACCCCCAGAGCCTGTACCAGTTCTGCCAGCTGTGAGTGTGACCTTCACACCGGGGCCTTGCCTGCCGCCCCCGCCCTGCCCTGTGCGCCCAGGTGTGGCGTGGGGTGGCCCAGGGCAGGGCCTGGTTCCCGGAGCAGCCTGGCTTGGCGGCTGTTCCTGGGCCTGTGCTGCCCTCTAGTGCCCACTGTGGGGAGTGTTTTTGGGGAGCTGGTGGCTGTGACTTGAATGGACACCGCCTGCCACTTTCCAGACAGACAGGAGTTCTGCCCTTCTCACCCCACCCCTCCGCCCCCACTCACTTTGTCGGGGTGTGGACTTGGTGAGTTTTCCTCCAAGTTCTGGGTGTGCGTGCACTCGGGTTCTGACCTTGTCCACATCCTGGAGCGAGTCTGGTTTTCTCTTGTTTGGAGAGTTTAATCTGCCAACAGGGACCCTTCCCATTGTGTATCCCTCAAGTGTCTGCCTGACTGGGGTGGGCCACGGCCTCCCTGCTGGTCCCTGTGACTCTCAACACAAGAGGGGCCTCTCTAACCTGCAGCCTTGTCACCTGGAGGAGGTCCCCCACCCCACTGACTCTCCCCCTCTGTGCCACGTGGTCCAGGCTTGGCTGTAGCCCGGGGTGATGGGGCTCTGCTCTCCTGGTTTCAGGTCCTGCCTTGTGCAGCCTGTGGGTCACTTGCATGAGTCGCTGGGGCCTGAATTCGCTGACAGCAGCTGGCCCAGTGCTGGAGGGACCCAGGCGCTGCTCGCCTGCCTGCCTCCTTGCCCATGGTGGCCCTGCCCAAGGAGGGCCTCCCTGTTCAGGACACACACACACACACATGAGACCTTACTCCCTTTTCCAGTCTGCCCCATGCCGCTGCCCCTGGATTCCAGCTCCATGATCAATGTCAGTGAATCTGGACATGACCCTGATATGAAAAGATTCTTATTTCCAAGGCCCCTTGTTTGAAATGGGGGCTCAGGCCTCCAGCATCGCAGGGGCTCTTAGGACGAGGCCAGCTCTCTTTGTAATTAGTTGAAGTCATGTGGTCTTTTGTGTGGGAGATGAAGCAGCCCTGGCTCCTCTGGGCCCCGTTCAGCTGCACAGCCTCTGGCCTTGGGCGGGGTGGTTTGGGCCCTCGTGGGGGCAGGGGGCTGGCTGGCGGCGGTGCTGCTGACGTCCTCCGTCTCCTCACAGGTGTGGCCATCCCTCCGCTGCAGCCATGGGGTCTGAGGATCATGGGGCCCAGAACCCAAGCTGTAAGATCATGACGTTCCGCCCAACCATGGAGGAGTTCAAGGACTTCAACAAATATGTGGCCTACATCGAGTCCCAGGGGGCCCACCGGGCGGGCCTGGCCAAGGTGAGTGACCCCCGGCCCTGCAGCCTTGCCATGGCTGCTGCCCGGTACCCCCCGCCCGGGACTCGGGGCCCATGAGGCATCCATTAATCCACTCCTTGAGCCCCTTGTTTATTAAGGACACCTGTACGTTCTTTCCCCAAGCCCAGCACCGTTTTGGGCACCGGGATCCCCGAGGGCATGGACGCAGGGTGGGACTCAGCGCGTCATGATGGGGCCTGCAGCCACCTNGGCAGAGAGATTGGCTGGTGGCAGTTATCGGGCCCCTTTCCCCCAGGTGCCCCATCTGTCTGGGGTGGAGGGGGACTCCTGAGGCCTGGGGCCTCCCTTTATCTGGCACGTCTTCTGTCCCTGACCTCGTTCCGCGTCTGCTGGGATGCGGCGCCAGTTCTGTTTTTGGATCCCAGTCGTGCTTTCTGCCAGGAATCTTGTTAGCATCATGGAATGTTCTGCCGGCAGCACCTGGCGCTCCCCCCAGCCTCTCCTCTCTGTCCTCCACTGTCACCTCCGCTCCCACTTCTGGGTGTTTCCGGCATTTTCTGTCGCAGGGCCACTCGGGGTGCAGCCTCGTGTGCTGTGACCGGGTCTCCGCACAGACCTTGCCAGCCTGTATCTGCTGGGCTCTGCATCTCTGCTCTAAGTTCCTCAAGCCGCTGGACCCACTTTTCGCCAGCTTACTTGAATCAAAGGGAAACCACTCAGCCTGGATATTTTTGTGCGTCAGATGTTTTCAGGCACATTTTCTCTCTGCCCTTTGCCTGAAGGTTCCTTCCCACTCCTCTTAAGCAGTGTTTTCTGTGTCGTGTTTGCTATGGGCAGGCAGGCCTCTCTGGGGGCGCAGGGTGGGGGCAGGCATGGCCGCTGGGAGAACTCCCCCGCTGTCACTGAGAGATGCTATGAGGAGAGTCACACCGACGCACACACTTGCACGCACACCCGCCCTGCCCCCATCTTCAGGGACGGCGTGCTGATGCCTCTGCAGGGACAGACAGGTCCAGGAANGGCCGCTGGGAGAACTCCCCCGCTGTCACTGAGAGATGCTATGAGGAGAGTCACACCGACGCACACACTTGCACGCACACCCGCCCTGCCCCCATCTTCAGGGACGGCGTGCTGATGCCTCTGCAGGGACAGACAGGTCCAGGAAGGCACCTTGCCACATCCCTCTTCTCACCCCGCCGCATGCCGCGTATCACTTCTTCCCCACGCAGCCCTTAGCCCTGCCAGCCTGCTTGGAGAAGGGGCTGGGTGTCTTGCTGGCCTGAGCGAGCTCTGCAGATGCCAGGTCCCCTTCCCTCTAGTCACCCTGGCCGTGACTGCCCTTCTGGGGTCGGGGTGTGTGTGTGGTGTTGGGGTTTCCTTTTCTATCAAAGATACGTTTGATGACTGCCCCCCAACACCAACAAAAGCTCTGTCGGGCTCAGGGCAGCTGGGTGTGGGTGGGGTGAGCACCCAGTGTGAGTAGGGGGCTGGAGCTCTAGAGGGTAGGGGACTTTGGGTATGTGTGGGACTTTGAGGATGACCAGTCACATTCCTCAGCTGTTCTTGTGCTCTGGGCCACTGCCCAGCTGGGGTCCTTTCCTCAGGCTGCTGGGGAAGGGCCGAGGGAGAAGGAGTCAGGAGGGGGCATGGCCTGGGGTCCTGGGGCCGGGATTAAGGGTGGTTGGGGTCCTCAGTGCATCCCTGCCTGGCTCCTCTGAACACCAGGCCCACCACCTTCAGGCCAGCTTGGGGTTCCGCTGGTTCCCCGGAGCAGAGGCTGGGCCCCCCTGCATCTCACAGGGTCCCCTCCACGTGCACCCCAGCTGCCCACTGCTCCCGGCTGGGCCTTTCGCCACATGTCCCTGTTCCCTGGGCTGTGCGGTCTCTTCCCAGGAGGTGTCCCTGAAGTGGAGCTCCTGGAACGGGTGTTCACTGCAGCATTTGCATCTCTGCTCTGGGGCCTCATCCACGTGGAGTCCTGAGCTGGGCACGTGGTGGCCAGAGGGCATGAGAGTGGAGCCCCCAGATGCAGCGAGTGCATCCTGTGCCAGGCAGCACCCACAGCCCACCCTGCCCACAGCCGCTCACTGTGTGATTACACAGGTCCTAGGCAGCTACGCACAGTCTGCCCACTGCCCAAGCTGGTGATGCCCAGGTTGGCCTGGCCCCGGGGCTCCCGGGAGCTCGGTGATGTGGATGGGGGTGCCCAGTGCCTTGGTCTCTCTCCATCTGGCACCTGGTCCCGAGCGGCTGATCCCAGCGAGGGGCCGCTGACCCCTCTCCCGGTCTTACAGATCATCCCCCCAAAGGAGTGGAAGCCGCGGCAGACGTACGATGACATCGATGACGTGGTCATCCCAGCGCCCATCCAGCAGGTGGTGACGGGCCAGTCGGGCCTCTTCACACAGTACAACATCCAGAAGAAGGCCATGACGGTCGGCGAGTACCGACGCCTGGCCAACAGCGAGAAGTACGCGAGCTGGGGCGGTGTAGGGGGTGGGGCAGACAGTGTCCACGGAGCCTGCCTGAGTGCCTGGGTGGGCCTCAGCACCCGAGGCTCTCAGCCCCCAGGTTCTTGGGGGGCGAAATCCAGCCCCTCACCTGGGCCAGGGCCACGCTGTGCACGCTAAGTGGCCCTCAACACTGACTGCAGAAGGCCAGCCTTTGAGGGCCCGCCCATGTCCCCCGGCCCTGGAGTGCCTCCCTGCCCCTTCTGGGATGTCTCAGCTTTGCGGCACTTCCTCAGGGAGGCTCCCTGGCAGGGTCTCCCTGAGCTCCTGGCTCAGCAGGGCCCACATGGACACACACTCCAGGGGCTCGTGGGCACTCTCCCTTTCTGTGGAGCTCTCAGCCTCCCTGGCTCGCTGAACCCATTGGTGCATTGCTCGCAGTGTGTTTGCTTGTTTGCTTTCAAACGAGCATCCTGTGAGGCAGGCGTTGTCTGCCCCCACCCCATGGTGCCCACCCCGTCATTGGTACTATCTATATCTTCAAGGGGTAGGCAGACAAGAACCGTCAGAGACCAGGTCCCTCCTCCAGCTCCCATGCCCCTGGCCTGTGGTCTGATGTGGGGGTCCTGGGCCCTGAGAGCTGGTGAGACGGGACTGCTGGGCACTGCTCCAGGCTGGACTGCCCGCCCGTCCACCCACCTCCCCTGACAGTCGTCACACCTCATCCTCGTGCTCCGGGGCCGGGCCCGCACCAGGGTGGCCTGCGCTTGAGCAGAGCTCCTGCCCTGGTTCACCCAGCAGGTGCCCTGAGCCCCCACACCCGGTCTGTCCCCAGGTACTGCACGCCCCGGCACCAGGACTTCGACGACCTGGAGCGCAAGTACTGGAAGAACCTGACGTTTGTGTCACCCATCTACGGGGCTGACATCAGTGGCTCCTTGTACGATGACGTAAGTACCACCCGGCGTCTGGGTGGACAGTGAGGGCGAAGGGGCGAGTGGGCTCCCCCCAGAAGGTCAGGGCAAGGATGATGCAGGGCGCTCCACCGGGCTTCTGTTGGGGCTCTACTTGTAGGTGGGTGCCGAGCTCAGGATGAGAGAAGGAGGCTGGAGGTCTGTAGACTCTCTCCTGCCAGGTCATAGTGCAGCCCTGCCCGGATGCCATGCTTGCCCGCTGACCTGCAGCCTGACCACGGACAGTTTTAAAAAGACAGCAGTTGCATTCCATCCCTTGTCCCAGTTGCTGTTCCGTCTCTCAGTCGCATCTGACTCTGGCAGCCTGCAGCCTGCCGGGCTCCCAGGCCTGACCTCCCAGGGTCTCTGTCAGTTTTCATCCGAGTGCTTTTCTGCTCGAGTTTCTACCACGGCGTTTTCCTGGAGACCTGGGAGCCGAGCTCCCAGCCAGCTGAGCTGCCCCTGGCTGCATCCCGTCCCGTCCCTGTGCCGCCTTTGGGTCTTGCTGCCCAAGGCCTGTCCAAGGGCTGAGACCAGACCACTCCCCGGCCTGAGGCTTGATGCCAAGGCCTCGGGCAGGGCTGGTGTCCAGCAGAGTGGGACCATGTTTTGGGGGGATGGTTTGTAAATATTTATGGGACCTTGAATATTTGGGGGGATGGTTTATAAATATTTATGGGACCTCGGATAACCCTGGGATGGACCTAATAGTGTTCATTTCAGGGCTCCAAAGCCTGACTCTCTCCTAGGTGATCTGCACTGGTAGGATCCAGGCCTCTCCACTCCCACTCTGCCCCCTGCGTGCCCCCCACTCTGTCGCTCTGAAGGTTGTCTGCTGAGAACACTCTTGTCCACTCAGCCCTGCTCCCCTGAGGGCGGCTGTGGGCGCCACCTGGTCTCGGGCTGGGAGGTAAGGGTGGGAATAAAGCCCCTCCTGAGAGAAGGGTCAGGACCCTCCCAGGCACCCAGGGGAGGAGCATGTTAGAACCAGTGGCTCATGTTTCCCAAGAAGCATGGGAAACGTGTGACCTTGCTTGGGTCCCGAGCTGAGTCGCTGCTGGTGTTTCAGCTTCACAGAGCCCGTCTGACCTGCGGTGGCTTTTCCCTCTTTTGCTAGCGGGTTTGTCTCATGGTGCAAGGCGCCAGGGGTGTTAGTTGGTTGCCTGGGAGGCGCGGGTCAGGCTTCACGTGAGCTCACCCATGTCCCCTAGAACTCAGAGAGACACCCTCATGCTGGGTCTAGTACTGAGTTTGCCCCCCACCCCTGCCTCCTCCTTCCTGGGCCTTGGTTTCCCCGCCAGTAAAGTGGGGCACTGCGAGAGCAGAGAGCCCTTCACTGGGGTACCCCAGACCCTCAGCTCGTCCACTTGGCCTTGCCCCAGTCAGGTGACCCGCAAGCCCAGCCCTCCTCTGGACGAGCACGCAGCTCCTGGGAGCAGGGCAGTGCCTACTTGGAGGGCACGGCATAGATGCTCTGTCGCATGCACTGCTGCCCGGCCCGTGACTGCCCCTCGCCACGCCCCTGTCCCCAGTGTGCCCCTGCCCTGTGCACCTCCCGAGCACCTCTCCCCATCTCCTGGCCGTGTGCCTCTGAACACCGGGATCAGCCACCTTGTCGACGTCGAGTTTTGCAGTTACACCACCAGCCAGCTTGCCTTTGGGCCAGTGCAGAGGTTCCAGTGTCAGATTGATGGGGGGCTAATGGGGCCATGTGCCTTAGACTTTCTGGGGCTCCTTGGGGTCCATTCACTGCTCCCCCTGCTTCTCTGCTTACCTCAAGGGCCTCCAGACCCAGGGAGAGGGGCTTCACCTCCAGGCCCCCATTTCCTACATCAGGCCGCTGAGGCCCTGAGCTGCCCTCCCTAGAGGCCAGAATCAGGGCTGGGCTCCCCCACTTCTCTCTGGTTTCACTGTGTTCACGCCTCCTCCTGGGAGCAGCTCTGGCAGACCCCCGCGGTGGGCGTCCCCAGGGCTACGTCTGGTCTCTAAACACAAAGAGGACTATTTCCTCGGGCAGGACAGAGCCTCTGCTCCGTAACTAGCACCCTTTCCCTTCAGACACTTAGTCCTTACAGGAGCTTCCCCAGCTCTGAGGGGGACGTCGCAGCTCCATGGCTGGGAACCTCGCTGCGTCCCACTCCGTGTCCAGTACTCTTGCCTGGAAAATCCCATGGACGGAGGAGCGTAGTAGGCTACAGTCCGTGGGGTCACAAAGAGTCGGACATGACTGAGCGACTTCAGTCCAGTCCCAAGCTGGTGTTAAAATCCAGGCCGGCTGGCTGGTGGCCCCAGCTGCCTGTGTTCTGCGCCTCCAGCCGGCTGCCGTCCTGATTTGGCCATTGGTGGGCCTCTGTGTGGGCGTGGGGGGGGTCAGTATTCGCCTCCCTGCCCTGGCCCCAGCTGGCCGCTCTGCTGTTCAGTTTATGGATCGTGACTTCTTGCAGGGGAATTTGACCCCAGCAGCCAGATGGCAGAAGAGCGGAAGTGCGTGTACTTGAGTACAGGGTGGGTGTGGAGCTGGTGCGCCTGTTGGTCAAATGACCCGTCATTTTCCATATAGAGTTTTGGAAAGTTAGTGCCAGTTGGGTTGCTTTGTTTATTTGTTGAGTATTTGAGTCATTGCTTTTTAAAACGTTATTAAGATATAATTCACATACCACATAAACCACCCGCTTAAAACGTGTTTGGTACTGTTTAGTTGCTCAGTTGTGTCTGACTCTTTGCAACCCCATGGACTGTATAGGCCTCCAGGCTCCTCTGTCCGTGGGATTTTCCAGGCAAGAATACTGGAGTGGGTTGCTCTTTCCTTCTCCAGGGGATCTTCCTGACCCAGGGATCAAACATGCATCTCATACCTTGGCAGGCAGATTCTTTACCACTGAGCCACCTGGAAAGCCCGATTTAAAGTGTATAATTCGGTGTTTTCTGGAGTCACATTGTGGATTTGTAGGCCTGACGGCAGGGTGAATGCATAGGGCTTTGGGGAGGTGCCCCCTAACCTCAGGCAGCTTCTTTTCCAAGTGATACCAGGCTTCTCATGCTTATGGTGGGGGTCTGATCCTGGCCTTCCCCTGCATCCTGGGCTCCAGCCACAGCTCACCTTGTAGAGACCTACCACCAGCCCTGTGAAGTCAGGGCCTGGAATGTGGATGTGGCATGAGGCAGGGTTGGATCTGGGGTATGAAGGAACACCGCCGTGTGCTCAGCATCTCAGCATCTCCCCGAGGCTTCCCCAGGGACTGAGGGTCGATGGAAGCATATTTTATGAGCTCTCATGACAAGACAGGGCTTGTTTGCTTGTGGCATTAGGAATAGATGAACCTGGTCGGCGGGGATCCTCCCGCGTTTGCCCGGCTCTGAGCACCATCCCAGCCTTGCAGTGGGAAGGTGCAGGAAGGCCTGTCTGGCTCATGACCGTGAGGTCCTGTTTGATGTGTCCTTCCTCCCTCCGTGTCAGTGAACTCAAGGCGCGTGAGTTATTCCTCACTGGCCATGGCCTCTGCAGCATGGCCTTCACTGCCCGCGATTCCTGAACAGCCACGCGCAGCTCAGTGCAGGATTGGGTGAAGCTGCGTCTGGCCATCTGGCCCAGGGTGGGGGCTGTGCGTGGCCCAGGGTGGGTTTTAGACACCAGCCTGGGTGAGGCTGTGAGGTGGGTGGGTGTGAGGCCAGTTGCTGCCTCTTGGTCCCTGTGTGGGGGTCATGCTGCTGCGAGGGGGGCTCAGAGGGAATGACGTAGGTGTCTCACTGCTGGCGTCTGGGGGCGGGGGTCAGGGGAGCTGGGTACCCAGGGTGGCCAGCGAGCTGACCGTGTGCTCGCCCTGCAGGACGTGGCCCAGTGGAATATCGGGAACCTGCGGACCATCCTGGACATGGTGGAGCGTGAGTGTGGCACCATCATCGAGGGTGTTAACACGCCCTACCTGTACTTCGGCATGTGGAAGACCACCTTCGCCTGGCACACGGAGGACATGGACCTGTACAGCATCAACTACCTGCACTTCGGGGAGCCCAAGTCCTGGTGAGGGCAGGCAGGGAGATGTGAGGGGCTCCCCAGGTTGGGGGGATATGGCTGCAGTGCTGGGTAGGGCTCTGCCAGCCCAGGCCCCACTAGACAAGGCCATGCAAGCCCCCCAGAAACAAGCTTCAGATCCCCAGAGCTTGTGGTTTCACCCGGAGAGCCTCACACTGAATGTGCCCGTGGCCAGGCTTCCAATAGTACCTCGTGGGGTTGTGTGAGGCTGTTGTCTTGGGGCTCGTGGAACCGCAGTTTCAGCCTCCCTGTACCTCTCTCTTGGCCTCCAGGTTGGAGTGGGGTTCGTATTGCCCCTCCTGATTTCTGAGGGGTGGGCTCCACCTGCTGTTTGTAGTGTGGAGGCGGGCATGCAGGCCCCTGGAAGGCAGCCTGTGCGTGTCGGGCCCCACAGGCTGGGCCGGATGTCCAGCGCGGTGGTCTGGTAGCTCTGGGCTGAGTGCTCCCCGACATGGCTTCTGCTGGTAGGATGGCGAGCGGCTGTCAATGCTCCCTGCATCTCCAGCAGAGACTCCTGAGCTGGGGCCGCTGTGTCTCCCTGCCTCTCCCCAGCTGTGAGGAGGTTGGTTCTGTTGTCACAGCAGTTGTTGCAGCTCAGAAGGGGACGGGAGCTGGGGAGCGGAGGGAGACACTCAGGATCTCAGCTGGAGAGCTGTGCTTGCCTTTGCTGGGGGGCAGCAGGGACCCAGGCAGGCCCCGGCCCAGGTGCCCTGCCTTATCCCAGCAGAGAGCTGAGCTCTGAGAGGACGGTTACCCTCCGCCCCTAAGTCACAGGGACATCCTGGGCCATTTGCTGAGGGGCGGGGAACAGGCCCTCTGGGCAGAGGGCCCGGAAGCCAGGCCCCCCTGTTGGCCGCTGGCTTGCGACCACCTCTCCTTGGCTCTGCCGTGGGCAGGGCGAAGCCCCCGCCCACCCCAGTCTGGCCGTGGCTCCAGCTTAGCCGGGCAGGGAAGCTGGGGATGTGTGGCTTCCCAGGGCTGCTGTGACAAAGGACTACAGGCCTGGTGGCTTTACCTCCCCGCACATTCGTCCTCTGAGAGTCCTGGAGCCAGGAGGCTGAGCTGGACCTCAGGAAGCTTCATCCAGGCATGGGCAGGGCTGGTTCCTCCAGAGGCTCCAGGGAGCACCAGCTCCTGCCTTTTCCAGCTTCTAGAGGCACCACATCCCTGGCTTACGGCCCCTCCCTGGATCCTCACAGCCGTAAGCTCAGCATCTCCTGTCTCTCTCTGCCTCTGACCCTCCCCCTCTCTTTCAGAAGGACCCTGTGATGACACTGGGGCCCTCGGAATGCTGGGTCGTCCCCATCTTAGGGGCCTCTGCTTAACACCTCCTGCCGAATCCCTCTGCTGTGAGAGGTGACAGGGCGTCAGACCGCAGGACTGGGCCGCGGCCGTCTCGGGCCGTTGCCTGTGGCCACGGGCTCTCTGGCCTGGCAGCTGTGCAATGTCGTGGGTTGCTGGGCTCTTGTTGCCGTCCCACAGGCTTCCTGTCTTCACCCTGTGTCTCTTCTCGTGTGCCTTTCTGAGGCTTCCCATGAGCCCACGGTCTTCAAAACCTCCAGGCCCTGGGGGTATTCGTCTTTGGGAGAGATTTGGAGAGAAGTTGGTGGGGTTGGTGATGGTGGCCTGAGTCTCGTGCCTGTGGTGTGGTCCTCTGCACAGAGCAGAGGGGCCTCCTGGTCTGAGTGCTGCCCAGAGCTGCCCCCAAGGCCCCCCAACAGCACAGCTCCCCACACAGCAACACTGGGCTGGGACTGCCTGGTGGGAGGGGCCCTTGTTCTGCCCAGGCCCACATCTGGGGGGTGAGGGGGGTTCTGGCGCCATTTCCCGCAGGCAGTGTGCTCCCCATGGGCCTGGTGGGCAGAGTGCAGACAGATACCCAGGCTGGGGCTGCATGTGTGCATGTGAGTGTGTGTCTGTGTATATGTGAATACATTTGTATGTATTTGTGTGTGTGTTTGTGTTTGTGTATGTACAAATGAGTGTGTTAGTGTATATGAGTATATATATGAGTGTGTGTATATGAGTGTGCGTATATGAGTGTTATGTGTGTATATGCTTTTCAGGTATTTATATGTAGTATAAATGTGTGTGAGTGTATGTGTATCAGGTACCTGTGTGTGTGTGTATGTTGTGTGTGTGCTACTGGGCCCAGCTCCCTGGCCTGGTTGGTGGAGGGAAGAACAGCCACAAGGGTCTCTTGAGTGGCTGTGTCCAGTCCTTTTAATTAAATGAAATTAAAAGACGCTTGCTCCTTGGAAGAAAAGTTATGACCAACCTAGACAGCTTATTAAAAAGCAGAGAAATTACTTTGCCAACAAAGGTCCATCTACTCAAAGCTATGGTTTTTTCCAATAGTCATGTATGGATGTGAGAGTTGGACTGTAAAGAAAGCTGAGTGCTGAAGAATTGATGCTTTTGAACTGTGGGGTTGGAGGGTCCCTTGGACTGCAAGGAAATCCAACCAGTCCATCCTAAAGGAAATCAGTCCTAAATATTCATTGAAAGGACTGATGCTGAAGCTGAAGCTCCAATACTTTGGCTACCTAACGCAAAGAAATGACTCATTGGAAAAGACCCTGATTCTGGGAGATTGAAGGCAGGAGGAGAAGGGGATGACGGAGGATGAGATGGTTGGATGGCATCACCGATTCGATGGACGTGAGTTTGAGTGAACTCTGGGAGTTGGCGATGGACAGGGAGGCCTGGCGTGCTATAGTCCATGTGGTCGCAAAGAGTCGGACACGACTGAGCGAATGAACTGAACTGAACTGTCCAGTCTTGCCCCGACACTGCTGCCCAATGACCACTAGATGGCACTCTCATCCTCCCCTCCTGGCCATGGCTCCAGGTGCAGTGGTGGAAATCTCCCTCGTTCTTTCTAGACTCTTTGCCTGGTAGGGGCAGCGATCTGTCACCCCCCATGGCCCCCTGGGAACAAAGACAGAGGGAGAGTCTGCCTCCTGGCAGTGGGACCGCTCAGCTCTGCTCAGCCCTGGGTTTGGTTGGCATCTCTCATCAGAGGGGTCCTTAGAAGAGAAAACCCACCTCTTCCTTATAAAAAAAGAAAGAAGAAAAAGCAAGCCGCCGCTGCTAGGTCCTGGCATGTGCTCAGAATGGGAGGTGGAGCTTTCAGACGCAGGCCTGCCTGGAGACGGGGTGACCCCTGGAGACTGGGGCTCTGGTGTGTTCTCTGGGACATGTGGCTGGGGAAGAGCAGGGAGGGCCCCCTGCAAGAGGAGTGAGCAGGCACACTGAGGTCCAGGGCGGTTGGAAAGCAGTGGGACCGGATTCAAGGGAGGTCCCTGAGAGGGGACGCTGGGGACATGAGGGCCAGCAGCGCTGGGTGACGGGGCAGGGTGGTGTCTGGCTCTGCACACTCCCTGTCCCCCGGGACGGCCCCCAGCACCTTGCCCCCTGTGCCGCACCCCTGGTTTGCTTGGGGTGGCCCCTGCTGTCGCCCCCACCACCTGCCCCCTCCAGCCCGATTCCCGAGTGCCAAGAAGCAGCCAGAGGGGTGTGCTGACCACAGCGCTGGTTCCCTGAAGGAAGAACGTTCTGGAAGGCACTGGACCTGAATCTTGGCTTCTGGTTCAGAGGGGGTGGGAGTGCGCATGGGGTCCCTCCTGCTGCCAGTGTGGCCCGTTCAGCTGGACAGGGTGGGGACCCCAGATGCAGGCGTGGCGCCCCACGCTCGTCCTTCAGTGATCACGTGCAGGCCCTGTGTGATGCAGGTGTCAGTCTCTCCCTGCCAGACATGGCCCCATGGAGTCAGGGCCTTCGGTGCCGCCTGCGTCCCCATCCCCAGCAGCCTTCCATGGGAGGGGGAGGGCTCTGACTACCAGGAGAGCTGGGAGCACCACGGGCATGGAGGTTCATGGCGTGTGGAGGCCACATTCCCTCCTGGGCCGACACGGACATCACCCTGGGGGCAGGGTGGCAGGGGCTGCCGAGATGCCCTCTTGTCCCTGGGCTGGGGATTCGGGAGCCACCCAGGATCCTGGGAGGGCGGTGCCCTGCCCCCCACCCTTCCCCTGGGCCCTGAGGGTTTCCCAGTGGGTCACGCGCCCACATCTGTCTCCCTGCTCACACCGCGCTCTTGTGTCTGCAGGAGCTTGCTTGCAACTAGTTCAGTGTTACGGTGGCAGCACTCTTTTTCAAGTGTTGACTTACTCAGGTTGCGTGTCTTCCTGAGCCTTTCTGAGCCTGTTGTTACTTTGGCAGTGTGACTTGAGTGTCAGCGTGATGCGAACAGCCTGGTGTCGATGAAGTCGTGGAATTTACTCTGCGAGGCCGGCACTGTGCTGCACTCAGGCAGCAAGGCTAAATACCTGCAGTTCTGAGACTCCAGATCCCTTTAGAGACAGGATTTAAAATAGACCTGGCCTTCCCGCAGCCTGGATGTCAGGCAGAGAGGCCAGGAGGTCGTGGGTGGCGGGAGGTGGGCGTTGCAGTTNGGCAGCAAGGCTAAATACCTGCAGTTCTGAGACTCCAGATCCCTTTAGAGACAGGATTTAAAATAGACCTGGCCTTCCCGCAGCCTGGATGTCAGGCAGAGAGGCCAGGAGGTCGTGGGTGGCGGGAGGTGGGCGTTGCAGTTCTGTGTGATTCAGGGACCCTTCCTGTTGGGCTGGGTCTGGGTGCAGGTGGTGCTGGGTCTGTGTCCCAGGGTCCATATGTCTGCTCGGGCTCCCTGGGCAGCACGCCGCCAGAAACCATAGATGAGTGTGTGACATACCTGCCTATGCTTGCTGCCTGGACATAGGGCTGTATATCCACACGTAGGGGTGGGGGGACCGGGCAGTGGGACCAACTGTGTTCCCTGTGGGGATTGTCCTGGCCGTGACTTTGGACTCTGTCGGTGGTTTTCCCCAGCTTCCCCAGCTGCTTGTGGTTGCTGGGGCATCAGGCTCACCCGAGTCAGGGCACGGAGGAGAGGCTCTCAGGTGCTCAGTCCTGGGGTGTAACGGGCAGATTGCTGCAGGCAGTTGGTGGAAGGGGGTGCAGGCGGGAGAGCCTGGGAGTGGAGAGCCTGGCCCTTTCCCTGACCTTTAAGGAGCCTGAGCGCTGCTCTAGGCGCGGTGAGAATTTCTCCTTTTGACTAATTGGCACCTGCAGTTTTTCTTTGGCATCTTTGCTCAGGGGAGCTCTGTAGGAGAGGGATCAGGCAGGCTTTCTTTTGCTGCTGGGAAATGTAACGCCAAGGAGGCATTCGGCTGAGTCTGCACTTGGTACTCTGGAGGTGTGCGTGTGTGTGTGAGAGTGTGCATGTGTGTGCATGCATGGGCATGCGTGTGCTCGTGTGTGCACAGGCACATTTGAAGGTGTGTGCTCCCTGCCTTGGGGCCCAGGGAGGAGGCCAATTGGTGTTCCCTGCCCTTTGGCTGCAGCTTGGGGAAAAGGCTGTGAGTTGGGCTCGACTGTTGCTATTTGGGGGTGGGGGCTGCTGGGCTGCTCCCCTCACCCTGCTGGCCCCTGGGGACCCCCTTGCAGGCCCAGCCCAGGCAGCAGCTGCCCAGTGCCCAGCTGTGCCTTCTGTCCCAGGGGACCAGCTCCTCCCCCCTGCCCCTCTCCCCTNTTGCTTAAAGTTTAGACATTGACTACTGAGAAGTGAAATTCAGTTTGGGGAAAAATTAGGTAATAACACCTAAGCTTTGTTTCTTTTGCCAGGAAATGAGGATAAGAATTTTCCCAGGGTTGTTGTGACATTAAAAATTTTTTTTATTTATTTATCTGGCTGCATCAGGTCTTAGTCGTGGCATGTGGGTGTCTCTCTAGTTGTACACAGGCTCCAGAGCGTGTGAGCTCAGTAGTTGAAGTGCTTGGGCTTAGTTGCAGCAGACATGTGGGATCTTAGTTCCCCAACCAAAGATCCACCTTGTGTCCCTCGAATTGGAAGGCATATTCTTAACCACTACACCACCAGGGAAGTCCCCTGTCCGTTAAGTGAGACAATGTGTGTCGAGTGTTCACAACAGGAGTGGGCACACAGTAAGAAAAACTCGATGTTTTTGTTCAGTCACTCAGTGGTGTCTGACTCTTTGCGACCCCATGGACTGTAGTGTGCCACGCTTCCCTGTCCTTCACTATCTCCTGGAGCTTCTTCAAACTCATGTCCATCGAGTCGGTGATGCCATTCAACCATTTCCTCCTCTGTTGTTCCATTCTTCTCCTGCCTTCAATCTTACCCAGCATCAGGGTCTTTTCCAATGAGTTGTCTTCTTGTATCAGGTGGCCAAGTATTGGAGCTTCAGCTTCAGCCTCAATCCTTCCAATGAATATTCAGATTGATTTCCTTTAGGATTGACTGGTTNCCTTCAATCTTACCCAGCATCAGGGTCTTTTCCAATGAGTTGTCTTCTTGTATCAGGTGGCCAAGTATTGGAGCTTCAGCTTCAGCCTCAATCCTTCCAATGAATATTCAGATTGATTTCCTTTAGGATTGACTGGTTGGATCTCCTTGCAGTCCAAGGGACTCTCAAGAGCCTTCTCCAGCACCACAGTTCAAAAGCATCAATTCTTAGGTGCTCAGCCTTCTTTATGATACAACTCACACATCCATATGTGACTGCTGGAATAAACCATAGCTTTGACTATATGGACCTTTGTCAGCAAAGTGATGTCTCTGCTATTTAATGTGCTGTCTAGATTTGTCAACAATAGGCTCTTATTATCGCTCTGGGCCCACCTATTTGTTTTTGTGACTCTCCAGTATTCTACTGAACTTGACTGTGATGGTCATGGAGGTAATTTCTGATTTTCCACTCCTACAATCCATACTGCATAAATAAGCTTGTAAACAGAGGTGCTTATGAGTATTTCTGCCAGACAGATTTTTGATTTCTTGTGCCTCCATCAAATGTCCTCACTAAATGCAAAAGAGGAGAAGACTGTGAAGATTTTCCCAGGGTCCCTCTCTGTCCCTTTGGAAAGGGTAGGCGAGGAGTGGTCTGCTAAGAAGCTGCTAGAGAAAGAAGACAAATCTGTACCATTTGCCCTCAGAAGAGGAGGAGCAGTTAGGATGCAGGTGTGGAATAAGAGCCATTTGCTACAAACGGTGAGAAAAATAGCTTGTGGGAGCCTTTGTTCCTTCAGAGGCGTAATTGCCTTTGATGGGCCGTTAATAGGAGTCATTATGTGGTTATTAAGAAGGGAATGTGATGAGCCCAGCTCTGAATAGCTACATACAGGGGGCTGCTGGTTTAATCTTGTTTTTCCTCTGCACACAAGGAGTCCTGCTACTTACCTGGAATCCCCTCGAATCAGGGAATTTGAACTTTGAGTCCAGTAGGTTGGGACAATTCCTGAGGGTACCAGTTACTTCCTGGGGCACCTAATGGTGGGGAGGAGGGGGGGCAGCATAGGGCAGGGGAAAGAAAAGGAAAAGGAAAGGAAGAGATGAGAAGGGAGTTAGGAAGGGTGATCAGAGATGGAGTGGCTAAGACTGACCTCCCAAGGCAGGGGACCTGGGTTTGATCCCTGGTCAGGGATCAAATGCCACATACTAAAGAGCTGACCTAGCCAAATAAAATAAATGTTTTAAAAAAGACAGAGATGGAGCGATGGAGAGATGGGAAGAGAGAAGGCAAGGAAGAGAAAGAACGGAACAGAGAAAAGCTGGAACAGAATGATAGTGAGCAGAAAGAGAAGTGCGCAGGAGGGAGGTGGGGGGAGAAAAGAAAAATGAAAAGAACATTAGCCCATAGGGTAAACTCTAGAGCCTGAATTCCGGCTCATGACCAGGGAATGACCTCTAAAGGCTGATCCTCCGGCCCACCCAGCCCTGCTGATTTCATTTCTGTATTTAACAAGATCCCTGGTGATGACTCTGCTGGTTCAAGTTCGAGAAGCATTGATTTGAGCTCAGCGTGGGGCTTGGAGTGGCTTATGCCAGGGCCTGGGGGACTCGCCAGGGAGGAGCAAGCTGGGCTTGATCTTGCTGAGAAGCTAGGTTAGATGGAGAAAAGTGCCCAGGAGAGAAACGAAGCGGAAGGGGGTTTGTCAAGGGCTGGGGGTGATGGAAGCTGAGCACCGAAGAATTGATGCTTCTGAACTGTGGTATTGGAGAAGATTCTTGAGAGTCCCTTGGACTGCAAGGAGATTCAACCAGTCCATTCTGAAGGAGATCAACCCTAGGATTTCCTTGGAAGAAATGATGCTAAAGCTGAAACTCCAGTACTTTGGCCACCTCATGTGAAGAGTTGACTCATTGGAAAAGACTCTGATGCTGGGAGGGATTGAGGGCAGGAGGAGAAGGGGACAACCAAGGATGAGATGGCTGGATGGCATCACGGACTCGATGGACATGAGTCTGAGTGAACTCCGGGAGTTGGTGATGAACAGGGAGGCCTGGCGTGCTGCGATTCATGGGGTTGCAAAGAGTCGGACACGACTGAGCGACTGAACTGAACTGGGGGTGATGGTGGTGGTGGGGACTCTGGGGCAGGTGGTCAGGGGTATTGCCAAGTAACACTTGCGGGAAGACCCAGAGGAAGCCTGGGGGATCTGGAGAAGCCATGCGGCGCTTGGGGGTCAGGCACTATTCTGAGTTCTTCACTGTGTTAGTTCATCTACCCTCGCATCCCCCTGAGAGGGAGGCTCACACGCCCACCCCCTGGGGTGTTCAGTGGCAGCCACACTGAATTCAGAGCCAGGAGGGGCTTGAGCAGTTCTGGCCTGTTACCCACGAGCGTGAGTCTCTGCGCTCCTCTGGTTCTCTCTGTAATACTTTCCAGTCTTCACCTGCGTCGTCAGGGCCTCAGCCTGATGCCCAGTCCTGGAAACTCTGGCTTTCTTCTTGAAGCCAGAGACCCTTACATTTCACTTAAGAAGGTGGCTGAAAATGGTTGGGGTGGGTCCAGGGCCTGGTGGCAGGACAGCTAAAGCTTCTTGCACGGCCTCCCCCCACCCCCACCCCCACTTTCATGAGCCCTGGCCTGGAGGGTGACCCGCTCAGGGTTCCTTGGAGACCAGTCAGCACGGTTGCGATAGGCTGACCTCTGGTGCCACAGCCAGAGCCTACACCGTCCAGAGATGAGTCTGGAGCGATCACAGAGGTCCCCTGCCTGGCGATTTGTGATGCCAGGTCACAGGCGTGACCGAGTAAGAGCCAAGTTGCTGGGGAATCAGAACTGGAGGTCCTAGTTCCAACCAATGCCACTGACGAGCTGTGTGACCCCAGGCAAATTAGGTTAACTCTCTGGGTTTCAATTTGCTTATGTGTAAAATGGAGAGAATAAAAATAATGCCTACCCATAGGGTCATTTGGAGCATAAATGGCTTCAGTTCAGTTCAGTTCAGGCACTCAATCGTGTCTGACTCTCTGCGACCCCATGAATCACAGCACACCAGGCCTCCCTGTCCATCACCAACTTCCGGAGTTCACTCAGACTCGTCCATTGAGTCAGTGATGCCATCCAGCCATCTCATCCTCGGTCGTTCCCCTCTCCTCCTGCCCACAATCCCTCCCAGCATCAGAATCTTTCCAATGAGTCAACTCTTCACATGAAGTGGCCAAAGTACTGGAGTTTCAGCTTTAGCATCATTTCTTCCAAGGAAATCCTATGGTTGATCTCCTTCAGAATGGACTGGTTGGATCTGCTTGCAGTCCAAGGGACTCTCAAGAGTCTTCTCCAACACCACAGTTCAAAAGCATCAATTCTTCAGTGCTCAGCCTTCTTCACAGTCCTACTCTCACATCCATACATGACCACAGGAAAAACCATAGCCTTGACTAGACGGACCTTAGTCGGCAAAGTAATGTCTCTGCTTTTGAATATAGTATCTAGGTTGGTCATAACTTTTCTTCCAAGGAGTAAGCGTCTTTTAATTTCATGGCTGCAATCACCATCTGCAGTGACTTTGGAGCCCCCCAAAATGAAGTCTGACACTGTTTCCCCATTTATTTCCCATGAATTGATGGGACCGGATGCCATGATCTTTGTTTTCTGAATGTTGAGCTTTAAGCCAACTTTTTCACTCTCCTCTTTCACTTTCATCAAGAGGCTTTTTAGTTCCTCTTCAGTTTCTGCCATAAGGGTGGTGTCATCTGCATATCTGAGGTTATTGATATTTCTCCCGGCAAGTTTGATTCCAGCTTGTGTTTCTTCCAGTCCAGCGTTTCTCATGATCAGCTGTCAATAAAATCAGTAGGAATGTATTTAACCTGTATCATCTTGTTTTTATTACTTCTCTGACTTCTGTCTCTTCTCTGACTTCTATCTTTGGCTCAGCAGTTTGGTTCTGGGACTGTTTCCTGCCTGTGGAGGAGTCAGGGTTGCATGAAAAATACTTCACCTGAGTTTGAGGAGTTTGCAGCCACTTTCAGGGCCAGGAGAAAGTCACTGGTCTCCTCTGCAAAGTCACAAAGTTTCCAAGTGCCTGCCTGGCCAGACTTTTCCTGGCTGCCCCTGGAGATGTTTGGAAGTGAACGGCATGTGTTGCTATTGTTTTGCGAAGCACCTCATGCAGCCCAAGAAAGACTCTTCCTCCACGCCTTCCGGTCCAGGGCACGCCAGTATGTGCAGACGGTGATTGGCGGGGGACTAACCACAGACTCGTCCCATACAGCTTTAGATACATTCAGAAGGGCGTCTTGACCTTGGACCTGGGGATGGTTCAGAGCCTCTGCCACCTGTTGGGGGCTTCTCAGGCATCCATGGTTCAACTGAAACAGGCTAAGTCCAGATTCCTCCGTGCGGTGCCCTTGGCCTGCCAGGACCTGGACTGCCTGGCCTTCAGACCTCCCTGTACTGGCCTCAGAGGCCCTCCCTTCCCCCAGCTCACTGCCACAGCCCCCAGGACCACAGTGTGCTGCGTTTCTAGGTATTTGGGAGAGGTGGTCTCCCTGCCTAGCAAGCTGGCTCCATCCCTCACCCTCCTGAGTCCACCACGGGGCCCACGACTCTCAGGCAGGTCTTTGTCCTAGTGGGCACCTGCCAGCAACTTACCACCCTCCTCCAAGAGGCTGCTGTAGGCTCTGGGTGTTCAGCATCTTTAATTTCCGGAATATACAAGACAGTGAGTGGAGGAAACTTCTTTCTTCTCAAAAGCCAAAGGGCTCCCTCCAATCGTTTCCTAGAATTAAAAAAAAAAAAAAAAGTATTTGGCTGCATTACGTCTTAGCTGCAGCATATGGGATCTTCATTACATGAAGTCTGATCTTTCATTGCAGTGTACCAACTCTAGTATTGGCGCTCCGGCTCAGTAGCTCCGAGGCATGTGGGATTTTAGTTCCCAACCAGGGATCGAGCCCAGGTCCTCTGCATTGCAAGTCAGATTCTCAACCATTGGACCACCAGGGAAGCTCCTATTTTCTAGAATTAAGTCTTTCCCATTGCAGTTTCTGCTCCTGATTTCCACCAAAATGTCTAGGAGCTCCGATTTCTTCCAGTGAATGGGGAGGAGAGAGGAAATGAAGTCTGGTGTTTGTCTTGTATGACAGGCACGAAGCCGTGCTTTCTCAGACCAAGCTTATCTAAACGAGAAAGTCTGGCTGAAATGCTGTTTCCCTCTTTCCGCTCCTCTCCTTACCCTATTCTGCCAGGGCTGCTCCACGTCACACCCAGGGAACCAGAATTTCTGGGCGGTGGGACCAGGCCTAGGCATTTTAAAAATTTGCCCCAGATGATTCTCATGGCAACAGGGCTGAGAACCACTACGTCAGGGTGAATACTGTCATTAGGACTAGAAATCTCAGAGGCCAGAGNCAGTTTTGTCAGTTGACAACCCATGCTGCGGGTGCCTCGGGTGGATTGGGCACCCGGGGGGTCCCAGGGCACCCCCAGGGGCCTGCGCCTGCCCACTGCCTGCTTGGCAGTGGGATCCAGTCCCGAGGCTGCTTCCTGGAATCTCGCAGTGTTGGGGGGACAGGCATAGTTGGTTTTGTTCAGGGGATGCAAAGTGGTTTTCACATCACACTAGGCAGAGTTAGGTCAGCCTTCTGTGGAGGAAAATCTTATCATATGCTCTACGCCACAGCCAGTGAGGCTGAGGGGGGTGATCCGCTGAGGTTCCCGATGATCTGACGCCGCGTGGAGAGCAGGGCCACCAGGCGGCGCTCCAGCCCACCTGGCTTCTTGGTGAGCAGGGGTGGGAGGGCTCGTGACTCAGAGTGCCCTGCACAGGTGGTTTGCGGTCCACTGAGAGACCGTTTTCTTTGTTCTTTCCGTGTTTGCCACAAGCTTGTCTGTTTACCCACTGTCTTGGTGGCATACTCCCTCCCTCTCTCTTTTTGAAACGGTTTGTTTTTTAGAACTGTTTTAGATTTGGAGAAAAACTGAGATGCTAGTGCAGAGTCCTGTGCACCCACCACCCAGCCCCTCCTCAGTTCACACGAGGCTGGAACACTTGCTGCAGTTAATGAACCTTATGGAGATCTTCCTGGTGACGGGGTCCTGCTTCATCCAGCTTGCCTCGTGTCTCCCTGGTGTCCTCTTCTGTCCCAGGACCCCCATGACGCTCAGACATCCTGTCTCCTCAGGACCCTCTGAGCTGTGATAGTCCTCAGACTTCCCTTGCTCTCTTTTGTTTTTTAGAAATTTGTTTTATTGAAGTATGTACAGCAAAGGGATTTAGTTATCTGTTTATATATGTGTGTGCACACAGGCGTTTCACGTTCTTTCCCATTGTGGCTCACCGTGAGGGCTTGAGTATAGCTCTCTGTGCTCTTCAGAGGTGCTGTTGTCTGTCCATCCTATAGTAGTTTGCATCTGCTCATCCCAAACTCCCACGCGACCCTTCTCCCCTTGGCAGCCATAAGCCTGTCCTCTGTCTGTGTGTCTGTTTATTTTTCATAGATAACTTCACTTTCTCATATTCCAGATTCTATTCAAGTGCTGTCATATGGTATTTGTCCTTCTGTTTGATTTGCTTCATGTAGTACGATCCTCTGTAGGTCCGTCCATGTTGCCGCAAATGGCATTATTTCATTCTCTTTACTGGCTGAGTAGTACTCCATTGAGTATATGAGCCACATCTTCTTTATCCATTCACCTGTGGATGGACAGTTAGGCTGTTTGCGTGTCTGGCTATTGTAAATAGTGCTGCAGTGAGCACTGGGATGCGTGTATCATTTCGAATTATAGTTTTCTTTGGATATATATGCCCAGGAGTGGGGTTGCTGGGTCATGTGGTAACTCATTTGTAGTTTTTTGGGGGGAACCCTTATGCTCTTCTCGCAGTGGCTGAACCAGCATACATTCCCACCAACAGTGGGGAAGGATTCCCAGACTTTCCTTGTTGTTGATGCCCTTATGATTTTGAGGAGGACTGGGGTCAGAGATTTCATAGAACTTCCCTCCGTGGGAGTTTGTCTGGTGTTTCCCTCACGGTGACCCTGGGGCACAGGGTGTGGGGAGAAGACACAGGTGAGGGGCCGTCTCATCCTTCATCTTGGGGTGCCTGTCATCAGCATGACTCCTCCCTGCTGGTGTTGACCTGGGTCCCCGGCTGAGGTCGTGCTGGCCAGGTGTCTCCACTGCAGAGTCACACCACCCCCTTCCCATACGGTCTCCCTTTGGAACATACTTTTTTTTTCCTTCAGTGCCTCAAATTTCAGAAAAGAGAATAGTGAACAGAACAGCCTAGTGTCCAATACCCAGATTGGACAGTTGTGGCCAATCAGGCGTCCTTCTGTTGGACGTCTTTAATCTTTGTCTTCCCCCTCCGTCCCGCTGGGCGGTCTCTGCTCCCCCCTGCTCCATTGCTGATCCCACAGACGGACGTCTCACGGCACCCAGGAGCAGGCCTGCTGGGGCCTTAGTGCAGGGCTTGAGGCAGAGGCGAGTGGTGGTGGGCCAGGCCCCTACCTGGGGCTCTGGAGAAGGTCCACTTGGCACTGGGGATCCTCTCACACTTGGACCCTCTGACTTAGGGTGGGTCCAGCGCCTTTCCAGGGCTCAGCTGATTAGGTCAGGCCCACTCAGGGTTACCTCCCTATTTTAGGACCTGCTGATTCGGGGCCTCAGTTGTAACAGCTGAGTCCCCTCCAGCAGCACTGAGAAGGGTGTCGGAATGACCGAGTGCCGGGGCACCCAAGAACGGTGCCTGTCCCGGTGCGTTCCCTTCTCGGTGGGCATTTTCATCGTGAGACTTCACACAGAACAGAAAATCATACGTAATACGTACTTGTCCATGGAAAGATAATTACATGCAGTTTATCAGATGGCTCCCCTGTCACCTCTGTGGAAGCCCCCAGGAAGGACGAGGTTGGAAAATGAACGGCTTCCTTCCCTCCCCGGCCCGCAGAGCTGGGATCGCCCTCCCGATCCTGGTGGTCTTCCTGTCAGTGCCTCTCTGGGCTGTCTTCCACGTGTGTCTGAATCCCTGGGGGCACGGCTGCGTGCTGGCTGGGTCTGAAGCCCCAAACCCTGGGCTGACTTGTCTCCTGCGTCTCTGCTCTGGGTCTGGGAGGGCGTGCCCTGCCACGGCTGGTGGCACTACCCGTCTTCACGTTTCCTCTCATGTGGCCGCGCCTCCTTTGGGGTGTGGGAGAGAGCGGATCCTTTTCTTAGAGAGTCCCCCAGACATCTCTGAATCCAGCCTGCTGAGCTGAAATCAAAGCCTGTGGACCCTTATGAGAGATGGAGAGGCTGCAGGGCTCTGGGTCCCGGGCCAGCAGAGGCTCTGCCACCTTAATCACGTGGCTTCTGAGGTCACCCTGGGCAGAGACATTCCTGTGGGGCAGAGGGAGGCGTGCTCCTGGACCTGTGACGGGCGGGCCAGGGAGTCAGTGCCTGGCTTCTGCCCACGTCTCCTTGGCCAGTGCTGGGTCCTGGGGCCACACCTTCCAGCACTGGAGCCCGGGAGCCATGGTCTGTGTTGGGAGTGCAGGCAGGGAGAAAATGGGCAGGTGAGCCATAGCTTTGCCTGTGGGTGCTGGACAAAGGTGGTTTTGAGGTCATAGAGGAGATGGGCCAGCTCAGGCCCTGACGAGGTGCTCACTCTGGGCCGAACGTGAGCCACACCAGGGCAGATGCCATCTGTCAGGGCAGGAGCTTGTGTGAGTAGTCTCGCTGTCCCCCACGCCCAGGCCCAGTGGGGCATAGAGGGCCAGGCAGGAGGCAGGCAGCAACTGGGACCACTGAGATGGATGGAGGCAGGAAGGCTGCTGGGCTGAAGCTTGTGGGAGGAGAGGCCCCTGGGAAGCCCATGGAAGGGCCCTGATGGAGGGTGGGCAGGCAGACCAGGAGCAGAGAGATGGGAGGGCCCTGAGAAGGGAGTTACCCCACGATTCCAGAAAGAGCCCTCAGCCAGGGGGATGCTAGCTGTGGAAGGGAGGGCGTGGGGGTTGGTCTGGCAGGTCGGGGTTAGCCCTTGCTGCCTGGGCAGGCTGGCGTGCCTCTGTGGGCACAGCCGTCTCTTGTCTGTCTGTCACTCATGGCCGCAGGTGTGGCTGGCCCACTGGCTTGGTCTGGCAGGAGCAGATGGTCCTTCATTTTGGAGTCTTCTGTTCAGAGTGGGCGCTTTGGGGTTGGAACGGCCAAGGCTGTGCTGGCTCAGGCTGTTTGAGTGATCGCTACGCTTTTGCTTTAGGGTAGCAGGGGCCAACTCCCTCGCCCAGAACTCCAGGCTGAGGCACCAGGCTAGTTGCCCTAAGAAACCGTTGGTTCTAGAGAAGTGTCGTTGCTGGGCATCTGTCCATCCTGAGATGCCCCCACCAGTAGCATTTGGATTAGAGGTTGATTCAAACCTCCGTGGTCTTGGCCCCAGGAGTCGGTCACCCTCCCACCCATCCTGTAGATCCGGCTCTGTGTGCTGGGTCTCGTTTCCATGGCAAACTTCTCTGCTGTTGGCCGCTTTCAGCTCCCTGGAAGGGAGATCCCTGTGAATCTGAGCTGAGGGCGTCTTCGTTAGCTTTGCTTCAGAACCTGGCTGAGGACGAGTTTCCCCTCACGTGGGCACAGCAGCGGGAGATGGAAGCAGGGCTGCGCGACCAGCAGGCTCACGTGGCTGGCGTGAGACGAGCTGAAGGCGCGCTCTCTGCCGCTCCGCTCCGTCTGTGTGCTCTCCCCACCCGAACTCTCCCGAAGCACTAGGGTCCCCACACGTGAACAGGCCGGAGCCGCTCCGCTTTGAGGCCGCCCTGGCTCTCGCAGCCCGAGGACAGACCTGGACCCCTGGCACCCTCTCCAGCTCCCCCAGCTCCCCCCACAACCTGGCCTGGCCTGTGATGTCCAAGTCCTGCCCTGCAGATGCTCCTGCACTCTGTGGACCTCCCTCTGTTCTTTCCTGTTCATACCTTACTGTGTGTTTCTGCAGAAATAAGTCGAGGAGGGAGGGATGTCCCCCACTGGAGCGGAGGCCATGGGCCCCAGCACGCTGGCAGCCTGCCTCCTGGTTTTATAGTCACCAGTTGAGGCCAGTTCAAGGGGGAGATGGCGGTGGCTTTTCCAGTGGGATCAGATGCTCACTGGCACTGCGTCCCCACAAACTGACCCCCCGTCACTGGCAGCATGGGGCCCTCTTTCCACTCTGACCTGAGGCTGTACTGATCGGCTCGCCTTTAAAACCTTACCTGAGAAGGGCCCCCACAGCTTCAAAAGCAATGTCGAAATCCAGCTCACATGTGACTCGGCATTTTTTGGTCCTGTTGTATGACAAAAATAATTCAAGTACCTGAAATAGACTAGGGCTGTAGATCAGATGCCTCCAATTCAGTGTTTAGTTGCCTTTAACACTTGCCTTGTAAAGCCTGCTCCTTAATAGAGGTGGTGACTGGCTCTTGTGAACTGGGCCCTGGGGCTGGGGGTCATTGAGGTGCTGACCCACCCCCAGGTTCCCTGGCCGCTCACAGGGCGAGTGTGCAGGCCAGGGCACCACCGTCCACCCACGCCCTGAGAGGCCTAGGCGGCCCCTCCTCCTGCAGAGCGTCCCCCCTGNCTGGGGCTGGGGGTCATTGAGGTGCTGACCCACCCCCAGGTTCCCTGGCCGCTCACAGGGCGAGTGTGCAGGCCAGGGCACCACCGTCCACCCACGCCCTGAGAGGCCTAGGCGGCCCCTCCTCCTGCAGAGCGTCCCCCCTGGCTGGCATCCCCTCTGGAGGCTCCCCATTTTCTCAGAGCAGATGCTCCCAGGACTCTGTTTATCTTGTACCCGTCTCAATAAAAATGTCATTGTTTGAAATCACTGACACTGCTGGTGTGAGATACCAGATTCCATCGTCTATTGTCCCGTAAACGATCCATTAAAGATAAAGCCTCCCGCAGCTCAATAAGGTTCTGTCCTGGGGACGATCCTCCTAGGTCCTTGGCTGATCCTATCTCCCCGGCAAGTGTCTGTATCTGTCACATAAAGGGCCCCAGTTCCGGGACAGATGAGGGGGGCGGCTCCTCGTGCAGGCTGCGCCTCGGAGCCCGAGATGGGAGCTCCTGATAGAAGCAGGGCTGCCATCCTTTCCCTCACTGTCAGGCAGTTTCAGTCACTATCAGGGAGCCGTGCCGGCCTATGATGCTGCACAGTGGTGCTCCAGTAGGGGAGGAGGGTCCCTTGATGGGGACCCNGTTGGGATTTCTGAAGAGCACACTTTTTGTAAACTCTTAGTGTTATCTTCTGACTGTTGCTGTTTAGTGCTCAGTGGTGTCCGACTCTTTGTGAGTCAGACTGTCCATAATCTGTCTCTTATACACATCTCCAGTAGGGGAGGAGGGTCCCTTGATGGGGACCCCCACCCTACCCACCCCCCCAACCTGGACTGGAGTCTGACCTGCAGGCGCGCTTCCCTGCTCTCCTGAGTGTTTAGAAAGGGCTCAGTCCCCTCTCCCCATGCCAGCAGGAGCTCTCCCACCTGCCCAGGCAGATGGGGTTGGTGACAACTCTTCTGCCCTCCCCTCCCAGGAAGGCAGGGAACCCCGGGCATCTTGGTGTTCCCAGGGCTGTCCGCTTGCCCAGCCTTCGGACCCACTCCCTCGTGTTTCAGGGGTGAGCGAGCCTGTCTGCTTTTTCTCGCGCCTTTCATTTCTCCTGTCTGGTGCCGGGTGGTCGTTTGTCCCCCTTTAACCCTCCTGTCAGTGTGACCACTGGTAACACGTCTTTCACGTTTGAACCATGATAATGAGGCCGCCCCGCTGGAACCTGACAAGCCAGCCTGCCTCGTGTGCACTCTGGAGTCACTGTTGTTACGATCACATCCGTTACTGCCTCCTTTACTGACGGACAAGGCTGGGGGCATGGGGGCGTTTTGTGGCACAGGCTCGCCCTGTTTTATTGTGCTTCGTAGATGCTTCAGTTTTTTTACAGATTGAAGGTTTGTGGCAGCCGTGTGTTGCCCAGTGACGGTTACCACTTTAGAGTAAGAGAGCATTTTAAAATTAAGGTACGTGCAGTATTTTTTTTAATGCTCTTACTGCACACTTAATAGACTACGGTAAGGGTACAGTTTTTAAATGCACCTTTTCTTACGCACCGGGAAACCAAAGCCTCACGGGGCTCAGTTTCTCGCGGTGGCCTGGGGCTAAGCGTGCCAGCTCTGTGAGCTCTGCCTGTGTGCGTGGGGCCCCGGCCCCCTCCGGGCGGGACACTGTGCGGGACACCTTGCGGCTCGTTGCCAGCCTCGCTGAGGGCTTGCCAGTCTCCTGCGCCAGACTGGGGATTCTGTGAGGGGCTGGGGCCTGCCCAGGTTTCTGTTTGCCCTCGTTTGCGGTCAAGAATTCCTGCTTCTGGACCCCAGACAAGGAAGAGGGTTTACCTTAGTGGTTTTTATAGTCTTCTGGGAAAGTACAGACGAAGCCTGGCTATCTATGTACTGTTTTTTTTTTTTTTT
>SJYV01011835.1:234125-303168 GCA_006410875.1 Neotragus pygmaeus
GGGCTTGGTTTGGTGGCCAGGGCTGGGAGAGGATGGGTGGGTGGGCAAGCAGGAAGACAGCCCTTGTGAAGTCAGGCCGTACCTGGAATTCAGGGAAGGGGCTGGCAGATCTGGAGGAGGGCTGGGGGACCTCATGGTTCCTCTGCAGTCCCTCGCTTGGGCTGCCCTCCCCTCCTCAGAGGAAGGACGGAGGAGGCTCCAGGGCTGGTGACTCACTGCCCTCCTGGGAGTCCCTTCCAAACTTTTTGGGGGCGTGCCTCCTGGGCGGCTTTGTTGAGATGGGTGGAAGGGGGTTGCAATTAATATGGAAAATGAATAGCTGCACTCTGAATGGGCTCGCCGGGAGGGTTGTGCAGCCTACGGGGAGAGCGTTAATGTGTTGGTGCATTATTGGTGCTAATCACTTAAAATGTGCGCCTTTATTAGAGCTTTAATGAGAGCCACTTAAAGTGTGCATTAAAAAGAGAAACTGCAGAGAGGGCGGCGGGCCGGGTGGCAGGCAGCCGTAACTCTAATGGAAATGGTTTTAGCGCAGAGCAGAGTCTGGGGTTCAGGCGTCCTGGCTCTTTCCAGAACCTCCACACTGGGTTCTTGCCGTCAGGAGCCTCCTCCAGCCTCGGCGTGTGGGTGGGGCCATGTGTGCACACAGACACGTGCACACATGCCCACGTGCGTGCACACATGCCCATCGAGGATGTGTGCTGGCTGGTCTCACTGGAAGGGCCCGGGGCCACCCCTCACGCTGCTGCCTTGGGGGCGTGTCCCGCACCTCCAGGAACCGTATGGCCCTCCTGTGCCCGCTCTGTGCGGTTTAGGGTGAGAATCTCAGCCACCGTGGGCAGAACCTGAGGTTGGCTTTTCCTTAACCATGAGACTGGCTTGTTAGTGACTTGAGTTTCAGCCATCACGTGATGTGGGAGCAGTGCTGAGCTGTGCTGGTGAAGCCTGGTGTCTGGGTCTAGGTGTCTGGGCCTCCCGTGGACTCATGGATCATCTTTTAAATTAGCTGCATGGCACGCTCTGGGGCAGAAAGCAGAGGGGCTGTGAGCACAGATGGAGGCGCAGGCCTGGGTCGCCCACTCTGCCCCCATGCCTGTGGGTCTGGGGCACAGGCGGGTGGGCCGTATGACCACGTGGGTGGAGAGCTCTTGCCCACTTAGGCAGCCCCCGTTTTTGTTGTGGACTTGGTCAGTGCGTGGGGGGGTCTCACACTCACTCCACTCACTCCTCATCCCACAGCTCGTCAGGCTCTAGAGAGCAGCTCCGCTGTCCTGTCTCGTGGCGGCGCTCTCACGTGGCTGAGTGGCCGTGTGGAGGCCCCAGTGGGTTTTGCCTGAGGGGAGCTTGGAGTCGGGGGTAGTCTGTGGGCAGCCGTGCCCCAGCCACACACCTTGTCTGCAGTCAGGAGTGTGGTGCTGTGTGTGGGTGCGCCCCGCCTGGCGGGCCCCTGTGTGGCCTGCGGGGCCACAGGAGGACAGGGCTGCCGGGCCACCCTGCCCCGTCTGGCTGACACTGTCTCGTCTGCTCCAGGCTTCTTCCCCGGAAGCTCCCAGGGCTGCGATGCCTTCCTTCGGCACAAGATGACCCTCATCTCGCCCATTATCCTCAAGAAGTACGGGATCCCGTTCAGCCGGGTATGTAGCGGTGGTATGTAGCCTGCCAGTGGTTGGGCTTCTGGGCCTGGGCCCTGCTGACCATGAGCACCCCAGGAAACTGGCATCTTCATGCTGGAGAAGGTTCTAGAAGGACCACAGGCTAGGGTCGGGCCATACTGCTGGGCCGTCAGCTCCTCCACGGTGGCGGTGAGGGTGGAAGTAGGTATCAGGAGGGGCTTCCCTCCCGGCCCCTCCCAACCCAAACCCAAATATCTGTTGGTCCTGGGGTCAGACTGGTGAGTGGATGGTGGGGGCAGCTCCTGATGACCCTGCAGGAAGTGCTGAGGAACTGGGCCCCACTTTGGGAGCCCCATGCCCAGGGCAGACGGCCTCGCTCCAGAGGGAGTGAATACCTGTTTAGAAATGAAGCGTCTGACTCGCCCGCAGCATGAAAGCTGTGATCTCACGCAGTTTCCTGTAAGGTGTCCCCATGGGACTGTGAGGGGTGAGGCTGCACTGGGGGCTAAGTTGGCAGGGTCCCCACCACCTTGGGGAGTGGGGTGGGCAACAGGGGCTGAGCTCTGGGGCTGGGCCCTCTGTCCCGGGAGCGTGCCTAGCCGTCGCCACTCCAGGCCAGTCCCTCCCCATAGACAGACCTCCTGGACACAAGGGTCAAGGCGAGTGGCCCATGCCTGGAACTTTCTGGAAGGCATGTGGGCCATGGCCCCGAGGGCAGAGGCAGCCCAGCTCCTGCAGGTCTCCCCAGAGAGTGATCTGTCAGGCACAGAGCGAGCTCTGCGAGCAGACTTCCATGCCTGCCTCTGGGCCTGGAAGTCAGCAAGTCAAAAACTGGTTCTGACGTTTCAGGCACGCAGCCGCAGCATCACCACGCAGATGGGGGCGTGGCCTTCCTGCCAGGGCCACCCCCGCCACTCATGCTCTTCAGGTAGCGGCTGTCCCTGTTCTTCTCTCTGCCCTCTCTGTCTTCTGGTTGGAACGTTGTTCGTTACCAGGAACCTTGCAGACAGATCACAGCATTGCTCACGGGACTGAGGGGTCCTTGTTTCCCATCACTTTGTCAAGAACATTTTCCACAGCCCTGCGTCCTGGAGAGGGATGCTGGTCATGGGAGTCAGCTGGTAGGTGCTGTCCATCCTCCCAGGTCGGTGCCAGTGTGGTCCTGCAGCTCATTTGTGGAATATCTAGGCACGACCCACAGGCAGTGGCCTCCTGCAGGTGACCCTGCTGGTGACCCAGGAGAGGCAGGGCTCAGTGGCCATACCGGCTCCCACGGGGCCAGGACAGAGCTTCACCCTGAGGCTGTGGGACCCAGGCCCTTGTCCGGCAGCAGAGAGCCCTCCATGGGCTACAGGCCTGGGGACCAGGCTCCAGGCCCCGCAGAGTCAGGGATGGACGGACACCTTTCTCAGGGTTCCACGTGTAGCCCCTCATCTGAATTCCTGGTAAAAGAGTCACTCCACACTCCACTTATAAATCTTTGTAATGGTATTTACTTCTGGAAGAAAATGCAGATCAATAGCGGGGCTTTTTAATAATTAAAAGTGTGTGTTTCTGTGATCTGCCACGGACTTCCTCATTCATTCTTCGAGAGCTCAAGGGGCAGCCGAGCTCCGGGCTTCCTCTGTGACTGGCGTGCGGGACCCTCGCTCCCTCCCCTCCCGACTGCTCCGCCTCAAGGCCTATCCATCATCCCCGACGCCTTCTAATTTATTGTCGGGCTAACATTGATGCGGTGACATGGAGGACAGCCTCCATGGGCCCGAGGTGGAGTCACCGAGATGTAGGTTTTCTCATGGGAACATAATCTTGTCATTCCAAATGAGCACACCTTCCCTTCTGGGCCTTGATTTATGGGAGGGATCGGGCGGGGGCCTCCAGCTTGGTGACAGGGACCCTGCTGCCTCCCCAAGGCTTCAGCAGACCAGCGTTGCTCAGAGGCATCGGAGGAAGAGTGAGACAGCACTCTCTAGGATCAACTCAAGTAGGATGAGAAAATCAGTAACTGGGTTTAACGGGCCATCCCCAAACCTGAGTTTATTTACCATTTCATGAGCTCCTGAGTCCTGCGACAGAAGCCAACCCAGGGGGCCCTGCCTGAGGACCGAGGATGCTGGCCACTTGTCTTGGGAACGTTGCCCATCCCCACCTCCCCCCTCTCCTACCGTCACTTCATGCCTGCACACAGCTGTCACTTGGACTGGAATTTAAAAATATAACTTAATGCACAGTGACTTCCCTTGATTGGTGCAATTCATTATTTGAAAAGAAAAATATAAGCGTGTTCTTAAGGACTGGCTTTCCTCCAGGCTACATCAGTTTTGATTGATTTTTGACTCTGTGGTTGGTTTCTGGACGTCTCACCCCCACTACCTCCCACCACTCCCCTTCCCTTGCCGAGGTTTGACTCCTTGTCAGTTCCTTAGATAAATCCAGTGATTTCTACTCGTCTCTCTGGGGTTATTAGCAGGGCGCAGGACCACAGTCAGTGACAAAGCAGTGAACGGCCTCCAAGTGGGGCAGGAAAATTGAACAGACACACTTGGCAAAAGGAGGCACACGCCTGCAATGGCAGGTCCAGATGTGGTGGGTGGCACCTGCCAACCTGGGGGCGGGGCTGGAGCCTTGTACCCCCGACCTGGGCCACGAAGACCCCTGACACTGCTGAGGGGGATCTGGCTGTCACTGCCACATTGATGCAAGATGGGCAGCTGCCATGGAAAGCCGCTGGGCAGTTTCCTGGGGCCCAGTGCCCCCTCCAGGTCTGTTTACTCTGGAGAAACACCAGCACCATCTGGAGAAGTGGTTCCACTGGCCCCGCCGCTCTGCTCGCTGCGTCCTGACCCGGGAGCAGCCACAGGCCTGTCAGCAGGAGGCCAGATGAACAGGTAGGACACGTCCTTGTGACAGGAGGCCCTGTAGGAACAAAAAAGGAGACAGCAGAGTGCCCACTGGGACGGATAAACCCTGAGGATGTGCCAAGCGGAAGAGGCCAGACCCAGAGTACAGACGGTGTGGTCAGTGTCTGTGAAACCCTAGAGAGACATGGAAGATGGGATGGGGCGGCGTTTGGGACCACAGTCCCTGGAACTCCAGGCAAGCTGATCTCTGCTCCCAGCTCAATCCAGGAAATGATGGCCCTCCTGATTCCATAGGTCACTCCTGCACATGCCTCCATTCCAACAGCTCCACCTTGCATCGCAGGACCTCATGAGCGGACGTGCTGGCTGCTGTTACTTCTCATCCCTTTCAGAACAGCATGCTGTTGGAACGACTGCTGATGGCTGGGGGCAGTCAGTGGGGAGGGCCCTGGGGAGGAGGCTGCAGCCCCCCCCTCCTCCTCCAAATCTCAGCGTGGCAGTACTGGACACCTTTTGTGGTGTCATCATCCCCCGTCCCCCATGCCAGCTCCTGGGTTTGGTGTCTTTGATGCAGAGGCTGGACCAGAGTCTGGCTGTCCAGACCATTTTGAATATGCCTAGAAACATCAGCTCCTCCTGTGGGGTTCTGACCTTGACATGTGTCCTCCCAGCCTGCCGATACGTCACTTCAGTCGCTCTGTCGTCACTTGAAGGACCCGCGTCTTAGGGTCTGGTGGATAGGCTCCCTGCTCACAGTGGTGGGGTGACTCAGGCCAGGATCTGGGGCCGTTTCGTGGGTGGGCCTTCTCCTTCCTCGCACGAGGACTGGACACTGTGCTGCAGGCTCACACGTGTCCTGAGCTCCCAGAGCTCTGAGCTTCCCCAGAGCTGACCAGCCCACCTTGCCAGCCCTGGTGCCATGTGGGAACATCTCACAGTGGACAGGAGGTGTGATAGCCACCTGCCTCCAAAGCAGAAGCTGCCCCCAACCCCAAACAGAAAGCTCCTAGAGTCCTTGCACTGCCACTCACCTGTCTGAGAGTCCAAACTGTCCCCTTGGGCCCAGTGGGGCCTCTGTGAGCGGCAGGGCTGGTAGCAGCCACCCCTGCCGCTTACCTCACCTGCTCTACCAGCTCCGTGAGAACCAGGCTGCAGCCTGTAGAACCTTGGCCTTTCACCTGGCCGACTCCGTTGGCTCCTGAAGTCAGGTTCCCACACTTGGTGGGACGTCCTGGAGCCCACATACCCCTGCTGGGCCCCTCAGTGGCTCCTGGTGGCTTTGCTGCCAGCCTGTGATGCCCCATGTTAAGCGTTTCTTCCGGCCGGGCCTCATCCCTCACCTGCCACCCCTTCCTCCTCAGATCACACAGGAGGCGGGGGAGTTCATGATCACGTTCCCCTACGGTTACCACGCTGGCTTCAACCACGGATTCAACTGCGCCGAGTCCACCAACTTTGCCACACTGCGGTGGATCGATTACGGCAAGGTGGCCACCCAGGTTAGTGCGCGCTAGCACCCCACCTGCTCCCCCAGCCCAGGGCCTAGGTGACAGCCACTTATATTCAGCCTGGAGCTCAGACTCTCCGTCAGGGTCTGTTTCTGGATCCTCAGCAAACGGTCCTCAGCTCATTCCTCACTTGGAGGGAAGAGGGCACGGGCAGGTCAGGTGGTGTGTAGCAGCCGGGGCCTGGCCAGGCCTGACTCGGGGCTCCCTCTGTCCTGGCAGGCCCGGGTTCGCCCCCACCATCTGGGGGCCAGGGAAGGTTTGTTCCTTGTTAGTTGACTCTTAAGGGGCCTCTCGGTCAGGTGCGGGGTTTGCTCCAGCCCCAGAGCCTGTCTTTACCAGTCTGCAGTGTGTGTGTGTGTGCGTGCACATGCATGTGCGTGCACGTGCAAGAGAGAGCAGCGCCCTGGCAGGGCAGGCCCTGTGCTCGAGCCCAAGAGCTTCCTGCTGCCTCGTTGTCTGCAGTGGTCACTCAGAGCCCAGGAGCCTCATCTGTTTTCCGCAGTACTTTGCGGAAAACAGATGAGCTGGGCTCTGGCCAAACGGCCCCGGCTCTCAGGGTTCTACTGCTTGAATCTTTTCTCTCCAGCGCAGAAAGGGGCCTAGTCTTGCACAAATCTCACTCTGGCACTGAGCACAAGGAACAGGAGAGGCCCCTCCTGCATGGGCCTGTTCAGTGAAATTGGGGTGCCTCCTACCAGCCTCCTTAGCAGAGCCCTGGGGGTCTTCCATGGAATCACTCAGCTGTTCGGAGTCAGGGCCTAGGGTTAGGGAGCATGGTGGGTTTCTCCCAGACACGGAAGTGGGGGCGGTGTGGACCAGGAGAACCCCGAGCCCAGATCCTGGTTTGGTCAGCCCACCCCTGACCCCAGATCTTTGCAGAAGAGGGTCTAGGCTGTGACAATCTGGCATCATGGCCTGGAGATATGGCCCCATGGGAAGGGAAGTTGGCATCCAGGTGCAACATGTGGCAAAGAGCAGGAAGGCCCAGACTGAGGGTTCTCAGGATGTGGGAGTAGACAGGGTTAAATGAGATCCATTCTGAGAGGGAACATCTGTTTCATTTCATGTTTGAGTGGGGTGAAAGACTGGACGTGCCTTGTCGCTCGGTAGTGCCTGACTCTGCAACCCCGTGGAGTATAGCCTTCCCGGCTCCTCTGTCCATGGGATTCTCCAGGCAGGAAACCTGGCGTGGGTTGCCATTTTCTCCTCCGGGGGATTTTCCCAACCCAGGGTCACACCTGCGTCTCCTGTGTCTCCCGCATTGCAAATGGATTCTTTAGCCACTGAGCTATTGGGGAAGAGGGTGAAAGACTAAGAAACTTAAGCTCTGGGGGTGGCCTTGTGGCACATCTCTGCTACACAGCGCGGTCTAGACGGGTTGGTGGTCTAGATGGGTTGGCTCATCTGTTTTTCTAATGATCTCTCTCTCTCTCTAACTTTGCTGTGTCAGTGCAGTTGAGAAAAGGAAACAGACTTTGCAGCCAGGAAGACTGGAGAGGCGCCCCGGGATGTGAAGCGTTGGGCTTTTAGACTTAATTCAGAAAATCGTGGTGAGAGTGTCTTTGGCAGAGAGTCTGACTTGGCTAAAAGAGGAGAAATGGGGACGTCAGGATTGTCCGCTTAGATCCAGAGGAATAATTACACCTCTCGGGGCGTGTTCGCGTTGTTGCCGAGAGTTCCACATGTGCAGGGCCGCCTGGCTGCAGCGGGCGCTGGATTGAGTTGTCAGCCCGGCGGGGGCTTGTTCTGGAGGCACTGCTGGAGCCANAGCTGGGAAGATGGAGGCGGACAAAGGAAAGCATAAACTACTGACAGCAAGGGGAAGTCTTTCTTTAGGGGCCTTTCAGAAATCAGTTGCAATCTGAAGTTAGGCTGCCCTTTTAGTTTTAAGTTGGAACATTTGACTTTCTCTTGCTCTGTAAAGCAGTGGTTCTCAGAGTGTTGACCCCCTCACCCAGACCAGTACCATTCACATCCCCGGGGAACCTCTTAGAAATGCCAACTCTTGGGCTCCAAATGTCTCCCCCTCTTAGAGCCATTGCCTGGCTACACGATTCCAGGTTCAGTTGTGCACTCCTCTGAAAAAATCCCTTTCCAATATAGATGCCCCACAGGGCTGCCATGCTAAGCTGTTGTCAGACCACAGAGTGGATAGACTCTTGACAGCAGGAAGCACGAGGAATTGTGGGATGGGGACTAGACGGGAAATGAAGAGAGACAATAGCGATGGGCCTGGCTACTGTAGGCCTTCCAGAGCACTCTACTGGGGAGGAGGCCCAGGCCAGCATTGCCCTGCTTGGAAACGTTCAGCTTAGCATGGAAAATTCCAGCAGTGGACAAGTTCCTGGATTGCTAACTTCTGTTCTCTTGTTTTGCAGTCCTGTTCTCCCAACTCCCAGGGCTGTGGACTTCATTACTTGTCCTATATTTAGCCCTGCCCTCCCTGTGCCCACCTCCCTCCTCACAGAGCCTTGCTATCTCTCTGCAGTATGGCATCAGTTCCCGTGCTCTGTTCTGCCCGAGGCCAGGCTCCGGTGCCCTGCCTTGTCCTGTGAGTCCCGTGCAGCCTCATCTGGGCCTGGGAACTGGAGCCCTCCTTGGCCAGCCCCTGACAAGGCCCAGAGTCTCTGAGGAGTTCCCTGCATGAAGTTTGTTCATGATCCCTTCGGAAAAGAGCACCCAAGACTTCTAGTGACCACAGAGGTGTGCTGGGCAAACTGGATTTGGATTTGGAGCCAAGGCTGGGGGTTGTCGGTAGTTGAGGCTTGCTGCCTGAATTGTAAACCTGAAATCGGCTCTCCGTTTAGGTTTAACGTGACCTTGCTGAAGTGACTTGTGAAGTTGATGGGATGGACCATTTGGGAGGGAAGAAGAACATGGTGTCAGGCTAGAGGGGATCTTTGCCTGATGCAGCTCTGGACCATTTCTGTGACTTCTCTATTGGTAGAAGATTCTATCTGTGCTTGTGCCTCCTGAGAGTGTTCATATATTTGTTTACTTGTGTTTACCTTTGTTCACCCATGAGGACTCCCACACATATTTGTATAGAATCTCCCTTCATCTTACAAGCTGTGAGGCCAAAGGCAGGTGATTTAAACCATCTGACCTCTACTTTCCCTGTCTGTATAATGGGAATAACAATAACTTCCACAAAAAAGTGACTATGGTGGCAAAGTGAAACCACATATCATTGTTCCTGGTGCTAATGTGTTAGGCTATTATTCAGTTCAGTTCAATCACTCAGTTGTGTCTGACTCTTTGTGATCCCATGGACTGCAGCACCCCAGGCTTCCCTGTCCATCACCAAATTTTCGAATTTGCTTAAACTCATGTCCATAGAGTTGGTGATGCCATCCAGCCATCTCATGTTTTATTGTCCCCTTTTCCTCCTTCCTTCAATCTTTCCCAGCATCAGGGTTTTTTCCAATGAGTCACTTCTTCACATCAGATGACCAAAGTATTGCAGCTTCAGCTTCAGCATCAGTCCTTCCAATGAATATTCAGGACTAGTTTCCTTTAAGATTGCCTGGTTTGATCTCCGTGCTGTCCAAGGGACTCTCAAGAGTCTTCTCCAATACCACAGCTCAAAGGCATCAATTCTTCAGTGCTTAGCTCTCGTTAGGGTCCAACTCTCACATCCGTACATGACTACTGGCAAAATCATAGCTTTGACAAGACGGACTGTTGTTGGCAAAGTAATATATCTGCTTTTTAAAATGCTGTCTAGGTTGGTCATAGCTTTTCTTCCAAGAAGCAAGTGTCTTTTAATTTCATGGTTGCAGTTACCATCTGCAGTGATTTTGGAGCCCAAGAAAATACAGCCTGTCTCTGTTTTCATTGTTTCTGCACCTATTTGCCGTGAAATGATGAGACTGGATGCCGTGATCTTCATTTTCTGAATGTTGAGTTTTTAAGCCAGCTTTTTCACTCTCTTCTTTCATCAAGAGGTTCTTTAGTTCCTCTTCACTTTCTGCCATAAGAGTAGTATCATCTGTATATCTGAATATATTGATATTTCTCCCGGAATCTTGATTCCTGCTTGTGCTTCATCCAGTCTGGCATTTCTCATGATGTACTCTGCATATAAGTTAAATAAGCAGGGTGACAATATACAACTTTGACGTACTCCTTCCCCAATTTGGAACCAGTCTGTTGTTCCATGTCCAGTTCTAACTGTTACTTCTTGACCTGCATTCAGGTTTCGAGGGGACAGGTAATGTGGTCTGGTATTCCAGACAGTTTGTTGTCCCCTTTTCCTCCTGCCTTCAATCTTTCCCAGCATCAGGGTCTTTTTAAGAATTCTCCGCAGTTTATTGTGATCCATATAGTCAAAGGCTTTGGGGTAATCAATAAAGCAGAAGTAGATGGTTTTTTGGAACTCTCTTGATTTTTCTATGATGCAATGGATGTTGGCAATTTGATCTCTGGTTTCTCTGCCCTTTCTAAATCCAGTTTGAACATCTGGAAGTTCTTTGTTCATGTACTGTTGAAGCCTTGCTTGGAGAATTTTGAGCATTGCTTTGCTAGAGTGTGAGATGAGTGCAATTGTGTGATAGTTTGAACATTCTTAGACATTGCCTTTCTTTGGGGTTGGAATGAAAACTGATCTTTTGTAGTCTTGTGGCCACTGCTGAGTTTTCCAAATTTGCTGGCATATTGAGTGCAGCACTTTAACAGCATCATCNCTTCTGCAGGACTGAAGCAGGCCGGCCACATGTACACTGGGATCCTTGGGGACTCTGGTGAGTCCCTGGGGCTCAGTAACTGGGAGGAGGGTGAGGAGGCAGGAGGAGCGCCCCTACCCCCCGCCAGGGCCTTGAAAAGGCAGAGAGTGCCCAGAACTGGAGGGGCGGGACTGGGAGAGCGCACAGCAGGCTCCTGGTCCTGGCAGCCACAGCGGTAGCTCAGCTGGACCTCAGCGGGTGTGGCCCATCTTGGCCCTGAGTTCCTGCCCCCTCCGCAGGTATTTAAGGAAGTTTCTCCCCATCTCCCTGGAAGCTGCTGCAGGGCCAGGCCTGTCGCTGGGCTGAGGGGCCACAGCCAAATAAGCCTGAGTAGTGAGGAGGGCATGACGGTTCCAACGTGGGAGCTGAAAGTGGGAAACCATTTTGCTCTGGGACTTTACGGCTTCAATTGCCAAATCTAATTTAGATCAGAGCCTGTTTTTTTAAACACCCAAATCTCGGGAAACTGAAGCCTTGGAATGTGCTTGTCAGACTGTTCTGAAGCTCCAGGAAGCTTCGTATCCGTCCTGCTCTGAGATGAGAGGGAGCCAAGACTGGACCTTGGGCCCCGTCTTAGATGCATNGTTTTTTTAAACACCCAAATCTCGGGAAACTGAAGCCTTGGAATGTGCTTGTCAGACTGTTCTGAAGCTCCAGGAAGCTTCGTATCCGTCCTGCTCTGAGATGAGAGGGAGCCAAGACTGGACCTTGGGCCCCGTCTTAGATGCATCTCTGAGGTGTGAATAGAACATGACTTCTGGTGGGTGCAACATTTTAGGGTGGATTCAGTAAGAAAAGGGGCCCCACTTGCATACCCACCAGCATGAGAAGTAGAATAAAACTCACCCCCAAGACTGGCCCTCTTGTGTCTTCTGCCAGAGGCCCTGGCAAGGTGACTGAGGGACTGACCCCTTCATTCTTTAGCTGTCATTCAGGGACCTTGATTCCCGTGTTCCTCTACTTGTGAGCATTGGTGTTGTTAAGTCAGAAAACCTCAGGCTGGCCTGGCAGAATGTGTGAGATCTGTGGCTCGAGGTTAGGAGCTCGCACTCTCTAAGCAGCAGACTTGGTGTCCCCAGACTACATGCGGCTGGTCCCTTTGTCCAGCCTCCCGGTCCCCTTTGAGGTGGGGTCCAGGCCCAGCTAGGGGGTGTGCACCACTGGCCCAGGCCCACCAAGGTCCCAGTGAGCTCTGGGGGTGGGGGTGTGTTCTCCCAAGAGCAGCTGGCTCGGGTTGCTGGTATGAAGGCAGGTGCAGCCTAGAGGAGGTGATTCCAGGGCTAGGCCTTCACGTGCCAGGTTCTAGGTGCTTCCTGGCACCTGTGACCACCGGATCCTGGCAGCAGGTGGTGGGGAGTATGCAGCTCACTCTCCTCAGTGAACACTGGGCCCATAGTAGGTTTCCACATAGACACCTGTCTTCTGTCCACTGAGGCTGCTGGATCGTGGTACTGATAACTGGGCAGCTGAGCTGCAGATATTATCCCTCGCACTTAACTGAGGCTGGGAGCCTGAGACCAGGGTGCCACTGGGATTGGCTTCCTGGTAGGGACTCCAGTCCTGGTACGTGGACTGCCAGCTTCTTGCTATGTCTTCATCTGGGGGTGGCGGGGGCCAGAGTCTTGTTTGTCTAGCCTGTTCTTATAAGGACCCTGGTTCTATAGAGTTAGGGCCCCAGCCTCTTGACCTCATTTAACCTTCTTCACCTCCTAATTCCTTCTCTGTATGTACAGACACATTGAGGGGGTCAGGGCTTCAGGACACCTTGTAAAAGGGATTCTGTGACTTAAATCAAGGTTTTTCAAACTTTCTGTAAAGGATAAGATAGTGACTATTTGTAGATTTGGGGGCCTTCCAGTCTCTGTGTGACTGCTTGGCCCTGTGGTATCAGCATTAATGTGACTGTAGCTGGGGCCATGTGGCAATAAAACTTTATTTACAAAAACATGTGGCAGGCCAGATTCCATAATCTGCCTGGCTCTCAACCAACTTAAATGATGTACCTGCTCAATAAAGAGATTTGGAAAGAAAAAAAGCCACAAAGTCATGTAATGCCCATTCTCCCATCAAAAGAACTGTGGTTGGGGTTTGACAAATGCCCTTGGCTTTCTCTGAAGATTTCTGGTTGTAACTGGGACTATACTGTAATTGTAATTGTGCATGCTGTATTTCTTATGACAGCATACCCCTCCTGAGACCGTTTCTGAAGTTGAACTGGTTCAGGACTAGTCACCAGGCCCCGCAGGGCTGTCTGCCATCTCCGCACCTGTCTAGTCGGTCCATGGGTGTAGAGTGGCGTGGCTAGAGTGGTCCTGAGGTGTGTGCACATGCTGTGTGTGTGTGCACACACACTGTGTTTGTGTGGTGCAGCAGGCAGTCTGGATTTCATGCCCTTGGGTGTGGTCCTTGGGAGGGGAGGCCTCCTCTCCGGCAGTCAGAGCTGCGCCCTCACCCTCGCTGTTGCCAGCCTTCCGCTCTGCAGGTCGCTGCTGTCTGCTGCCAGGGCAGGTGGGGGGTCATCCTGTCCCTCCTCCTCTGGTGGGGGGTGTGGGGGCGGAAGCCTTGTGTCTCCTCTCTGCTGTCACTTTAAACAGCTCTGTTTCTTCTGCGTCCCGCTGGTTAATTAACTTGACCGGTCAAGGGCCCTCTGAGCTGCGCTTTTGTGGGGCTGTTGGACCCCCTTGATGAGAGGCTGCATCTGAGCCTGTTTTGTTCCGAGCGTTGGGGAACTGCCTTCCTCTGCTTGCAACATGGGGGGAGGCCACAGAATTTTGGGGTGGGGCCCAGTCAACGGGGGCCCAGAGCCCCCGNTTAGGTCATACCTGAATGGTCTAGCGGTTTTCCCTACTTTCTTCAATTTAAGTCTGAATTTGGTAATACTAAAACGTGGCAAACTGACATGTCTCCCCAGATTTTGACCTGAAATTTTACCAGGGTTCAAAATTCAAAAATGTGACAGTCCCGCTAACACACCACATGGTGGATCTGAGTAAGACAAACCTTACGTATAAATCCAACTCTGTTACTTCCTTGCTTGCATGAACTGCCCTGTCTTGTCTGAGCCACAGGCTGCTCAACAATTGTTCAGTTGCTCAGTCATGTCTGACTCCTTTCGACTCCATGGACTTCAGCACGCCAGGCCTCCCTGTCCATCACCAACTCCCAGAGTTTGCTCAAACTCATGTCCATTGAGTTGGTGATGCCATCTGACCATATCCTCCTCTGTCATCCCCTTCTCCTCCCGCCTTCAGTCTTTCCCAGCATCAGGGTCTTTTCCAATGAGTTGGCTCTTCACATCAGGTGGCCAAAGTATTGGAGTTTCAGCTTTAGCATCAGTCCTTCCAGTGAATATTCACGGGTGATTTCCTTTAGAATGGACTGGTTGAATCTCCTTGCAGTCCACGGGACTCTGAAGAATCTGATGCCTTCGAACAGTGGTGCTCCTCAATAGTGGGATAATAATTTGTACCTCATATTTGTTATAATCTATGTGTAAATGACCTGGCATATTAGAGACTTTTATGGCAGCCATTATATAAAAATCTTTTTGGCTTCAGCAAAAATTCTTGCAATAGAATTTTTTCACTTCCTGTCCCTTCTTGGAATTTACAAATTGAAAAATAGGAGCCACAGGCAACCAATGCACCACTTGGTGTGGGCTCTTTCCTACGGTCATGGCTCCCAGGCTGAAGGTTCACAGAAGGAGACACGCTGACATCTGTATCTCCAGAAGGCAGATTAAATCTCTGATGAATCTGTTAGAAAGAAGACAGTTCAGAATTTGAGAGCATAGCTGAATGCCAAAAGTAAATTATACCATAAGCCAGATGTTCCAGGAACTTATTTTCCTTTTTTTTTGCCTGAAGGAAAAGTTTTAGTTCATAAAGAAAACAATGAACAGAAATTGTTATTGCAGAAGTGTCCATGGTTATTTAAAATGAGACCATTTGAAAATAATCAGAGGTGCACAATGATTTACAGAGAAAGTTGTTCATTTCAGTGTTATTTATCATGTGTTAAATGCAGAAACATTCTAAATGGCTTACCATAAAGGATATGTTATATACATTATGGCACTTTCATTTGATGGACTGCTATACAGCCATTAAAATTGTGTTGCTGGAGAATATTTAATGTCTTGAGGAAAGCTTTGCAACATTTTTGAGCACAGAGAGCAGATTACAAAGTAAAATATATAATGTGATCATATTTTATGCCCTTATCATCCAGATATCAGTTGGAACTTCTTAAACTTTGGGATCCAGATAAGACTGGCTCAAATTCCCAGTCCCACAGCCTGGGGAAGTCAAAGCCTCACCAAGATTTCTCCAAGATCCTAAGGACCTACTTTCTCACTGTTCCTTCTGCTTCTTCTAAGTCATTGCTTCTCTCTACCACTTTGAATTCAATGTGAAATCCAACCTGTCTTTTCCATTTGCAAAACAAAACTGAAAGTAGAAAAGTCAACTGTATTGAACTTCCTTCTACCTTCAGTGGCTTTGGAGTTCAGGTAGGAGAGATGGGTAGGATGGAGGAAGAATTCTACCACTGTAGTGGAGTGAATCGTTAGCATATATTCAAGTCCTAAATCCACAAACCCATGAAGGTGACATTATTGGAGGGTAGGGGGTCTTTGCATATGTAATTAACATAAGGATCTCTAGATAAGATCATCCAGGATTAAGACGGCCCCTAATTCCCATGACAGGCATCCGTGTAAGACAGAACAGAGACCGAGGTAGATGGGTTGAATACCCTGGAAGATGGAGGCAGAACCTGGAGTTATGGTGCCACAGCCAAGGAACACCTGGAGCCACCAGAAGCTGGGAGAGACAAGGAAGTTCCTCCCCTAGAGCCTTCAGAGGGAACACGGCTCTGCCCATACCTTGAATTGGGGTTCTAGTCTTCTGAATTGTAAGAGAACAAATGTCTGTTGTTTAAGCCATCAACTGAAACAACAGAGAGTGAAAAAGCTGGCTTAAAACTCAACATTCAAAAAACTAAGATCATGGCATCTGGTCCCATCACTTCATAGCAAATAGATGGGGAAAAAATGGAAACAGTGACAGACTTTATTTTGTTGGGCTCCCAAATCACTGTGGACAGTTACTGCAGCCATGAAATTAAAAGATGCTTACCCCTTGGAAGGAAAGTTATGATCAACCTAGACAGCATATTCAAAAGCAGAGACATTACTTTGCTAACTAAGGTCCGTCTAGTCAAGGCTATGGTTTTTCAGGTAGTCATGTGTGGATGTGAGAGTTGGACCATAAAAAAGGTTGGATGGCATCATCAACTCAATGGACATGAATTTGAGCAAACTCTGGGAGATAGTGAAGGNGACATTACTTTGCTAACTAAGGTCTGTCTAGTCAAGGCTATGGTTTTTCAGGTAGTCATGTGTGGATGTGAGAGTTGGACCATAAAAAAGGTTGGATGGCATCATCAACTCAATGGACATGAATTTGAGCAAACTCTGGGAGATAGTGAAGGATGGGAAAGCCTGGCGTGCTGCAGTTCATGGGTCACAAAGGGTCACACATGACTGAATGACTGAACAACAACAACAAAGCCACCTAGTTTCTGGTCATTTATTATGGAAGACCCAAGAAACTAACACAACCACCTAACGGTAAAGGGAACTGTACCTACGAACAGGGGCCTCGTAGTCCTCCCACCATCACCTCAGGGAGTGTCACCGACCTCATGGATGCTCTTTTGAGCTTCTCTCACTCTGTGTAACTCCCACCTCTTCCTCCTTCCCTTCCTGTCCCAGAGACTCGCACGTCTCCTCCTTCCGTCCTCTGCTCACAGCTCACTCTAATGCCCCAATTTACATGTCCCAAACTTGCTTAACCATATCCTTCCCCATCTCAGTGAGGGCAAGGCTGCCCTTCCAGTGGCACAGTGCTGGACTCCCCTTCACTCTGATCTCTGACTTAGTCAGTTCAGTTGCTCAGTCGTGTCTGACTCTTTGTGACCCCATGGACTGCAGCACACCAGGCTTCCTTGTNGCTGTCTCTTATACACATCTTCCCTTCATTTCCATTGAGAAAGTGGCAGTGACGGAGGTGGTTGTACATGGAGGCGGTTGTACACGGAGGCAAGACGTGCATTTAACATGGAAACGCATTCATAACATTCTTTGAAATTGTATGGGGTGAAAAAATAAGTGCATATCCGATTATAAATGCATTCATACATACATGCATCCATACACACACTTGCATTTACCTGCAGGGGCGTGTGCACACACACTCAACCCGGGAAATAAAAATCCTGAGACATTTTTAAACTGTGGTTTTGGGAATAAGCATCTCCTATGCCCGTTTCTCTGACAGGCGGGCATTGGAGCGGAGCTGCAGAGGTGCCAGTGCAGGTGCCCCCGGGGCAGCCGCCCTGCGGCTTCCTGTTGCAACTCCCGGGACAGGTGTGGCCCCCTAAGGAGGCGAGGACCGTCCCCCTTCAGAGGAAGGCGAGCACAGCCCCGCAGGTCAAGCCCACCCCAAGGAAGCGCCTCTCCCCGAAGCTGGCCTTTCCTCTCCAGCAGTGGTTCCCAACCTTTCTGGCACCGGGGACTAGTTTTGTGGAAGACGAAATTTTTCCGCGGACCTGGGAATGGGGCGTGGTTTCTGTTTTGCCTCCTGGTCACCTCCTGCTGGGCAGCCTGGTTCATAACAAGCCGTGGACCAGTCCTGGGTTGGGGGTCCCTGCCCTGGAGTCTACCCCTGGAGCCGGCACACCATGGCCTGTGCCACATCCAGCCCTCTGCCTTTTTTTGGCAAGTTTCATTGGCACTCGCCTACCCCCGTGCGTTTATAAGTTGGTCTTGCTGCTTCCCCAAGTGACGACAGAGCTGAGAGGTTGTCNGGCCTGTGCCACATCCAGCCCTCTGTCTTTTTTTGGCAAGTTTCATTGGCACTCGCCTACCCCCGTGCGTTTATAAGTTGGTCTTGCTGCTTCCCCAAGTGACGACAGAGCTGAGAGGTTGTCACAGAGCTCAGTAACCCATGGAGGTGGAAGCTTCCAGTCTTTGGTCCTTTCCCCTCTCTGTGGGCAGGTCACCAGCCCTGCCCTGAGCAGGGGTCCCCTCTGCCCCTCCTCCTGCTCGCCCGTGGCCTCGGCCCACGGGTACGCGGGCGGCCAGGGCTGCCTGGCTTCCTTCTCTTGGCTGGAGGCGCGCTCCTGCGCCCAGCTTCTGCAGTCCTTGCCGGGCTTCTCCAGCCTCCAGCTCCCTGGGACATCCACGGCGCCTCCTGCTTGGGGCCTGGTTCTGGGGCGCTTCTGACAGTGCGATACAAGGGAGAGGCTCCCAGAACACGTGGTGTGTGTGTGTTGGGGTGTCGAGAGTCTACACAGCAGAGGAGGGGGCAGAAGGACCCCATCTGAGCCCATCCTCAGGCTTGTTTGCCCCTCACTTACCATGCCCAGGCACGAGGGGCTCCCCTGGCCAGGCTGGCATTGCGGCGAGCTCTGCCCGCCTGGGGTCCAGTGCCAAGCCTCCCAGACTCTCGGCCTCCTCCCCTGAAGCCGGTAGTGGGGACTCTGGGCCGTTTGAGCACCTTCTCCACATCACCTTCACTTCTTTGTCTGCCCCATGGAGATGGACAGCTTTCCCCCCTTCCTGACCTTTGCAATCACCGCTGTTATAAAACTGTGCATGGGCGCTTTACCTGGTCGGGGACACGTACGTCTGACTGAGGGGAGGTTTTGGTTTGAAGTGACTTCAGGTGGCTGAAGCTCAAACCACGCAGCCTCTGGGCTCCCGAGTGGGTCTGGGCACCAGAGTGGACCGTGTGCAGATGGGGTGTGACTCCGGGGAGTGGGCCAGGGGCACCCCCTGGGGATGCAGCAGCGTCCCCTCCCCCTCTCCATTGGGATGAGAAGATGCGCTTTCCTGTCTCGTGAGAGAGCTTGGGAGGACAGGGTGGGCTCGGCGCGCCCCGGGTGGTGTGGGCTTACAGGCCCACGAGCTCAGCCGTCTCTCCCCTGCCCCCACGCAGTGCACGTGCAGGAAGGACATGGTCAAGATCTCCATGGACGTCTTCGTGCGCATCCTGCAGCCGGAGCGCTACGAGCTGTGGAAGCAGGGCAAAGACCTGACGGTGCTGGACCACACGCGGCCCACGGCCCTGAGCAGCCCTGAGCTGAGTACCTGGAGCGCCTCCCGGGCCTCGCTCAAGGCCAAGCTCCTGCGCAGGTGAGCTGCCCAGCCGCCGCGGCCGCTGCTCCTCCAGGCAGGCGGTCCCCCATTCTCCCTCTTCTCGTCTCTCCTCCCCCCCACCGCTTCCCTCCTCCACCATTTGTCCTGCTTCGGAAGCAAAGTGCATTCTTGAGCTGACTTCTTCCTCCACGTCTTAGGGCATCACCGCCCGTGCTCTCTGTGTTGGCAGGGTCTCGGGTTCCCTCTCACTCCTTGTCTGCCCTCTCAGGGCCCCACACACTGTCTGTCTCAGGCTTTTGGTTCGCTGTCTTGGGTGCGAGAGCCCCATTTCTGGACTGAGGCTGCGGGACCCTTCCTGGCTCTTGAGCGAGGACAGGAGCTGTGGGGCCTAAGGTCTCCCCCACCCAGATGGGGGCCTCACTGCCGCCCAGCGTGTCTGTGGCTGCTTGTTCTGGTGCCTCGGGTAATGTGTGCCTCGCATCCTGTTTGCAGATGGTGGTTATGGTGGGTACAGGGGTGGTCACGCAGACCTGTCCCCTGGATGCTCTCTGCCCCCATTCCACCTCAGAGGCCTCCTCCCAGTCCTCCTTCCACCCAGAGTGTGTGTTCCTGCCCAGCTCCTGCCTGGTGTCAGGTGGGGAGGAGAGGGCACAGTGGCCACCCCCTCCTGGCATCTGGGCTCGGTGTCTGGCTGGGGGGTTGTGGGCGGCAGGGAAAGGCAGCCTCGTGCAGCCTCGAAAGTGTCCCTCTCCATCGTGTTCTCCCTCTGGGGAATATCCCGGCTCTCAGCGCCTGAGCTGCCCATGGACAGAGTTGAAACAGACTCATCTTTGGTGCCAAGGAACAGTCAGCGGATCCTCCCCAGGCTTGGGGCGTGGCTAGAGCAGGTGGGGCAGCCCAGAGCATCACGTGTGTCTGTGTCTGGGCTTCGAGGCCCAGTGGACTCTCCTGTGACCTCTCAGCTCCACGGAAGTCACCCTGCATTGTAGAGAGCCTGTTAACAGTGAGCGTGGTGTGTCTCAATACAACTTTATTTATGGACACTGGAGTGGGAATTTCATACCATTTCCACATGCCATAGAATGTTATTATCCTTTAACTTTTGAACCACTGAAAGACATGAACACCATTCCCAGTTTACGGACGACACCAAAAGAGACAGTGAGCAGATCCAGGCCTCCGCGAGGCTTCTGTCTGTGGCCCTCGGTCACTGCTGGCAGAGCTTGTCCCCACTGGCCACGGATGGTGCCTCCCCAGCGCCTGGTCCCTGGGGCTGAGGGGCTTGGCCACTTCACTCCTTGGGCAGTGCCTCCTTGGTGGCGCCCTGGGAGAACTCGTCCTGGCGGGGTGGTCACGCCGCCCAGCGCCTTCTCTCCCAGGGGGCTGGTCTCCTTTCTGTGCTCTCATCCGTGTGTTTCCCCCCTCGCCCCCTCTCTGAGAACGTTGTCTCAGCACTCCCCGCTACTTCTGACAGCCTGAGGGAGGGGAGGCTCTCTGCTGATCGCTTCTGTTGTTTCTCTCTTTGATTTCCCTCTCCCGTGTGTTCCTCCCCGAGAGCACTGCCTCAGGGTGGCTGCTCGTCTCTCCCAAGAGTGGGAAGTGAGCCTGCTGACTGTCCATCTGCTGGCTTCCAACCCGATCCAGCGTTGCAGAATGGTTGGCTGGTGGTGGCTCAGGCTCACTGGTCAGTGGAGCGATTCNGCCAGCTTGGGACTGAATGACCAATTAGGTCGTGTTCCCAAGGATACGTTTAGTACGTGAGATGAGGCCGAGTCCCCCACTTTGTGGGGTGGCATTCTGTGAAGAGGCTGACAGATGACGGGCTCAGGTGTGGAGCCCCGAGCCCCAGATGGGTGCTGAGGCCCCCACTAGCAGCAGAGGCCCTTGCGAGCTTCCCTGCTGGCCACCTGGCCGCCTGCCCTCACTCAGCTGTGCCTGGCCTCCTAGGCCACCAGCTCCCCGAGCCTCCCTTGTTGGAGAGTTGGTTGGGTGGGTGGGGGGCACCACCCAAATATCCTTGTCTCGGGCCAGATTGGTGGGGAGAACAGAACAGATTGGGGGCGAGAGACAACAGAAGAGATCAGAAGAGAGCCTCCCCTCCCCTCAGGCTGTCGGGAGTAGCGGGGAGCGTGGGATAAACCTGGGTCTATCCCTAGGCCAGGGTCTCCCTCCAGGCCTGATGACATCCTCCGAGGGGACCGTCCAGGCTCTGGGGGTGCTGGAGCAGCAGCATCCTTGGCTCTACCCACTCGATGCCAGGAGCACCCCCCAAGTGTGACAGCCACACATGCCCCCATTGGGGTGGGCTCCTCACCTGCCCCCACGTCCCTGCGTCCCCTTGCCACCTCTTCTGGGTTACTGCAGCGGCTCCTGGGTCCTGGCTCAGACGGCCCATCCAGCCGCCCCCACCCCACCGAGGGCCCAGCCTTCCTGCCCCCTCTCCCAGTACCACACCCCAGATGTCACCACAGAGCAGATTCTGGTGTTGGCCCCTTTAGGAGAAAACGACACTCGTGGATTCACTTCTAATCCCTAAATCTTGTCTAGTGCGCCGACCCCACCCTGTGACAAACAGGACCCGTGACCTGCGGCCTTGTCCTTGCTGGTGCTCTGCCCAGCTGGTGTCTTGGCCGCACTCCCCCGCCCCCACCCCTGCCTGAGCAGCCCTTCTCCATATGGAGACAGTCTTTTCCTCTCGGCTCCTGATTATTTCCAACAAGCGCTGCGTCGCCCACATGCTGCCGCAGGTATGTGTTCCGCCTGCCCGTCATGTGCACCCTGCACAGAGCATCTGAGCAGCCAGGCTCGGTTGGGGGCGGCGTGCTCGTCTCTGAGTAATGGTTCTCGTCCCTCCCCAGCCTCTGGTAGGACCTCCAGCTGCCCCCATAGGAGGCAAGAGCCCGCCAGCCTCACTTACCCAGCCCTGCAGCTCCCACCCACCTCCTCTCTACCTACCATCCTCACTCACCATGGAAACAAGGAGTCAGAGAGGACATCCCTGTCCCCTCTGCTGCCCCCAGACCCGTGAAGGGCTGGCCTGGTCTCCCCACCTCCCTGCGCCTGATGCCCTGGCCAGACTGGACACCGCTATACCTCCAGCTTGCTCCCAGCGGCCACCCTGACCATGCCATCCTCCTGAGCCCTCCCCTACCATCACCTCCTGGCCTCTCAGAAGGGGCCATGACCACGGGCTGCCCCCCTAAACCTCTGGGGAAACTCAGTGCAAAAGGGTCTCAAACAAAAAGCAGGACCTCACAGAAAAGGCCGACAGTGAGCAGAAGAAAACTTCTTCTCTGAGAGAGTGGATGACTTGACATTTATGGATGAACCTGCTGTGTAATAAAAAGACTTTTAGAAGAGGTGGCACTTGGGCATGTAAGAGAGAAAAGAGATATAAGAAGTGGGATGGGAGACACTTCACAACATGGGTTAAACAGAAGACACCCAAGCCTCTGGAACAAATAAACCGGTCAACAGAAAGAACATGGGGCCCAAATGGAATCAAACTTGGCGGTTGTGATGCTGCAAGCTAATAGACAAAGGACAAGGGCCTCAAAGGTCAGGAGAGCAGTCATTTCAGCCCAGAAGTATGGACCCAGCCACGTTACCAACCACGTGTGGGAAGGGAGCAAGTTCCAGGTTTCCCCTCCCGCCTGAGAAAGCTGCTGGAGGATGTGCTCTGGCTAAACAAGGGATCAACTACAAGAGACATGCGATCAAGGAAACTGGATCCAATTCATGAGAGTTCAAGGCAGCCTCAGATAAGGGGGTGGCCCCGGGTTGTCATTTGGAAGCAAATGACCCCTGCCCAGGAGGCAGCACCAAGAACTTGGAGATAGCTAGGAACACTAAGCATCAGGGATAGGAGGCCAGTTACTGACTCGAGGACGAGAAAGCAATGCAGTGCAAGCAGATCAGTTGCTCATGGACAAACTATGTTTATGGGATCAGAAAGACATAATATGGAGGTGGCCCCAGGGATCCTGTTGCAGCCAGACAGTGATTAGGGTGTGTGAGGTGACGGACCTCCTCCAGCTGTTAGCCCCAGATCTTCCCAGTGTGGTTCCTGGCTTATGTTCTCACGAAACAAATCTTCTTTGCATGCAACATTCACTTTGCTGTCCCTTTTGCAGGAGGGCACAGCCCTTTGCCTTCACCTTTGTGCCTAGTTTCACTTATCATGGGGAGTCGAACTAGTGAGGCCCAGCAGCTGCTGGGGGGTTTGGTGCTAGGGACAGAGCTCTGAGTCCAGTGGTGTGTTTGCTGATTTTATATGTTTATATATCTTTGGCTGTGCTGGGTCTTCACTGCTCCTCAGGCTTTCTCTAGTTATGACAATCAGGGGCTACTCTCCAGGCGTGATACGTGGGCTTCTCACTGTGGTTGCTTCTCTTGTGGAGCACAGGCTTTAGGGCGCATGGGCTTCAGTGGTTGGGGCACACAGGCTTAGTTGCCCTGTGGCATGTGAGATCTTCCCAGATCAGGGATTGAACCTGTGTGTCTTGCATTGGCAGGCGAGTTCTTTACTGCTGAGCCCCTGGGGAAGCCCCTCAGTAGTAGGTTGGGGGCTGAGGAGACCCTGAGCTCTCTAGGGACCCTGAAAGTGGGCAGAGCGGGGTCCAAAGTGGCCTCTGGGGCCGGTTCCAGGTGGGGGTAGGGGACATGCTGCAGGACACGGAGGCCGGGTGAGTGGGCAGGAGGAGGATACCCTTCTGGGTGTGGTGGCCAGCGTAGGGGTTCGCTTGGGCACCTGGCCCTGCAGCGTCCCCAGACCCTGAGAGAAGCCTCTGGGTGACCGCGAGTGAAAAGCCCGCAGCTTCCCGCCTGTCTCTGAGTCAGGGCTTCACCCAGTGTGGAGAGTGCCCCCCAGTGGGCCTGAGTCTCTCGGGCTCCCTCCCACCCTGCCATGCCTGCTTGTTCTCCTGCACCCTTCCCCATCGCCGTGCACCCCTGCACGCCATGCTGTGTGTGATGCCATGCTCTGCCCATGCCATGCCCTCCTGGAATGCTCCCCAATCCCACCTGTGGCCATCGGGGTGGTCCATGCTGCCAGCATCAAGTAGGGCGTATCGCACGCTGGGCTCAAGGCGTAGAGCAGCTGCCAGCCAGGGGTAGGGGCCCGCGGGGCAGGCAGCCAGCAGCAAAGGACCAGCAGCGGTCAGTGGTTAGCATCAGGGGACAGTTAGAAGTAGGCTTTCCAGGAGCCAGTGTCAAGGGCTAGGGCCACCACAGACGCCCCGGGAGGAGGCGGGGGTGCTGGCATCTGGAGCCCTTGGGGCCCTGCCCACCCAGCCCCGGTCAGATGGCTCCTCAGTGAGCGCTTGGTCCTTGGTAGTGCCCAGATGCCCCGGGAAGGTCTCGGTGTCTGAGCCCACCAGGGCACCTGGAGCGCCCCCCCGGGCGGGAAGCCCTAGCCTGCAGCCTGGGCTGGTCNGCAATTCATGGGGTCGCGAAGAGTCAGACACGACTGAGTGACTGAACTGAAGAGTTTTAAAAAATGGACAACAATCAAGTATAGAGAACAAAAGAATAAATACTACCAAATACTAATCTTTTTCATGTTAATTCCAGATTTGTGCTTATTTTCTCAAGGAAATAAAGCATGATGGTAAAATGGAAGCTCTCAAGCTTCCCCTCAACCCAGTTTTCCACCACTCTCCCCCTCCCCCATTCTCTGTCCAGAAGCCAGCACGATTCTGAATCTGGTTGGTGATTTTCCACTTCATATTGTTTATATGTTGATTACTGTTAGGGGTGGAATTATGTCCCCAGTAAAAGATATACAGAAGTACTTAACCTCTGGTATCCCAGTTTGTGACCTTATTAGGACACAGGATCTAACAAGTAATCAAGTTAGAATGAGGTCATTAAGGTCCAGTATGACTGTTGTCCTTGTTAGCAGGAGAACTTTGGACACGGCCATGCACACAAGGAGTGTGTGACAAGACACTTGGAGGATGCCATGAAGATTGGTGTTCTCCTGCCTCAGGCCAAGGATTACTAAAAGTTGGAGGAAGCAAGCAAGGATCCTTCTGCTATAAGCATTGGAGGGACCATTACCCTCCCAACACCTTGATTTCAGACTTTCAGCCTGCAGAACTGTGAGACAATACATTTCTGGTAAGCCACCCAGTCTGTGGTATCTTGTCAGGCATTGTCAAAGTCCCCTGGGAAATAAATCGGCCGTTCCCCCTCCCCACCTTACCCCTGCGTTTGAGAATGGCTGAGTTAAACTGACATTAACACAGGAGATCTAAAAAAGGGCTTTTCCTGCTCTCTAAGTTCATGATATAAAGAAAAATTTGCAGGAAAAAAGGAAAGGAAAGGGAAACAGAGGTGAGATCTTTTCATTAAAGAGGAAGAAGTGGACATTTTGTATGATTAGGAAGTAAAGGGATGTATCAATGCTTCTGAGACATAATACCACCTGCCCGCTCGGAACCAGGCAGCAGGGGCATACGCTCGCTCAGTCTTCGCTCGTTTTGGCGGGGGGACTCTTCATGCTCTCAATTTGTTGTTGTTTGCACTAAGTCGGTTCCGACTCTTTATGACCCCGTGAACTACAGCACACCAGGCTTCCCTGTCCTTCACTATCTCCCTGAGTTTGCTCAAACTCAAGTCCATTAGTCAGTGATCCCATCCAACCATCTCATCCTCTGCTGCCCCCTTTTTCCTCTTCCCCTCGGTCTTGCCCAGCTTCAGGGTCTTTTCCAGTGAGTCAGTTCTTTGCATCAGGTGGCCAAAGAACTGGAGCTTCAGCTTTAACATCAGTCCTTCCGATGAACACCCAGGGTGATTTCCTCAGGATGGACTGGTTGGATCTCCTTGCAGTCCAAGGGACTCTCAAGAGTCTTCTCCAGCACCACAGTTCAAAAGCATCAATTCTTCAGTGCTCAAACTTCTTTTTTTCAATAATTTAAAATCATTCTCAGTTACAGGGGCTGCATTTATGAAGGGTAGTTTGCCAAACTTTTATAAACATGCTGGCCTGTTTTTTCCTGGGTCGTGACCTTCATACATGCTGTTCCCTCCACCTAGAATGCTTTTCCCTCCACTCCTGGTCTGGTTAACTCCTCATCTTTAGGCCTCCCTTATTCATCCACATCCAAACAATTCTCCTTGTGTTTCTCTCATAGCATCCTGCCCCCTTTTCCATAGGACTTACCAATTTGTAATTCTATATTAATTGTGTGCACTTATTGTTCAACATGTGTCCTGCATTGACTGAGAGCTCTGTGAGGGTCGGAGTTGCTCTATTCTGTTCAGTATCTCCCCAGGATCTAGCACCATGCCTGGCACATAGGAGACGAAGGAGACACTCAATATCTGTTGAAGGAATGAAGGAATGTTGTCTCACAAAGTTCTCATTCATTCTCATTCATTCTCATTCATTCTCATTCATCACATGCATTGCCAGGAGCCTATCTTGCTGGCAGCCAGTGGGAGGACAAGCCAATCTAACTGGAATCTGCTGGACCATCAGAGTAGGGAGAGTGGGGAGTGCGGAAAGGTTCACTCAGACCTTCTCAGGCCTGGGTCCACTGTGGCCACAAACACATCCCATTTATAAACTGAAGGTTCCAGATCATCACAGGGATTCTTGAAAGGAGAAATTTCTTCATGGAAAATAACAAGATTTTATTATTTATTATATCCCAGCGATAGCTCCTTCCTTTTTATTTCTTGTTCAATGATTCAAGTTACTAGCTACATCATCACCGTTAGTGCTAATGATTCTTCAATAACTCTCTGAATGGGCCACTGTCTCTTTTTCAACGAGAAGAGAGCAAAACTCAAGTTTAGAACCTTCATGAGGCTACAACTTATGACTAGACTCGAACAATTTCACTTTTAAATTAACAAGCAACAAAATATTTGGGATATGTAGTTCTGTGCGCACATGCCCAACCACCACAATCAGGATACAGAGAGTTTCATCACCTTAAACTCCCCTCTGCCATTCCCTGAAATCACCCCTCCTCCCATCCTTAGCCCAAGAAGGGTCTGTTCTCTATCCCAATCATTTTGCATTTTTCAAAATGTCATATAAATGAAATCATACAGAATGCAGCCTTTGAGATGCTTCTTTCACAATCTAGAGTTTAATAACATGGTTTTCCTTCTGTGTATGTATGTCTATGGGCTTCCCTGGTGGCTCAGACAGTAAAGAATCTGCTTGTAATGCAGGAGACCCGGGTTCAATCCTTGGGTCAGAAATATTTGCTGGAGAAGGGAATGACTTCCCCCTCTAGTACTCTTGCCTGGAGAATTCCATGGACAGAGGAGCCTAGCAGGCTACAGTCCATGGGGTTGCAAAGAGTTGGACACGTCTGAGCAACTAACACTTTTCACTTTTTTCATATATGTCTATAAATACATATAAAGGTAAATAAATATAATAATGTTTATAAAATAAATATGACTATATAGTCACCTATATCTATAAGCAAGTGATACAAAATTTCAATTTACAATAATGATGTTACCTTTTAAAATAAATCTATTAGGTTAAAAAAAGATAAATAATAACATTCATAGTACAAAAGGTGGGTAACAAGTATGCAGGTGGAATGCAAATGACAACATTTAGGGAAACAACGGACTTTATACAAATAATATAATTACATACTCTCCTCTTTCCTTCCACGTGCATTCGAAATACCAGCCATAATTCTAAGAACTCCTGCAAGGGAAGGAAAAGGAATTCAAAAAGAAGACATTGCTCATTCCCAGGCATCTCAGTTGAGCCAAACCCTCATAATTGCAGTTCTAGAAGCTTCGATTCCTTTCAAGAACCTGATCTTGGGAGGTCAGTTTCCCCACAAAGAACAAAGACCACCACATGTCTGAGAGCGGTTGCCCAGTCATGAGGCCACACGCTCAAACACACCCCGTATCAGCGGAGACGCAGATCCCATTTGTCCACAAGTGCCTTGTTGTTCTCCTGGGCTGGTCGTGTTAGCTTAATTATTACTTTGGCTGTCATCATTGAAGCCACTGTAAACAAATACCTTAGAATCCCTTATCTACGGGGAAACCGCAGAACAAGGAAATAAAACCAAGGAACTCAATCTCTTTAAAGCACGTGAGGGAAAAAACCCTTCAATCACCCATTTAACTAATTCATCCCGGAACTAAACATTTGTTAGCTAGCACCCCATGAGAGTCTTCTCCCGAAACTAAATTATTTTAGAAACTGTTTCTGCCTTTGCCTCAGGCACATTCAAGACCACACATTGGAGCCCTCAGAATATAAGATTTGGTTTGCTATGAGTAGAAGGGGAAAAAAAATAACAAAAAATAACAAAACATCTTGTCTTTTTTCAAGTTTTCAAGAAGAAATTTACTAAATTTTAAGAGATTTACTTAATTCCTAAGGAACAGTAGTTGTATTTTAAGAATGCCAAAAGAATGTGAGATTTCTAGCTTGTTAAGCACACAAAAAAGTGTCAAAGACTACAAGATGAACCTGAATTTTCATCCTACGAAGGACATCAACTTGACATGGCAAAAATCTATCCAAAGAATGGTCTAGCAGGCTACCTTTAGCACTGAGGTAGCTCTGGAGAAGGGGATAGCAATCCACTCCAGTATTCTTGCCTGGAGAATCCCATGGACAGAGGAGCCTGGCGGGCTACAGTCCATGGGGTCGCAAAAAGTCGGACACGACTGAGAGACTAACACTTTCCGAGTTCAGTCCCAGACCATTGCAACCAAGTGAATATTACAATAAAGTCAGTCATGTGAATTTTTTTTGTTTTCCAGTGCATATAAAATTTATGTTTATGTATATTGTGGTTTATTAAGTAGCAACAGTATTACGTCTTTAAAAAACAATGGATATACTTTAATTTAAAAATATTCAATTGCTAAAAATGGGAACTGTTATCTGAGCCTCCAACGAGTCAATCTTTGCAATGGTAACATCAAAGATCACCGTTCGCAGATCACCATAACAAAATAACAGTGAAAAAGTTTAAAATATGCAAGAATTACCAAAATGTGACACAGAGACACAAAGTCAGCAAATGCTGTTGGAAAAACAGCACCAATAGACTTACTTGATGCAGCGTGGTCACAAACCTTCAATTTGTAAAAAAAAAAAAAAAAAAGAAAGAAAAAAACAATAAAAATTGAGGTGTGCCTATAGAACTTTTTATGATGATGGCATAGTTCTACATTACACTGTCAAATACAGCAACCATTGACCACACGTATCTAGCGAGTACTTAAAATGTGGCTAGTGCAACTGAATTGTTAATTTTGTTCAGATGGTAAAGATTATGCCTGCAATGCAGGAGACCTGGGTTCAATACCTGGGTCAGGAAGATCCTCTGGAGAAGGGAATGGCAACCCGCTCCAGTATTCTTGCCTGGACAGTTCCATGGACCGAGGAGCCTGGCAGGCTACCATCCATGGGGTCGAAAAGAGACGTGACTGAGCGACTAACGCTGACTTAACTTTAATGTAGATAACCGTGAGTGACTGCGGGACTATCGGTGCACGTCTAGGGAGGGGAAAGAGAGTGAAGCATAGAGCCTAATGGAACTTCAATGTTTCAAGCATCACTGATCTGTGTGTTTTGGGGACCATCATGCTGGATGCCCAGGAGAGTCACCCAGGGGCCTAAGGGAGATGGGGACCCGTGGATCATCAGGTGACCAACTTGTCCCAGTTTCCCCAGGACAGTCTCAGTTTTAGCACTGAAAGTTCCATGTCCTGGAAACCTGCCAGTCCCAGGAAGACCACCCTAGTTCGGGTCCCATCCCCAGAGGTTTTGATTCACTGGGTCTGGGGTGGGACCTGGGAAGCTGCCTTTTTATCAGGTTCCGTGCACAAAGGTTTGAGAATAAGCCAGGGAACGGATCAGCAAGGAGCAGGCAGAGAAGTGGAAGGAGAAGAGGAGATGTGAGGGTTTTGCATGCCGTCCTGCCTGGCTGACTGCCCCAGCCCTTCCCAGAAGAACAAGGATCCCTTCCTGGGAGAGCTGGACCCAACACAAGGAGCCATCGTGGCTCCTATATGCGCAAAGACCTTTGGGAGGAGTGGGTGATTCTGCTGCCCACAGAGGGACCCCACTTCTTGGAGACCCCACCTCTTCCCCTCCCCCACTGTCAATGTGCTCAGAATCCTGCCCAGAGCAGGGGAAAATGATAAACCTAAGTGACAGCCAGGGAGCTGGCTGAGAGCAATGAGAGGCCACCCCTTCAGCTAACCGCCCAATAGCCACCCAATCCCACCAAGCAACGTACCAGCCCAGCCCCTCACATGCCCCCACTACTACTCCAAAAATAGTCAGGGGGCTGAGAAAACCCCCTACCAGTGGACTGGGGGGACTGTCCCTACTCTAGCACATGCGCACACCTTCCACTAATCCAGTACAAAAGTAACCTGTGGTGGCTCTTGGACTCATTAACTGCTCATAAATATTCCATGAATACATACATCTAATTATAAGACAGAACTATGGCAAGGCCAGGCATGGTAGAGGATCTTGTTACATAACCTGCAGCTGTCAGTCAAGGCTGTCAATCAGTGACCCCTCTGGATTATGCAAACGACCCTCCCTTAAAAACTAGTTACCCCAGTCCTCCAGGGCCGTTTGCCTCCCTTGGCCTAGCCTACCTTTCTTGAGGTGTTCTCTCTGTTCTTTCTTTTCGCACAGCTCAGTCGCTCAGTCGTGTCCAATCCTTTCTGACCTGTTCTTTCTTCGATCATTATTAATAAACTTTCTTGCAATAGGTAAGACCTTATATTCTGCTTTGCCCCTTACCAAGAGCTGAGGCCCACAGGAGAAAGGGTCTCCAGACTCTCCTTCCACTAACACCTGGTGCCTCTCCCCGCTGGGGCTGGGGATCTTCCTCTTCTCTACCACGGGGTGTCAGAAAGGCAGGAGGGGCCAATAAAGGTTGAGCTTCATCCACACTGTAATTCTGGGTCTGTGTCAAGCCTCCCTCATTTAGAAGAAAAACAACCCCTTTCTAAATCCACCTTTGGCACTAGAAGCTTAGTTCTTAGACTAATTCAGATTTGTATAATATAACAGTCCTATTATAAGGCCTATTTAAACAAACATTATATAACATAATCTAAGTATTATTCCAGATTTGCAGACAGGAAAAGAGAAACTGAAACCAATGATAACAAAACAAGTACGTATGTGCCAGACATGTTATGAGAACTTCACAGGTGTTAACCCATTAAATCCCTACCATAGCCTTAGTAATAGATGCTATTATTGTCCTTATTCTACTGAGAAGGACACAAAGGCACAAAAAGGCTAAGTAACTGGGCCAAGAAACACAGCCAATACAGAGTGAAGTGCAGTATCATAAATGGCCCTTCCTCTTAGGGAAGAGAATCCTCTTTTTCAACTTGCTTGTGCAGCATTCACATTTTAAATATAGTCATCGTTTTGCCCATGCTGAGTAAGTATGAAGTTAGGTGTGAGAAGTTTCTAGAATTTTCTAGATTCAGGGCTGTTTGCAGCAGGGCCAGGAGCCAGGTGAGGGAGTCAGATCCTGGCCTGGGATACACATTCAAGGGGTGCCCAAAATTCTAGTAATCAGGATCAATAACATTTTAATGCAATTTTTTTTTAAGTAGGAAAAAATGCAAAAAATCCATGATGAACTAAAAAATCAACATTTTCAATAAAGACAGGTTAGGATTACTAAATGTCCTCTGGCTCCCATTTGGCTGAGTATGGACTGCCTGGCAGGCAGGAGCCCACAATCCCTGAGTCACACTCCCACATATTGTCATCTCACCCCAGGAATGGAGGTTCTGGGGGCAAAGAAAGTCATCTTACTGGAGATCACCACCTAGCTCCTCTCTCNCCATTTGGCTGAGTATGGACTGCCTGGCAGGCAGGAGCCCACAATCCCTGAGTCACACTCCCACATATTGTCATCTCACCCCAGGAATGGAGGTTCTGGGGGCAAAGAAAGTCATCTTACTGGAGATCACCACCTAGCTCCTCTCTCTTTTTAAGGTCTTTTCCCTGATCAGACAATTCTAAGTCAAGCCTCCACCACAGGAGAAAAGTCTGCCTGTCACTATTTTGCACGTACTGGGGATGTAAATACAGGAAGTATTGGAAGCAGTAACTATGGTTCCCAGTCCTTCTGTTGAATTATAGAAATAGGACGTTCTTTCCTTCTTTTAAAAACCATCCACCCTGATTCAAATGCCATAGAAAGCAGAACTTGTTTGTTTGGGCTTGTAAAAATCCAGAAAACTTACCCAGTCTCTTCTTTCCCTACAAATAAAGAGTGTCCTTCCTGGAAATGACCTTACCTAATAATTAGCATTCCATCAGCGTGTAGGTTTGTCACTGGGAACATTGAACCTTCGGTGGCTGGAAATAACCTGAGCAGTAGTACAGTCCAGTCTCCTTTTACTCCATTCCGGGACCTTGTGGCAAACGTGATCTATCATATGACTGACTCACTGAACTGTCAGAAAGTTCAACCTGACCCTGCCTCTGAGGAGAGAACTCTTCCTGGCAAAAGAGGACTCTAAACTCCACCCTTGACATCCTATTCCATTGGAGGTCCATCTGCCAATCTGTGCAGAAGGAATCTAGTAAAATAGCAACAGTAACTAATAAAACGCATCAAGACAGCACCATTTGTTGAGAGCTTAACTCAGCACCAGGCACCATGCTATGCATTTGTAACTGAATTCTCAAGCAACCTTATGGAGAGGTACTACTATCTCTATTTTATGATGATTACATTGAGGCCCAGAGAGGTTAAGTAATTTGCTCAAGGTCACACATTTACAGACAGAATGAAATTCAAACTCTTTCCTTTCTGCCTGAACTTTAATCATCATCATCATCGCTGTTATCAGAAGAAGAAAGGAAGGATGAGAAGGAAGATCCAGAGGTAACATTTACTGAGTGCTGCCGACAGGGCCCTGTATGTTCCAATTAGCCCTGACAGCCCCGCATAGGAGTGGGAGCTCTTAACACACTACTCATTCTACAGACAAGCAAGCTGAAGCCAGAAAGGTCCACCCCCCCCTACCCAGTGTCTCCCAATGAGGAACCGGGAAGCCGAGATTCCAGTGCAGGCAGACAGCTCTAGAGCTTTCTCTTTAGCCAGCACACTACTTTGTCTCCAACTTCCCCATAGTCACTCTTTCCTCTAACAAATATTTATTGTGCTTTTATTCTGTACATAGCATCTGGTGCTAAGCAACAGAACAGCTCCAGTTTTGGCCCCTCCCAAGACTCATTCCCAAGCATTCCACATCATTTCTGTGACCCACCCCCAACCCTTCTTCAAAGTATCCTCTCTTACCTGCACCCCATCTTTCAGGAATAGGCAGGCATTTCCTCTCTAATCTGCAGAAACAACGAGGGTCCTCTTTTTCTTACTAACTCATAAGACCCATTTTTTCTGCCTTAAACATAGTCCTGCTTGCTCTCTTGGTCATGCCTCTGAGCTCCCAGGGAGAGGATGTCCTACCAGCTTATGGCAGTTTTATGCCACCCTGGTTATTTTCTCCCCCCTTGTCAGCCAATAGATAACTGGGTCTCACCCATTATACACAGATCAGTCCTTGACTTCCAAGTTCATGGCTGCACCATAGCCTCTGTGTGCTAGGTTTGAGGAGAAGGTGGGGAGAGCCCTAACTCAGGGCCTTTGTGTATTTATTTCTTTCTGAATGCCAGCCCCACTCTCTCATCAATGTTCTTTCAGCATCAGTGCAATAAAAAATCAAAGTTCTTCCTGCAGGTTATTTGATTTCTTGGACACTATACGGAAGTTAGGTTTTTTTGTTTGGTTGGTTGGTTTTTTCCCCAGAAAGCTTAGCTTTTCATTTTTACAAGAAGGTCGTTCTGGAACAGACTGCTCCACTAGGCACCCTCAGGCACTGGCCACTCTGTCCTGCAGATTCAGCCCCTGGGGCAATATATTCAGACCTTACAGGTTTATGATGGCCTGACTTTCAGGGACATAGGGTAGTGTGGAACCAGCTCAAACTCAAGGCTGACTTGAATCAAACCTTGACTCCAGCACTTTGTGACTCTACCCTCTCTCAACCAAGTGTATCCTTCTGAAACTCAATTTCCCCTATCTTATCTGCAGAATGGGGACAATATAATCTACCCCCTGAAAGTGTGGTAAGACCTAAATGGGTTAAGGGCCTCTCTGGTGGCTCAGACAGTAAAGAATCCACCTGCAATGCAGGAGACCCAGGTTCAAACCCTAAGTCAGAGAGATTCCTTGGAGAAAGGAATGGCTACTCACTCCAGTATTCTCGCCTGGAGCCTGGTGGGCTACAATCCATGAACGAGTCGGACACGACTGAGCGACAAACTTTCACTTTCAGTAATGGGTCAATCTCTGAGAAAGGCTAGACCATTTTAACAGTCAAGTCAGCAACAGCTCAGGCGGCTGCGACCGGTGCACTAAGTGCGGCTGAGAGGAGCTACCCCACGTCCGAGGTCAGGGGCAGCGGCCGGGAGGAGCCACCCCACGTCCAAGGAGCAGTGGCTGCACGGGCCAGGAGGGCCGAGAGGAGCTATCCCATGCTGCAGGTCAGGAAGGGCCGAGGTGAGGAGATACCCTTCATCCAAGGTAAGGAGCAGCGGCTGCGCTTTGCTGGAGCAGCCGTGAAGAGATACCCCACGCCCAAGGTAAGAGAAACCCAAGTAAGATGGCAGGTGTTGCAAGAGGTCATCAGAGGGCAGACACACTGAAACAATACTCACAGAAAATTAGTCNCCTTGCTGGAGATCCCGGGACCCGCCCCCGGCCTTGAGGCTGCCGAGGAGAGCCCCCCGCCACCGCCCCTCAATGTGGTGCCCCCCAAGGCCCCTGGCGAGGAGCCAGAGGCAAAGCCGCGCCCTGTCATCCCCATGCTATACGTGGTACCTCGGCCCGGCCCTGCCGGCAACAAGGGCCGCATGTCCTGCCAGCAGGCCTCGGAGCACTTTGCCCAGAAAGGCCCCACCTGGAAGGAGCAGGCCACCCCCATGGAGCTGACGGGGCCCGAGGAGGAGAGCGGAGCCAGTGAGGGGCAGGTAAAGGGGCAGTGGGTACTGGCTGGGGGGGGTCCCCAGCCCCTGTGTGCCGACCGTGGCCTCACTTGTCCCAAATGGGCCTTGTGGCTCCCATCCCAGAGGCCAGTGACACAGATGTGGTTTAGCAACCACCACGGATCGGGGCTGCACTTTCCTGGGGTCTCCTGCCCCCGGCTGGGGACTCTGGGGTCCTTTGGAACCAGGCTCTGGCCCCAGTGAGCAGTCCCTGCTTCTGGCCCAGAGCTGCCCCCTCAGAGGCCTCCTGTGCTGTTTTAGAATCCGTCCACCTTTTCCAAGTTGAAAATGGAGATTAAGAAGAGCCGGCGCCACCCTCTGGGCAGACCACCCACCCGGTCCCCGCTATCTGTGGTCAAGCAGGAGGCCTCGAGTGATGAGGGTGAGTGAGGGGGTCACTGGCTCTGCTGGGTCCCTGCCCTGCCTTCCTCTGCCGCCCGCCCACCCAGCCTGCTCACTCCCACCCCAGCGCCCCCGCACAGCGTCAGACCCTCTCCTCAAATGCCTCAGGGCTAAAGTGTCCCCCGCCTATTCTACAGCTCCCAGGCCTCATAAATGAGCACCTTGCTTTGGGCAGATCCCTGGGGACCACCAACACAGACCAGGGTGGACGGCACCCCAGTGCCCTCAGGGAGTACAGGAATAGGCCTTGGGGGCCCGGGGACAGCCGGCCGGGGACCACGGCCCGCAGAGGCCCGCCCAGTGACAGATGGCAGGTTGGGCGGGATGGATGTCTGTTGGTGGCCTCCATCTTACAGGACGTGGGGGAGACGGTGTCCCCACCCAACTTCCAGGGGTCTCTGCCCCCCGCCACGGCCCGACCACCCTGTGTCCTGTCCCCAGACGGGATTGGCCCTGAGCCTGGGACCCATCCCCACTGGGGGGTGGGGTCCTCAGTGCTGACGCCCCTCCCCACTCCCCTTTACTTCAGAATCCTTCCCTTTCTCCGGGGACGAGGACGTGGGTGACCCTGAGGCCTTGAGGTCATTGCTGTCCCTGCAGTGGAAGAACAAAGCATCCAGTTTCCAGGCTGAGAGGAAGTTCAATGCCGCAGCCGCCCTGACGGAGCCCTTCTGCGCCATCTGCACTCTTTTCTACCCGTACAGCCAGGTGAGCCGGCGCCCTGGGAGCCCAGGTCCACCCCAGGCCGGGCATGTCTGCCTGCTCCTGTGGGCGCTCCGCCAGAAGCCAGCCCTCGCACCCTGAAGAAAGGGTGTCGGGGACCAAGAACCCCTTGCTTTTGGGGCCACAGTGGGCTCAGGGGAGAGCCTGGCTGGCGGGGCATGAGGCTAAGGCCCCAGTGAGGGCTACGGGGAGAGAGCCTGGGGTCTGAATTTCACTGGAAGGTAACTTACTCACAGGTATCAAAGAGGATGCAAGTGCAGGAAGCGCTGTTCTCTGAGACGCCCTCAGCCTGACCCTGGGGCCCAGGAGTGGGGCCAGGGAAGGGCCTGCGTGGTGAGCAGGGTCTGGAAGCCCAACCAGCGTGGGGCTGGTGACGGTGGGCTGGGGCCAGGCAAAGAGTCCCCGTGTGGCCTGGCCCGGACACAGCCCCGACTCTGTCCTGAGTTCCCAAGTCGTGAACCTGGCCTCTCTCCGCATTCTGCCCTGAGCCGTCCGCTGCCAGGTTTCCTTCTTCACCTGTTTGCTGCCCTGGCCCTGACCGCTGCCTGCTCCTGCCCTTCCTGCTAGCGTCTCACCACAACCACGCACGGCCCGGATGGAAGCGCCCAGCCCTCGGCCTCTCCACATGCCCACAGCCATCCTCTCCTGTGACGCCTGCAACCACCCCCACATAGATGCCCTGTGCCATCCCCCAGCATCTCCCACACACTCACCCAGCTCCCTGCCTGGCCAGGTGGATTTCTACATTTTTGGTTCCATCCTACTTGCCACTGCTTCCAGGAAGCCTTCGTGGATCTGCTGTCCCTGGCTGACTTGGGCCCACCTCTGCTTTCGCTCCTGCCCTCTGTTTATCAGCCCTGGAGGACCGAATCAGATCTCACTTGCTTTGTGAGCCCCAGCTCCTAGCCTAGTGCCAGATGTTTTCCATGCATTAGCCGGGCTGACCGAGGTCTGTGCCCCATGCTGGGGTGGCATGCCTGTCTCCAGGGCCCAGCTGCTCTGAGCGGCCGGGACCTGCTACCTCTAAGCGATTCAACACCTGGTAGTGGAAACAAGTAAGATGTACCATCTGGTCATCTTTGCCAGGCATGACCTCCTTGGTGCTGCTGGCATCAGCGCTGGGAACGTCTGCTTAAGAGGCGCATCTCCTTAATTCCAGTGGCTAAGTGAAGCATCATGACTGAACTTAATCATGCTCACGGTGCTGGCGGGCCTCCACAGCCACAGCCCTCAGCATCAGGGCCAGGCTCTGCCTGTCCCGCGTCATGGAAAGAGCTATGGCTGGACGTTGTGCCTGTTTGGAAACTAGCCAGTCCCCTCATCCAAGGTGGACCCCCCATACACGCACACACAGTGCATCAGGCCAGTGGTCCTGGTGACCACTTTCCTTCTGCTTGAGCTGGGCAGAGTCCTCCCCTCACTCTGGGGGTGCCAGGGAGGCTCATCTGGGAGCCCCGCCATCCTGTGACAGGCCCAGTGTTGCTGGATTTTTCATCACAGACTCTGCCTGATTGGATCTGGGGGGCTTGGGGGACTGGGGTGCAGCTGTCATGGCATGCAAGTCATAAGTATAGATACACAGATAACATGGCATCAGGTGACGGTCAGGACCACAGGGCCGACAGTGGGCAAAGGCTTGGGGGCTGCTGGTCACGTGAGCGAGAGATGAGCGCCCCAGGCAGTGGGAACTGCATGTGCAAAGGCCCTGGGGCAGGACCCAGCCTGGCATTTGGGGTGTTGGGGAGGGACAGCGAGGAGGCCCCTGTGGCTGGAGCGGAGCAATCCCAGGGCAGTGGGGGCAAGCCAGTTGAGGACTGTGGGGTGGCGTCTGTGCTGGGTCTGGACGTAACTCTTCAGTGGGNGGCATTTGGGGTGTTGGGGAGGGACAGCGAGGAGGCCCCTGTGGCTGGAGCGGAGCAATCCCAGGGCAGTGGGGGCAAGCCAGTTGAGGACTGTGGGGTGGCGTCTGTGCTGGGTCTGGACGTAACTCTTCAGTGGGAGAGCTTGCGGGTGGGTGGGACACGATCTGACTGTCCAGAGGAGGACCTCTCAGGGGGCTTCTGAAGCAGGGCTGGGGTCTGGGAGGGTGTCAGGGAGAACTTGTGGTGGCGCAGCCGCAGGTGTGAGCTGTGTGAGTAGGGTGAGCTGGGGCTGGAGGTCCCGCCTGCCCTAGGGTGGGCTCTCTGCTGAAGGCGTCCGTTCCTGCAGTCCCTGCAGACTGAGAAGGAGGCTCCCCAGGCTGCCCTCGGGGAGGGCCCGTTGGCCATCCCACCTTCCAGAAGCGGCCAGAAGACGCGGCCGCTGATCCCCGAGATGTGTTTCACGGCCAGCGGGGTGAACACGGAGCCGCTCCCCGCCAACTCCTACATCGGCGACGACGGGACCAGCCCGCTGATCGCCTGCGCCAAGTGCTGCCTGCAGGTCCATGCCAGTGAGTGCTGGGCCAACACCTGGGGGGCTGCAGGTGGGCAGAGTGTCTGTGGGGCAGGGCCGCCCCTCCCTTTGGCTGCTGCTTCCGGCATATAGAAGGACCTGGTGTCATGGCATCAGGGTCTCCATCTTTGGGGGACAGACGTCCTGCTGCCCCCCAGTCAAGGTAGGCCTGCCTGACACTTCCTTCTGGAAGGTTCCACTGTGGCCTGCCCTCCCCTCCCAGGGCCTGGGGGGGCAGCAGATCGGGTCCCCATCAGGGTCTTTGACGCTTTTAAATGCTGTGCCTTGGGGCTGAGGCTGGAATTGATGGTAAAGCTGAGATTCTGCAGAGGTCCAGGAGTCTGATTTATCTCTTCTGTCGGTGATCCCACCACTACCACCACCTCTCCCCCAAATCCTGAAAGCCCAACCTACAAGAGATAGGAAGATGGATGTCTGTTCCCTTCTTGGGTGGAAGGGGGTGGTGAACATCAGATTGTGGTCCAGGATGGGGAGAAAGCTTCCTGGAGATGCTTAATTTTGGTGTGGCCTGTGGAGAAAGCTGACCATACATCTCTGGCGCCTTGCCCCTGCCAAGGCCTGCCTGGAGCTGGCTTTGTCTCCTGGCTGGGGTCTGGCGCTCAGACACACTCCCTGGGTGCTGGGGGCAGGGGGCGGGTGGCAGCAGCAGAGCCCACCACCCTGCTTCCCTCAAGGGGCCCCGCCCGCTGCGTCAGTGGAGAGAAGGCTTAGGAGATGAGGCTCAGCACAGGCGTCTCCTTTGGGCCCTGGCACTAGACAGGGGGAGCCCTCACTTCCTCCAGGAGCCGAGACCACACCCCCGGGTCCAACCTCGGCCGAGGGCCCAGGGGACAGAGTGGGGGCCTCTCGGGTACCTTGCTGGCCCTCAGGGGCTCAGTGAGGACACAGAGCCCCCTTCCTGCTGTCCTGCTCTCTTCTGGAGTTTCCCTGGGGACCCCTTGGTACTGCTTGACAGCCCCCTCAGACTTAAGCGCCCGTTTGGTGGGCAACAAGCCCCAGCTGCTTGAGGGTCCCTGCAGTATTACTGGGTGGCAGCGCCGATGAGGCGGGGCCCTGGGGCATGGCCTTCCACCCCTCCTCCATTCCCCCTCCCCACCTGTNGGCCCCCTCAGACTTCAGAGCCCGTTTGGTGGGCAACAAGCCCCAGCTGCTTGAGGGTCCCTGCAGTATTACTGGGTGGCAGCGCCGATGAGGCGGGGCCCTGGGGCATGGCCTTCCACCCCTCCTCCATTCCCCCTCCCCACCTGTGAACCTAGCCACATCCCACAGCCAACTCCCTCGGTAATTCCAGGGCCTCTCACTGTGCTTTCAGAAGAAATGGTTCTGAACTGCGGACTCCCAAGGCCCACTTTTCATCTTAGGCAACCGTCTGGGTCCCTTTGCTGCGCTCTCAGCTCCTCTCAGACTGGAGTAGGGGGAGGGCCAGGCTGAGCCTCCAAACCGGAGGAGCTCTGGCGGCAGAGTGGGGGAGGGGGGAGCCTGCTGTCCTTCCCCATCCCTTTCCAGACTTTCTTGGGCTCTGTGTGCAGTGGTCCTGAGGCCGAGCAGGTGGTGAGCGCAGTTACTGCATCCGGAACCCCCCACCCTACCCCCGCTGGCCTTTGATAGCCTGCCCGCTGCCATGGTGACAGACGTGCCTGCCCTGTCTTCTAGGTTGCTACGGCATCCGCCCGGAGCTGGTCAACGAGGGCTGGACGTGTTCCCGGTGCACGGCCCACGCCTGGACTGCGGTAACTCGCCCCTGCAGCTGGGGTGGTGCTCTGAAAGCCGGCGCGGCCCGTGGGGGAGCCGGGCCTGGGCCCCGGGCTCGCCCGATCCCGCGGGGAGACCTTGGGCTGGCTGCCTCACCTCCTTGGGTCTCGGGTGGAGCCCGTCGCTTCGGTGGCCGCTAGTGTGAAATGTAAGGACCGCTGGCGGGGGCCGGAGCAGGTTCCGGAGCAGCAGGCGGGCGGTCCCGCCCTGCACACCCCTCAACGAGTTGTCTGGTCCCCGCAGGAGTGCTGCCTGTGCAACCTCCGGGGAGGCGCCCTGCAGATGACGACCGACCGGAGGTGGGTGGAGGGGCCCCTTCTAGGGGACGGGGGTACCTGAGGGGTGACTCGGGGCAGGGACAGGACCAGCAGGAGCAGATGAGGTCCTGTCGGCTTGGCAGGCCCATGCCCACAGCTTTGAGATGACCCTAGAGGTGACAAGGCCCACCTGTGACCCCTGACCCCTTCCGCTCCTCCCCCAGGTGGGTCCATGTGATCTGCGCCATCGCGGTGCCAGAAGTGCGGTTCCTGAACGTGATGGAGCGCCACCCTGTGGACATCAGTGGCATTCCCGAGCAGCGGTGGAAGCTGGTAGGGGCCCTTGAGTGCTGCCCCCCGGGTGGGGTGGCTGCCTCGGAGCCAGGAGGTGGTTTCAGTGTGGCCAGCAAGTTACTCCGGAGAAGGCAGTGACACCCCACTCCAGTACTCTTGCCTGGAAAATAGTATGGACAGAGGAGCCTGGAAGGCTGCAGTCTATGGGTTCACTGAGGGTCGGACACGACTGAGCGACTTCACTTTGACTTTTCACTTTCATGCATTGGAGAAGGAAATGGCAACCGGCTCCAGTGTTCTTGCCTGGAGAATCCCAGGGACGGGGGAGCCTGGTGGGCTACTGTCTCTGGGGTCGCACAGAGTCGGACACGACTGAAGTGACTTAGCAGCAGCAGCAAGTTACTCTTTGAGTAGGCAGGGGGTGCCTCTCTGTGGCTCAATTTCCTGTTTTTTTACACAGAAAAGCCACCGGCGCTCTGCCCAGTTCTTTCTTGCTTAACTTGTAATCAGCGGCCAAATAGAATTTTAAGAACATAATAGCCAAGAAGATCTTCATCAGACGTAACTGAAAATTCACACACATTAAATAGCAGCTGCCAGTTTCCCTTCCCTCAGTCCCAGAAACCACCTGTCCTCTCTACTTCTGTAAGTTTGTTTTCGCTTCCTCTTGGACATGGAGATTTGCAGCAGGTGACTCGCTTATTTCACTGAGCATAATATCCTCAGCGTGCATCTGTGTTGCTGCAGATGGCAGGATTCCCTTCTTTTTCACGGCCAAGTAGCATTCCATTGTGTTTCTATACCGCGTCGTCTTCATCTTCGTTTTCTCTCTGCGGATGCTTAGGTTGTTTCTGGGCTGTGCCTGTTGTAACCGGTGCTGCCGTGAACATGGGGGTGCAGATATCTTTTCAAGACAGTGATTTTGTTTCCTTCAGCAAAAGACCCATGAGTGGAATTGCCAGATCATATGGTAGTTCTGTTTTTAACTTTTTGAGGAACCACTATACTGTGTTGCATAGCAGCTACGCCAGTGTGGGTTCTGACCAACAGTGTGTGAGGGTTCCCTTTTCTCTCTGTCCTCACCAATACTTGTTATCTCGTGTGTTCTGAATGGTGGTCATTCTAAAGGTGGTTTTGATTTGCACTTCCCAGATAATTACTGATGTTGACATCTGCTTACATACCTGTTGGCCATCTGTATGTTTTCTTAGAGAAATGTCTAGGCAAGTCCTTTGCCCATTTTTAAACTGGGCTTTTTTGCCTTTTTTGCTCCTCAGCTGTGGGAGCACTGTCTCTGGCTCCTGTAAGGAGCATAGCCATCCTTGGGCAGGAGTGGTCTTGCAAGTTTCACTCTTCCGGCTCTTGCTGATAATGTCTCCCCACCCTCCCCCAATCTGGGGGAGCCTTCGGGGCAGTGAGCCGTAGTCAGTAAGCAAACACTGGCTTTCATTCTCAGCTGTGCTACCAGCCAGCTGTGTGACTCCAGACAGATTCCTTGACCTCTCTGTGCTCAGTCTTCTCCATAAAATGGGGCTGCTAACAATCCCCTGCATGCGGAGCATGAGCTGGGCCACAAAGGGAAGTGCCCCAGCACCTGCTCCCAGGTCATCAGCTATGAGTCTGCAGGGTGGCCTTGTGGGGAACATATGGGGAGTGGGATGTGTCTTACAGCCCCCAGGAGATGGGTCATTGGCCAGGGGTACGGACAGCACCTTGGCTGGGCTGTTCTTNACCCTGTGGACATCAGTGGCATTCCCGAGCAGCGGTGGAAGCTGGTAGGGGCCCTTGAGTGCTGCCCCCCGGGTGGGGTGGCTGCCTCGGAGCCAGGAGGTGGTTTCAGTGTGGCCAGCAAGTTACTCCGGAGAAGGCAGTGACACCCCACTCCAGTACTCTTGCCTGGAAAATAGTATGGACAGAGGAGCCTGGAAGGCTGCAGTCTATGGGTTCACTGAGGGTCGGACACGACTGAGCGACTTCACTTTGACTTTTCACTTTCATGCATTGGAGAAGGAAATGGCAACCGGCTCCAGTGTTCTTGCCTGGAGAATCCCAGGGACGGGGGAGCCTGGTGGGCTACTGTCTCTGGGGTCGCACAGAGTCGGACACGACTGAAGTGACTTAGCAGCAGCAGCAAGTTACTCTTTGAGTAGGCAGGGGGTGCCTCTCTGTGGCTCAATTTCCTGTTTTTTTACACAGAAAAGCCACCGGCGCTCTGCCCAGTTCTTTCTTGCTTAACTTGTAATCAGCGGCCAAATAGAATTTTAAGAACATAATAGCCAAGAAGATCTTCATCAGACGTAACTGAAAATTCACACACATTAAATAACAGCTGCCAGTTTCCCTTCCCTCAGTCCCAGAAACCACCTGTCCTCTCTACTTCTGTAAGTTTGTTTTCGCTTCCTCTTGGACATGGAGATTTGCAGCAGGTGACTCGCTTATTTCACTGAGCATAATATCCTCAGCGTGCATCTGTGTTGCTGCAGATGGCAGGATTCCCTTCTTTTTCACGGCCAAGTAGCATTCCATTGTGTTTCTATACCGCGTCGTCTTCATCTTCGTTTTCTCTCTGCGGATGCTTAGGTTGTTTCTGGGCTGTGCCTGTTGTAACCGGTGCTGCCGTGAACATGGGGGTGCAGATATCTTTTCAAGACAGTGATTTTGTTTCCTTCAGCAAAAGACCCATGAGTGGAATTGCCAGATCATATGGTAGTTCTGTTTTTAACTTTTTGAGGAACCACTATACTGTGTTGCATAGCAGCTACGCCAATGTGGGTTCTGACCAACAGTGTGTGAGGGTTCCCTTTTCTCTCTGTCCTCACCAATACTTGTTATCTCGTGTGTTCTGAATGGTGGTCATTCTAAAGGTGGTTTTGATTTGCACTTCCCAGATAATTACTGATGTTGACATCTGCTTACATACCTGTTGGCCATCTGTATGTTTTCTTAGAGAAATGTCTAGGCAAGTCCTTTGCCCATTTTTAAACTGGGCTTTTTTGCCTTTTTTGCTCCTCAGCTGTGGGAGCACTGTCTCTGGCTCCTGTAAGGAGCATAGCCATCCTTGGGCAGGAGTGGTCTTGCAAGTTTCACTCTTCCGGCTCTTGCTGATAATGTCTCCCCACCCTCCCCCAATCTGGGGGAGCCTTCGGGGCAGTGAGCCGTAGTCAGTAAGCAAACACTGGCTTTCATTCTCAGCTGTGCTACCAGCCAGCTGTGTGACTCCAGACAGATTCCTTGACCTCTCTGTGCTCAGTCTTCTCCATAAAATGGGGCTGCTAACAATCCCCTGCATGCGGAGCATGAGCTGGGCCACAAAGGGAAGTGCCCCAGCACCTGCTCCCAGGTCATCAGCTATGAGTCTGCAGGGTGGCCTTGTGGGGAACATATGGGGAGTGGGATGTGTCTTACAGCCCCCAGGAGATGGGTCATTGGCCAGGGGTACGGACAGCACCTTGGCTGGGCTGTTCTTACCTGGTTTATTTCCCAGCTGCCTGGGACAGGGCCTGGGTACAGAGGCTCCTCCAGGCCTCCAGCGGGCAGGAGGCAGAGAAACGGGGCTGCAATTGGTGAGCCTGGTGAGGAGGCCCAAATGAAGGCTCAGAGGCACCACCCTGGAGCCCCTAGGTGCAGGGCCTCTGGGCAGGGCAGAGTGGGTGGCTGGTCAGGAAACATGGGGCTCAGGCCAGTGCCAGCCCCGCTGGTCAGGATAGGTGTTAAGAAGAGGCCGCAGCGGCAGTGATTTCTCCAGGATCGCAGGCAGCAGAGGCCTCATTATTCAGGTGGAGTGATGGCGCGGTGTGCGGCACCAGATAGATCCTGCCTCCCAGACGCTTTATGGATCATCTGACATTTCCAGCTTGCAGCCTCTTCATTACCGGCACTTGTAACGATGAATTAAAAATCCTTTTACACGAGGCTCGCTTGTACTGCCTAATGGAGCCTCACAAGGAAGCTGGCAGTTAACTCTTGCTTGCCCGGCCGCCCGCCTGCCTTCCCGGGGGCACATGCCAGCTGCAGGCCTGGGGACGGTCATGCCTGGCCATCCGCCCATCCTTCCGTCCCCAGGATTCTCTGGCCGCTGACCCTGGTGAGTAGCGGCTGCCCCAGCTGGCTGGTAGCCTGAGCCCGCTGCTCACCCCCTCACCAGCCCGGATCAGCTTAGGGGGCAGTAGAAGTGAGGCTGTCAGGGCAGGTGCTCTGCCCTTCTCCTCAGCTCTGCCTTGAGGTGTCACATCTTGATGGAAGGGAAGGTGGATGTGTTTGCCAAAATTGGCAGGGAACCTGGAATGTCAGGTCCATGAATCAAGGCAAGTTGGAAGTGGTCNGTGCTCTGCCCTTCTCCTCAGCTCTGCCTTGAGGTGTCACATCTTGATGGAAGGGAAGGTGGATGTGTTTGCCAAAATTGGCAGGAAGGCCAAGGGCGGCGGGGAATGGCTTGAGGGGGGAGAGGCCTGAGACAGGACTGTGCCTTGCGGCCTCCATGGCTGATGGCACAGCAGCTGTGGCCCTCAGCCTCCTCCCACGGCCCATCCTGCACCAGCCCCCAACCCCCATCTCCTGCCCCCACCTCACAGCCTCCAATGAGGGAGATCCGAACAGGACTCAGCCTGAGTCATTGCCTGGCGGACGGCCCCATGGGGGCCTGGCCCACTTTCCTCATGCCGTGGAAACTCAGAGTGGCGAGCTGCCCACCGACCGGGCTTCTCCCGGGCCTTGGCTGTGGGGTCTCTGCCTTCTGGTGCGGAGCCCAGTTCTCCAGGGCCATGTCATGTGTCTCCCCCGCGCCGTCACAGGCCAGCGGGAGAATCAGGGATCGACAGTCTAGTACTGAGGTCTCGTCGCCGTCGACCGGCACGGGCTGCGCTCCTGCAGCGCCCTGGCTGTGGGCTGCTCTGGCTTTGGAACGTGGTTTACAGAGCGATAAAGGCCGGCTTATTAAACGCCCAGAGTCATCGGCAGGTGGCTGCTGAGCGGCAGCAGGGTGTTGGCATGGGCACAGTGTCGATGGCTTGGGAGCTGATGCCCAGCAGGGCAGGTCGCCCAGGCGGGTGTTCCCACAGTGTGGGCCCCCTGCCCCTCCTTATGAAGGGCTACACTGCAGCGTCTTTCATTCAAAGTTAAGATAAAATCTCCCATTTCAGTGGCTTTAACTACATTCACAGATTTAGGTAACCATCATCTCTAGCTAGTTGTAGAACATTCCATCACCGCAGAAAGAATGCCCCCCTGCATTGGGTGACTGCCAACCCCCCGCCAGCCCCTGAAAACCCTGACCCCACTGCCTGTCTCTGTGGATTGGCCTGTTCTGGACGTTTCCCATCAGTGGAGTCACACTGGCTTTCTGTGTCTGCTTCTCTCGCTGAGCGTGCTGTTTTCAGGGTCCCTCCACATGGCAGCAAGGTGCCTGCTCAGGCAGCTCTGTGGAGGGGCTGGTGGAAAAGAGTCNGGCCTGTTCTGGACGTTTCCCATCAGTGGAGTCACACTGGCTTTCTGTGTCTGCTTCTCTCGCTGAGCGTGCTGTTTTCAGGGTCCCTCCACATGGCAGCAAGGTGCCTGCTCAGGCAGCTCTGTGGAGGGGCTGGTGGAAAAGAGTCTAGAGGTGCTCCTGGGGGCCAGCTGCAGGCTGGGTTGGTGGGCCTGGGGTGGTCAAGACTCTCCCAGGATGACCCCTCCATGGGGTCAGGCCCCTGCACTCCAGCTTTGGGTTTCAGAGTCACTCCCAGGAGACAGACCTCGGGGCCCAGTAGGGCAGGGGCTCCCAGCACCGGGGGCAGAGGTACCAGCCTGAGGAGCCCTGTTCCCACTGCCATGCCCCCACAGAAGTGTGTGTACTGCCGGAAGCGGATGAAGAAAGTGTCGGGCGCCTGCATCCAGTGCTCCTGCGAGCATTGCTCCACCTCCTTCCACGTGACCTGCGCCCACGCTGCCGGCGTCCTCATGGAGCCGGACGACTGGCCCTACGTCGTCTCCATCACCTGCTTCAAGCACAAGTCGGGGGGCCACAACGTGAGTGCCCGTCTGCCCCCGGTCTGTTCCCCTGCCCCTCTGTCCCGCTGTATTCTGACATCCCCTCCACCCGCAGGTCCAGGTGATGAGGGCCGTGTCCTTGGGCCAGGTGGTCATCACCAAGAACCGCAACGGGCTTTACTACCGGTGCCGCGTCATCGGCACCACCACGCAGACCTTCTATGAAGTGAACTTTGATGACGGGTCCTACAGCGACAACCTGTATCCAGAGAGCATCACTGTGAGCGGCGAGGGGCGGGGCGGGGGGCAGGGCAGGCGCAGGGCAGGCATTGCCCTTAGGACGCTGGGGGGTGGCCCGATTCCTCACGGGCAGCTCCTGCTGGAGAGCTCTGCCTGCAGGAGGGCGGGCCACAGGGCAGGGTGGCAGCAGACTCTGGGCACCCGCCCGTAGCTCGCCCTGACAGTTTAAGCTGAGAGCACCGCCTGCTTCTGGTTGGGACCTTTGTTAGCCCAGGCCAGCGTGGTTACCAAGGCCAAGGGCGCCCCTCACTCCATCCCATCCTTCCCTCCACAGAGTAGAGACTGTGCTCGGTTGGGCCCGCCACCCGAGGGCGAGTTCGTGGAGCTCCGGTGGACTGACGGCAACCTCTACAGGGCCAAATTCATTTCCTCTGTTACCAGTCACATCTACCAGGTGAGGGGGTCCTGTGCCTGGTATGGGCTGGGGTGGGGCCCTCAGCAGGGTCCTTTGGGACTGTGGAGCTAGCTTCTGAGGTCNGGACTGACGGCAACCTCTACAGGGCCAAATTCATTTCCTCTGTTACCAGTCACATCTACCAGGTGAGGGGGTCCTGTGCCTGGTATGGGCTGGGGTGGGGCCCTCAGCAGGGTCCTTTGGGACTGTGGAGCTAGCTTCTGAGGTCAGCGCAGGCGGGAAGGCCTTCTGACTGTCCCATATTTTCCCGTTTGGAGATGTCTTCTTGATTGTGTGCGTGTGGTAGAACATAGCACATACTTAACGAAATTTACCACTTTCGCCATTTTTTAAATGTATAATTCAGTGCCCCTGATTTTTTTTAAAAAAATCAAGTTGATTGTGAGTTTTTTCTCATGATCGTGGAAGAAAAGTTATTGACATGTGAAATCTTACAAGAAAATTCACCCCCTATCCCAGTGATATAGACAAGGACGGGTGACCCTGTGCTGTTTTCCCAGCAGTCGCCTGCAAGCCAACCGTGAGTGGGTGGGCACAGGACTGGGCTGGGTGGGCACGAGCTGAACTGCATCCTCTTGGCAGGTGGAGTTCGAGGATGGGTCCCAGCTGACGGTGAAGCGTGGTGACATCTTCACCCTGGACGAGGAGCTCCCCAAGAGGGTCCGGTCCCGGCTGGTAAGTGGCCAGGAGTTGGGGCCGGGGTGGAGGCACGGCTGCCTTGGGGAGCGACCCGTCCAGGCGGCCTTGGCATCCTGCCTTGGCCTTTGCTGGTTTTGAGGCAGGAGGGGCACTGGGAGCGTTGGCCCCGCCAGTAAGGAGACAACAGCACCTGAGCGTGGATCGCAGCTGCACGTTGGCGATGCAAAAGGGAACGAGAGAAGCTGGCCTTTTCTCGCGACTTTTCGCCATCTTCTTTCTTTTGGGTTTAACCCAGAGGCAAACTTTGGAGGATCAGGGGCTGCGGCTGTGGGTGGAAGAGCTGAGTCAGAGCTGGTGGGAGTCTCAGATGCGAGATTCCTTGGGGGACAGACAGGAGCTTCTAGGCAGACCAACGGCCTGTGTGCAACCCGGCCTTGCCTGCCAAGTTCTATGGACGGCAGGGCTCCCACCCTGCTAGGGGGCCAGTGGCTGGGAGGCTAGGTCCCTCCTGTGCCTGCATGGGGGGTCACTCGCAGGACAGGATGGGGGTTCACGTAGAGGCAGGAGGGGCTGTCCCAGCAGCCAAGGGCCATTGGCCTCCAGCAGGGCAGGCGTTTGTGCCAGCCAGGCCCCCAAGCACAGCCTGTATTTGAGTCCATTCTGGCTGCTATTCCACACTGGACAACTTAAACAATCTCGTAGATTCTGGAAGCTGGAAGTCCAAGAGCAAGGCACTGGCAGGTTCAGGGTCTGGTGAGGGCAGACCCTGGTTTACGGAGAGCTGCCTCTGTGTCCTCGTGTGGTGGAGAGAGAGGGGGCGCTCAGGGGTCCCTTTATAAGGGCACTGATCCTGTTCTCGAGGGCCACTCTCTCATGATCTCTTCTTCCCCGACCCCATCGTGCTGTGCTGGGGCGGGGCTTCAGCATAGGACTGGACCTTGGGGGTCACAGATCTCCACCCACAGTGCCCTTTCCACTAACCCCCACGCCGTCTGCTCCCCTGTAGTCGGTCAGCACAGGGGCCCCGCAGGAGAGCGTCTTCTCTGGAGAGGAGGTGAAGGCCGCCAAGCGCCCTCGGGTGGGCACTCCTCGCGTCGCAGAGGACTCAGGGCGGAACCCGGACTACCCAGCCTTCATGGAGAGCCTGCTGCAGGCGCAGTGCTGGCCCGGAGCCCCCTACTAGGACCACCGGCCGCCTGTGAGCCCTCGGCCCAGCAAGGCAGGCGCGGCGGGCCCTGGCGTTTGCTTGCTGTGAATCCCTGTCCTCGCCTCCCAGCCCGAGAGGCTACCTCGGTGACAGGAGCGAGCAGGACGCCGCACGCGCCCCGGGACTCAGGGAGCAGGGCCAGGCGGGCTCTGGGGGGCCGGCGGGGGTGCACACGCCACCCCCTTGACCCAGATTCGTAAACCACGTAAGCTCTTCTTCTCGTAAAAGGTGCTACTGCATTGCCTGCCTCCTGAGCAGCCGTGGAGATTGTGACTTCTGTACATACATCACCTTTGTGAGGTTCTTTCTATAAATACCTATTGTTTAAAAAAAAAATGCAAGAAAAAAAAGGAAAGAAAAGGAAAAATCACACCCCAAAGTTGTTTTCTAGATTTGTGGCTTTAAAAACGAAATGAAACAAAACATCCTTTTTTCTCAGAACCCGGTGAGCTGCCCAAGATAAAAGCAGCTCAGCTTTTTGTTTGTCGTGTTTTCTGGTCTCGCTTGCTGTGAGCAGTGGGGATGCGCTGTAGCAGCGGTGAGGCCTGGGGGCACTGGGAGGCGAGGGCAGGACGCCTGGGCACCCCTGACGGCGGTGCCAGGTCACTCACTCCCTTCCAGTCGTGAGATCGAGAAGGTCTGGGCAGCTGGCACCACGAGGCCAGCACCCAGCGGGAGGAGGCCGGCAGCTCCTCTGGTGGCCTCCNGGGGCGGGCGGGGCGGCGGGAGGTGCCGGGAGTCAGCGGAATGTGGGGGTTCCCTCTGCATGTAGCAGGCCCTGCCCCGGGGCACTGTCCCTGTGTTCATATGTGGTTTGAAAATGCTATTTATATTGTAAAGAGAATAGAAGGAAGCAGGCAGACGCCCCTGCGGCCCCAGGTTGGGCAGGCGGCCGCCCCTGTGGCCAGTCCCTCTGGGTCCGCTCCATCCACGGTGGGTTCCTGGACCACTTGTGCAGACAGGCAGTGGCGCAGCAAAGGGGGAGCGTGCTTTCCCTATGAAGGTATATCTGTGTCTATTTGTGAAAGCAAGAAACAAACCCCCTACCCACCCTGATTTTTTTTCCACCTGAGATTAAGGATGCGCTGTATTTTTGCCTAATTCCCCTGCCTCTAGGTTCATAATGAATTAAAGGCTCGTGAGCACTGCGAATTACAGCTCCAGGTGGTTGCAGCGTCTTCTTTTGTCTTCTCTTCTGAGTGGGTGCCAGGGAGGCGGGCAGCGGTCTCCAGGCTGGGGTGGGCTCTGGGTGTCCCCTCCCCAAAGGGTAGCACATGGCCTGGCCCCATGGCCTCTGCTTTCTGCCTCCAGGATGGAGGAAGTTTCCTTACAGAGCTAGACATCTGAAGCTTGTGTCCACACAGACGTCTGGCCCCCGAGGCTTTCAAGCCTCCCTGGGGCAAGGCCCTCTCCCCCCTGCCCTCCCAGCCTCTGTCCAGTTCTTGTGACACCTGAGCCAGGGATCGTATTTTGCGGTGGGCAGCCATTGGGCATATGTGAGACAGCAGGGTCCACGTGGGGAGAGGCTGTCCCCCCCAAGTATTCGTGAATGTGTTACTCATTCAGCCAGTACCCAGGATACAACAGTAGGTGTGATAGAAGTGGGAGAGGTGGACGGTATATAAAATGGGATGTCAGTTGTGATGTAAACAGTAGGAGGTCCTGAGGGAGATGAGAGGGTGAGGCGTGGGGACATCTTGGGGCACAGCCAGTGCAAAGGCCGGGGGGCAGCACCATGCCTGGATTTCGTCCCCTGCACAGCTTGTGGGATGTTAGTTCCCCAACCAGGAAGCAAACCCGTGACTCCTGGCAATGGAAGCACCAAGTCTTAACCATTGGACCACCAGGGAAGTACCCATGCCTGGTATTTTGGAGGAACAGTTGAGTGGGACCGTGTGACTACAGCAGAGCAAGGGGGAGGGGGGAGAGGGAGGAGACGANACCAAGTCTTAACCATTGGACCACCAGGGAAGTACCCATGCCTGGTATTTTGGAGGAACAGTTGAGTGGGACCGTGTGACTACAGCAGAGCAAGGGGGAGGGGGGAGAGGGAGGAGACGAGGGCAGGGAGGGGATGGGACAGGTCATGCAGGGCACTGTGGGCTGCAGGAAGACAGGCATTTACCCCAGGGAAGTGGGAGCCTGAGAGGGCTGTGGGCAGAGGAGAGGCGGGGCCTGCTGCTTCTGCTCACTGGTGCCCTCTGACCCCTGAGAGGACAGACCATGGGTGAGGTGGGAGCCTGGGGACCAGGGCAGAACGGAAACACTGAGCATCTCAAAAGATGGCTTTTGAGGTGAGCTGGGCTATCACGGCTGGACATGGGGCCGAGGGCTGATAGACAGCATTCAGGACACATCAGCAGATGGGCCTGCGAGCCGTGGATAGGGCGCCCCTCTGGGCCCCAGTTTTTCTTCTGCAGAACGGGCATCCTTAAGGGTGCTGTGTCCTGAGCAAATTTCCTCCAATGAAGTATCCACCCAGCCACTGCCACTCTCAGCCTGCTTCTCCGACCCGTTTGCAGAGATGCTGCCTCTGGCACCCCACAAAGCCCCCAGGACTCAGTTTCCCCATCTGCTACAGGGGACTCTGCAACACTGACCAGGTGAGTCAGCATCCTCTGACCCTCCCCAGGGCCTGGCGGATGTGGTCTGTCCTCAGTGGTGAGGAGGGGCCACAGACAGCAGCAGCGTGAATGGCTGACCCAGGTGGTCTCAGCACGGTTGCAGATGGATTTCTGTTCTCAATGCTCTCCGAAACATTATAAAATGGGGCGGTAATTTGGGACAGGCCATCGTGGACTGAGGCCAGGGCCAAGATACCAGGCTGACTCCACGACTGAGCTGCCGCATGGAACCTACAGGATCTGTGCCATCCAGGCACTGGGCCCAGCGCAGGAGTCTGATAAATTTATCAGGTGGCAAATATCAGCTGCCCTGTGCCAGGACCTGGGAGGTGGCTGAGGAAGAGGGGGGCAAGGTCACTGCTTCTCTGGAGTTTATAGAGTTCAGGAAGGCAGGCAAGTAATTAAAACATAAGGCACCATAGACACAGCTTTGACATGTGCCTTGAAAGGTGAGAGACGGGGCAGAGATGGAAGGTAAGCCATGGTCACAGAGACCTGTCAGGGTCTCAGAGAGGTGATATTCAGATCTGACCCCTCAAGGGAGGTCGGTCAGATTCAGGCGGGGGATGTGGTGCATGGTATGGAATACCCCAGCCTCTGCAGTCAAGGTCCCTGCAACCTACAGCCCTCAATTCAAATCCGGTTCCCCTAAAAATAAAGTCTTGTTGGCACATAGGCATACCCGTTCATTGAGTACCATCTATGGCGGCCTTTGCTCTACAAGGGAGGGCTGAGCAGTAGCAGCAGAGACCGCTTGGTGCCCTAAGAGCTAGACATACACTCTCTGGCCCTTTACAGAAAAAGTTGTGCTCATTTTAGACATAGAGCAAGTGAGAAATGGCAGCCTCTATTCACCTGATCTGTGCCTGTGACAGAATCATTTTCCCATGGGGCATCCCTCAATGCCCAGACCTGCCTTACCTCCCAGAAGCCCCTGATTAGGCTCACTGTCTATAGCATCCACCCCAGACCACCCCTGCGAAGAGCTTGGTAGAAAGAGAACTTTGACTTGGGCCCCTCCATCCATTTGTTCATCCACTGAGGGCTCCGCCCTCCACATCTGGAGCATCCCTGCTCATCCTGCTGATTGCTGAAGGGAAGCCCAAGCACGCCCCATGTCCAACCCATTGGGCTGCCCCACCTCCCCAAGTTGCCCTCTGGCCAATGCAGAGAGGGACAGTGGGTCTGGGCCTCTGTTGGCCTCTGTGGTCTACAAGTCCTGGCTCTGAGCCCCACTGTCATGATTCACAGCTTTTGTGAAAGTGAAAGTGATAGTCATGCCCAACTCTGCAATTCTCCAGGCCAGAATACTGGAGTGGGTAGCCATTCCCTCCTCCAGGGGCTCTTCCCAACCCAGGAATCGAACCCAGGTCTGCATTGCAGGCAGATTATTTACCAGCTGAGCTACCAGGGAAGCCCAAGAATACTGGAGTGGATAGCCTATCTCTTCTCCAGCAGATCTTCCTGACCCAGGAATCGAACCACAGTCTACTGCATTGCAGGCAGATTCTTTATCAGCTGAGCTACCAGGGAAGCCACAGCTTTTATACTGGTGCTGAAATCCTTGTGTGCCCGCTCCTCCCCCTCCCCAGCACCAACTGTCCCGCCTCCTCGACTGGCCACCCATCCAGGCTGCCCAGCTCCACACCCCAGAGAGACAGCTCAGGGACATAGAACCACAGTCCTGAGATCACCACAGGGAGAAATAGTCCCCAAGACAGACCCTGAAAGGCCCAGAGGCCAGGCTCAGAGAACCCTGCAGCTCTCAGCCGGGCTGGGGGGCCATTGCCAGGGAGTGTTATTTATGGATTAGATTTCCAGAGCACTTTTGCTCCCTTAATGGAGAAAATAAGGATTACTTGCTGCCATAGGCAGCACATGGGGCGGCACACGGCAGCTGGCAGAGGCGAGGCCAGGAGGGATGAGTGTCTGGGTGCCTGGCGTCTCTCTGGTGCAGCCTCCATCCTGCTGGGAGACAAGGACGGATGGCTCCTTTCCCAGCAGCTTCCTGGGGGAGGGGCAGGGGACCTTCCAGGCCAGGACAGCTTCCCTCCCTGCTCTTCCAAGTGACCTCCCCTGGCCCCAGAACACTTACTGCTCTGTTGCCCCCATATTAGTTTCAAATCACCATTAACCGGTGGCTTAGAACAGCAGACGTTCATTCCTTGCCTATCCTGGAGGCCGGAAGCTTGAGACCGAGGTGTCACAAGGCTGTACTCTCTCCAAGGGAGAATGCTTCCTGTCTCTTCCAGCTTCTGGTGGCCCCAGGCATCACTCCCCTCTCTGTCTCTGTCTTCACACGCCATCCATGTGACTGCGTCTTCCCTATGTCTCCAGTGTCCCTCAGCCTCTCTTTGGTACAGGGACACCAGTGATTGGATTTAGGGCCACCTGTATCATCCAGGACCTGCTTGGCGTCCCAAAATCCTTGACTTAGTCACACAGCTGCAGAGACACTTTTCCCAAATAGGGTCATAGTCACAAGTTAGGGGAAGAAGGGCATGATCGTGTTTTGGGGGGCGCCCCAGGCAAGCCACTCCAGGTTCCTCCCGTCACCGCAGCCCCAGTGACCCCCTACATGATTGTGAACCCCATAAGCATAAAGACAGCCTTTGCCCCATCGGCAGTCCCCACACTCAGCCTAGAGCCTGACAGGCAGATGGGCCCTAAAGAGCTTGAGGAGGTTGGTGACCTACAAGGGCTGGTGGGATGGGGTGTAATTAGGGGAGAGGGGGAACACAAGCTGGAGTGAAGAGGGGATGACCCGCTCTGAGTATACCTTCTGAAGTAGCTCTGACTCTCACAGTCTTTATTTCACAGGCCCCAAACAATAACTAGTTAAAATCATCCAGAATGTGGTGGGAACCCCAAAATGGACAACAGTAACACACGAACCCAACTGCGCTGTAAATGAAAAGGAGAGAGAAAGAAGCTGATCGAAGTAACTTTCGAAATGGTATCTTGAGTGGCTACTATTAGGCTAGAAACAAAAATACCTATATACCAATTCTGGTCTCCAGTAGAAACACTACTTTTCCCAAGTAAGCCAAGCTATAGCTCCCTTATAGTGAAAGTCGTTCAGCTGTGTCTGACTCTGCAATACCATGGATTATACAGTCCATGGAATTTTCCAGGCCAGAATACTGGAGTGGGTAGCTGTTCCCTCCTCCAGGGGATCTTCCCAACCCAAAGATCAAACCCAGGTCTCCCACATTGCAGGTGGGTTCTTTACCAGCTGAGCCACCAGGGAAGCCCAAGAATACTGGAGTGGGTAGCCTACCCTTCTCAGCGTATCTTCCCAACCCAGGAATTGAAAGAGGGTCTCCTGCATTGCAGGTAATTTTTTTTTTTTTTTCTATTTTCTTTTCTTTCTCCAGCAGTATGTGGGACTTTGGTTCCCTGGCCAGGGATTGAACCTGGGCCTTCTGCAGTGGAAACAGAGGCTTAACCACTGGGCCCAGGGGGAAGTCCCTGCAGGCGATTCTTTACCCGCTGAGCCACCAGGGAAGACCTGTGTGAACCCTGGGGCTGGACAAATAAGTCAATAAATTGTAGATGATGAGAGCCGGGTTCCTCTCAGTCAGAGAAAGAAATTACAAGTCAGTCAAGAAGGCAGGAGGGTAGAACAAACCATGTGCTGGGCTGGCACCAGAAGTCCCAGTATTAATTCATGGCCCTCGATACACAGAGAAAGGTTAGATAGATAGATAGAGTAAGATAGTGCAGGTAGACATGGAAGTAAATACAGATGTCTGTATGCATGGATAGTCTGATTCTCTCGCAGCAATGAGCGTCCCTGGCCCCTGCAATTTGGCTTCTAAGTACCATTCTCTAATAAAAGGAGGAAGAGCTTCTTGGAGAAATCATTTGCTTTATGCTGCATGGAGCAGGGGAAACACAAGGTAAATCTGGAGCATCTTGTGTTGCCAGGAAGTAAGGAGATATGTGTGTGTGTGTTTATTTGTATATACAAACGGAACCCAAACCAAAGCCACTCCCAATAACCAACACTAGAAGAATTTGAATAATAAAAATGATAGTATTAGGTTATAATGTAATAGAGTGAAATATCCAAACTGCTATAAATAACTGAATTAATACATAAATGGACTGAGGGAGAAGGGACAGCTCTTCCTTACAGATGAATCCTGATTCATTAATGTAGGGGTGAAAGTTTACATTCAAGCTGTCTACATTCAGTCACTCTGAATGTGAACTCTGACAGAGGGCCACTGCTGTCTGGTTCCATTTCAGGAGGTTAGGGTACACAGGGGAAGAAAACAGGCCAAAAAAACGAAACACTTCTGTCCATGGTAGCTCACACTCCCTCAGGGGAGGCAGACAGGATGAATAACCAAACTATGGAACAGATTAGAAGGCTGCAGATACTACATGGAAAAAAAGGGAGGAGAGATGAGGGCAGAGTTGATACTGCTTTATTGTATAGGATGTTCAGAGCCCCGTCGAGAAGGTGGTCTTTGAACAAAGACCTGAAGGAAGTTAGGGAACAAATCAGGTGCACACTTAGAAAAGAGCTCCTGGTGGCTCCTTGTGTCTGAAGCAGGGTGAGCAAGGAGGAGAGAGGGTGGAAGGGAGGGCAGGGAGGGGCGGGGGCAGATCCTGTAGGACCGTGTGGGCCAGGGGAGAACTCGGGCTTTTGCCCCGAGGAGGTGGGAGCCTGGGGGGCTGTGGGCAGAGGAGGACCAGGGCCTGACTCGGGTGTTCACGGGCACACCCTGATGGCTGTGGCGGGGAGGACAGACAGGAGCCTGGAACCCCAGTGGAGGCAACCGAGCTTGTCCAGATGGGTGGTGTTGGGGGCTGCACCGGGTGGGGTCAGTGGCCATTCCCTAGGCTGAGCAGTGTAGAGGTCCCCGCAGACCCTGAAAGGGGACAGTTAGGGTGGAGCAGGGGCAAGAATGCTGGGTTAGAGAAGGGTCCACATTTTCACCCAGAATTGCCCTGTTCTCTGGTAAAGAGTAATATTCCTTAGTACCGATAGACTGTAATTTGTTTAATCAGTTTATGGGCCTGGAGGTTATTTCCAGTTTTTCCCAGCTATGAGCCACGCTACAGCAGGGCAGTTTTCCTGGTACTCATGTGTGCCTGCTCTTCTGGAGTAAATTCCTGAGAATGGGGGTGGGGTGGGGAGGATTGCTGGGTGGAAGGTGATGTCGTTTTACTTGTAATTCCTGCAGCCAGGTGGCCCCCAGACTCCTTGTGTGCCCTGAGGTGTGATGGAAGAGGTTGCCTCTTCCCCAGAACTTCTAGGGTAAATGCTCCCGCCTAACCTGTGATCCCCACCTACTGGATTGGTGAAAAGCTACATCTGATCATGACCTTAACGTTTATTTCTCTTATAAAGAGTCAGGTTGAGCATTCTTTGATGATTAAAAGTTTTTTGTCAGGACAGTCTTGAAACAAAGTATTCAAAACCCCCCTCCGACCATTCCCTGCCAGCAAGAGGGTTGATTTGATGTTTAATGTTTCGCGATGCTGTGTCCATCCAGTTCCAGGTCACTGGCAGAGCTGTGGATTGGTGCCACACCCAGGCTTGTGTGTGTACATTCTGAGTCACTTCAGTCATGCCTGACTCTCTGCAACCTATGGACCGTAACCCACCAGGCTCCTCTGGTCCATGGGATTCTCCAGGCAAGAATACTGGAGCGGTTTGCCATTTCCTCCTCCAGGGCATCTTTCACACCCAGGGATGGAACTTAGTGGTGGGCGGGTTCTTCTGGGAAGCCCTGCACCTAGGCTTACCCTTCTCTTATTTGATTCTGTGAAATCAGAAACAGCAGGCTCATAAATAACTAGAGCAAGTGGCTGGTGGTGGGACATCAGCTCAAACCAGGACTGGGAAAATGCAGGCATCTCTTGCCAAAAACCCCTGGCCATCACTGTGGGCTCGAAAACTGGTCCTTGCCACTTGGGGAAAGACCACACATTCCACACCCCAACTCTGGTTGTGTTAATGCTGCAGAGAATCCCACATTTGTGTCTGCTGAAACATTTGGATATAGTTTTAAAATATACCCCCATGATGAATCATCCATCTTGTTCTCCAGCAGGAAAAGAATCCTCACTGAAGGCTTAGACCTCTGGTAATGGAGCCATGTGTTCAAAAGCTCCATGTTCTTAAGAAACCCCAATTTGTCCTCAGAGTTAGGAATTCTGGAGAAGTTTTTTATTTCCTCATGAAAGGGACGGTCAAGGCTGGTGCTGCTTTTTTTCCCATTCCTCTTACCTCTTTCTGCCATATAGGATGTGGACATGATGGCCGGAGCCATGGCAGCCATTTTACTATCACAGGAGAGAAGCTGAGATATCTTTCACTTCATTCATTTATTGGGTTGGTAGTTTTTGCTTGTTTCCAGGATGTAAATACTCTTACCATGGCTGATTTCAAACCATCAGCATGATGTCACTAAACGCAGAATTGGAAAAAGAAGCATAATAGCCCACCATTATATAATGTTTCCATCAAACAGATATTAATACAATAAATATTGTAAAATACCTCAAGAGTATAGATAAGAGAAAAATGTTAGTAAACATAAGTAGCAAGTGATAAATTTTGAATATTTACTGCTTTGGTTTTAATATAATTTCATTGGAAGTTTATATCATTTTATTTTTCATAATGGCTGTGTTTAACAACCAGTTCACAACAATAATTTCATTATTTTGCTCAGGTTTGAGGGTGGGATAAAAACATTTGGTAGAAGCCAGTGTTTTTTGTTTGAAAAGTATATCATGTTCTGTGATATTTTTTTGCAGGTCAGATTGCTAGGGGCCCCACGTCAGCTTTCAAAAGTATTCCCTAATCATTAGCTCACCAGGAACAGAGCTCAAGTGACCACAGAGCTGATAAATACCAATTGATCGCTGTATTTTTCATTCACACTCCTTCCAGTGGTCGTGAGAATTCCTCATGCTCACAACTTTGACTAGTCCTGGAACATACAGATTCTTTGTTTCCTATTTGGGCTTATCTGTAGCTCCCACTTATGCCTACAGCATATTTCTAGGTATTTACCTTGTATTAGCATGGCTTTTACACTTTAATGAATCACTTCCAAGCCACTGATCCAATTTTTATAAAACTTTTTGTAAATGTATGGCACACAAACAGAAAAGTATATTTCCCCCATAAAATGAGGATAGTATGGTTGTGCCTGTTTGAACTGCACTTCTCAATTAGCCTTACTCTGTGGACATTTTTCATATCATTAAATATACTTGGTCTACATTTTAACACCCATCTAATATTTTTTGACTGAACTGTAATGTCCAGTCCATAAATATATCTTGAGTCATGTGGTTGTAAGTTTGGCAAATGCATCCTCGTGAAAAACCACCAAGCAAAACCTGGTATGGAGCATCTCCTTCCAGCCACAGTGTTTCTTCATCTCCCTCCAAACTCCAAACCATTATTCTGTTCTCTATTCCTCTAGATTAGTGTAAACTGTTCTAGAACTTTCTGCAGATGAATCCTGAGGAACGTACCATCTGTATTTGGCTTCCTTCCCTCAGCACAATGCACTCGAGACACCCTTGTTGGGTGTTTCGGTGCGGAGTTCCTTTTCCACAGCTGTATAGTATTCCATGGCATGGCTGGGCCACAATTTGTTTCATGTGTTCACCAGTCGATGGACATTTGCGATTGCAGGTGAAACCAGGTGAAGTCATTCATGCCCTCGGCCATTTGTGGGTATTTCATGAGGCTTTTAATCTCAGCTTTTCACTGCTTCTTCTTGAATCTTCTCCGGCTGGGGTTTCCAGCATGGAGCTCTTCCAATGAAGGTTTCAATGATTCATTTGTATCTGTATTTGTAGAGCAAATGATGGACAATGCATGGGTGGGTCAGGGCAGTTCATGGCCACCAGGTTGAGTGATGGGTGAGTGGGAGGTGGCCTCAGGGAGGAGCTTGGCCTTTGTTCACTTTGCTTGGAGAGAACTGGGGTCTCTGGGAGGATTCTGAGTGGGGAATCAGCCCAGAGCAGGAGTCAGGAGACCCTGTGAATCCCCTAAAAGGGGCACAAGGATAGCACTAAGTGGAGCCGATGGGCCAGCCCTGCGTTCCCTGGAGAAGGGCTGAGCACAGCCCTCGAACCCCTGGCTCTGCTGGATTCAATGCATTGACACCAGGGCTATGGCCATCTGATCATAGAATCTGTTCAGAACAGCTGCCCGGTGACAAGTATAATAAAGCGTATTAATGAGGCCATTATTACTCCCTAATTAAAAGCTAATAAGGAAGAGTTAATTGCCTTTAAAAGATGAAGCAAGACCAGGCTGGGATTTATCTCTGTTTGCTTTTGCTTGCCTGGATAGGCTGATATTTGGGAACTAATTAATTGAATCAAATCTTACAGAAAACTAATAATCTCCTCATGCCATTTGGGCTGTTGAATTTAAAGGTGTTTGCTGCATGCCTGGGTGTTTCCATTGTAAGATCCTGGGTCCTCTGTTCCTTGCAAAGGGCGTGGTTGGCGAGGTGACGGGCGGTGGGGGGTGGGGAGGGGAAGCGGGTGATGGTTGGGGAGCCATTTGCCCCCTTAATTCTGGTTCCCGCTTTGCTGCCCAGGGCCAAATCTGGTCCATAGTCAGATCTCAGATCTGTTTCCATAAGGTGCATGCTCAGTTACTTCAGTTGTGTCTGACTCTGTGATCCTTTGGGCTGTAGCACCAGGCTCCTCAGTCCATGGGATTCTCCAGGCAAGAATTCTGGAGTAGGTTGCCATTTTCCTCCTGCAGGGGATCTTCCTGACCCAGGGATTGAACCCAAGTTCAATCCTGCATTGCAGAGGGATTCTTTACGGGCTGAAGCACCGGGGAAGCCCATTTCCATAACAATAATTGTTATTGTTACCTTTTTCTTTTGAAATAGCTGAAGACACAAGAAGTTTTACCAAAAAATAGCACAGAGAAGTCCCCCATCCCCTTCACCCAAGCTCCCCTATAATCCTATTTTACACAGTCATTCTACCTTATCCAAACCAAATTGGCATCATACAGTTAACTCAGGCACAAGCCTTATTCTGATTTCACTGTCTTCCTTCTAGAGTTTATGTGGGGATATGTCACATGTCAGCAAGTTCAGCCATTTGAATTGTACAGTTCGGTGGCTTTTATTGTATTTACAAGGTTGTGCAACCGTGGCTCTAATTCCAGAACATTCTCATCACCCCAGAAACAAATGCCATCCCCCCACCAAAAAGAAACCCTATCCGCGTGAGCAGTCACTGCCACCCCCTCCCCAGCCCCTGACAACCAGGAATCTGTGTCTGTGGACCTGCCTTCTCTGCATGTTTCTCGTCAGTGGTGTCGCACCCATGCGTCCCGCTGCATCTGCTTCTCTGACTGAGCATCGTGTCCTCGGGGTCTGCCCACGTGATATCGAGTGTCAGGGCTTCTCTCGTTTTTCTGGACAAGTTTGTGAGTGGGTGTGTGTTTTCAATTCTCTTGGCCTGTTTTCATGTTTTAATTTTATTTATGTTTTATCTTTGTTGTGCAGACTCTTCTCTGGTTGCAGTGAACTGGGCCTACTCTGCAGCTGAGGTGCGCGGGCTTCTCCCACTGATGAACAGGGCCTCTAGGGGGCTCTGGCTTCAGGAAATGCGGCTCCTGGGCTCCAGAGTACAGGCTTAGTAGCTGTGGTGCACGGCCTTAGTTGCTCTGCAGCATATGGAATATTCCTGGATCAGGGATCGAACCTGTGTCTCCTGTGTTGGCAGGTGGAGTCTTTACCACTGAGCCACCAGGGAAGCCCTGTATTCATTTTTTCTTAATTTTTTTTTGGCCACACCACATGGCATGTGGGACCTTTATTCCCCAGCCAGGGATCAAACCCTTGCCGCCTGCATTAGAAACCCAGAGTCTTAATCACTAGACCACCAGGGAAGTCCTGTATTCATTTTTAATGTAGGTTTTTTTTTTTTTTTTTTAAAAATATTGACTGATTGATTTGGCTGTGTTGGGTCGAGTCTTGTGACACTTGGGCTCTCTAGTTGGGCATGTGGGATCTTCCCAAACAAGGGACTGAACCAGTGTCTCCTGCATTCCAAGGCCAGTGCTTAACCGCTGGGCCACCAGTGAGGTCCTGTGGGTTTGTTTGTTTTTTTTAATTGCACACATCAACTGCAAATCTGCCACTGAAAACTAGAAATAAAGCTTAATCTTTCTCCACCTTCCTCTTTGCTCACCCCAGACCCTCCTCTCTGGAGTAAGACCCCATTGCGTTTGGGGACACCTCCAGCATACCATTCTCTGTGTGTTGACATATGTCCACGTGTCTCCAGGGAGATACATTCACTATCTAGCCACTGTTTTCACAAAGATGAAATCTCACCTCTAATGAAGTTTGGCTGTGTTCCTTGTTTGTTTTTCTGGAATATCTGCATGGAATTACCTGCATTTATTTTTCCCTTTTGCTCTTACAAATCAAGTTAGAACTTAACTACAAAGTGATGCTCCAACCTTCAGAGTACAACTTGACAGTTATGCATAGAGACATACTGCCCAAAAAAGTAGAATGCATGCATAGCTGCTCAGTCGTGTCCGACTCTCTGTGACCCCACGGACTGTAGCCCACCAGGCTCCTCTGTCCCTGGGATTCTCCAGGCAAGAATACTGGAGCGGGTTGCCATTTCTTTCTCCAAAGGATCTTCCCCACCCAGCGATCAAACCCACATCTCTTGCATCTCCTGCATTAGCAGGTGGGTTCTTTACCAGCTGAGCTGCTGGGGGGGGCCCCAAAATAGAATGGGGGTTAGCAAGCCCTGACCCACAGGCCAGGTCCGACCCCCTGCCTATTTTTGTATGGTTTATGGGCTAAGAATGTTTTTATATTCTTAAGTGAATTTTTAAAAGCCAAGAGTACTAACTCCCCTGGTGGTCCAGTGGTTAAGGCTTCAGCTTCCAATGCATGGGGTGTGAGTTCAGTCTCTGATCAGGGATCGCACATTCTTTGTGACCAAAACAGAAAAACAGAAGCAATATTGCAACAAATTCAATAAAAACTTGAGAATTGGTCCCCGTCAAAAAAAAAAAATCTTTAAAAACCAAAAGAAGACTAATATCTCACCACACATAACAACTGTATAAAATTCCCATTTCTGTACCATGAATAAAGTTTTATTGGGACACAGCTATGCCCATTCATTTGCATATTGCCTGTGGCTGCCTTAGACATTTCTGAGAAGTTGTCCCTCTGGTGCATCAAGCCTCAAGTATTTATTTTCTGGCTCTTTACAAAAAAAAAAAAAAAAGTTTGCTGACCCCTGCCCTATAAAGGCCTGATGGGCAGGCTCCCTCATGCTCTGAGCTCAGAGAGGTCAAGAGCTGAGCCCAGGATCACACAGCTAATGTTCTCTTCCTTGGCTCACGTTTGATAATAGGCAACAGATATATAACCATGTCCCCCTGTGTCCTTCCTGTGCTGTTGGAACTGGAGGCCCAGATGGGGGCAGATTGAGCTAGAACCAGACATCTGTAGTTCTCTGGGGTCAGAGCTTGGGGAGGCCAGAGCAGGCTGGAGTGGGGACCCCAGAAGGCTGCTTGGGGAGTCACTGATGGAGCCAGGCTTTGGAGGACAGGAGTTCTTTGGGGAGAGGGTAGGAAAGATAGAGATCCCACCATGTCAGGTGGGGTGAGGCAATCAGAGCTTGAAGCAACCAGAGATGAAGTGTATCTCAAACCCCTTGTCGAGAGGATTCACCACAACCAACAGCGACAGAGATCCATCTAAATCACAAAGCTGGCACTGCCCCTACATTACTCCATAATCTTCCATGGTTCCCCGTTGCTCTCAGGATAAAGTCCAAACTATCATGACTGTGGCTTACAAGGGCCTTCGGCGTCTGGTCCCACCTGACCTTCCCACTACCCCTGCCCTGACTCTGTTTTCAATCTGTTTCCATTTAAAATCATTATTGACAGATAAGGACTTACTGTTGACATTCTGTTCTTTGTTTTCTAGTTCTTTAAAAAAAAAATTTTTTTTTTAATCTTTTAGCCGTGATGCACAGTATGTGGGGTCTTAGTTCCCTAAGATCCAATCGAACCCCTGCTCCCTGCCTTGACATGTGGATTCTGATCCCCCAGATCCCCAGGGAAGCTCTCTAACTCTTTATTTAGGTCTCACTTTGATCCCTGCTGTGTTTTTGTGTGTTTTAATGCCTTGATATGAATGTGCTTTGATTTCTGTATCCAGGTCTTTTGCATTATTACTGCAGGTTTTTTCCCTTTTCATTATCACAAGGCTTACATAAAACATCTTCAAATTGTAACACCTGTTCTTAAACTGCTAATAACTGAAACTGGAAAGCAGTCCTAAGTTTACACTTTTACTTCTCCTCTCATTCACCTTTCAAGTTACAGTTTAGATATTTTTATATTGTGTATCCAATAACAGATAATTATAGTTGTGATTTTTTCCCCTTTGCTTTTTAACCTTTAAATCTGAGTTGTATGTGAATTACACACAGCTTCACTGTATCACAGACTCTCTGACCGTGTATTAACCATTCCCAGTGAGTCTCGTGCTACCTTCTTATGTTTTAATGTTAATTAGAGTCCTTTTGCTGCAGTTAAAGAACTCCTTGTAACATTTCTTGTAAGGCAGATGGCCTGGTGATAACTCCGTCAGCTGTTGTGCATTTGGGGCAGTCTGTCTCTCCATTTCTGAAAGACAGCTTTGCCAGATACAGAATTCTTGGTTGACAGTTTTTTTTCTTCCAGTATTTTGAATCTATCATCCTATTCTCTCCTGACTTGAAAAGGTTTTGTTGAAATATCCCCTTATCGTGTTATAGGGGCTCCTTTTTAAGTATGTGCAGGAGCTACTGGCTTTGTTTTGCAGACCATCAACTCCTCCTGCCAGACCCTGGCCTCCAGCCTCGCTGAGCTACACAGTCCCACAGCTGTTACCACTCAGGCTTTCTGGTCCACTGGGCCCCAGAGCTCCTCTCAAAGGTGGGTGGGACTGCGAATTAGCATCCCAGCTTGAGCAGGCAGGGCTCCTCTTTTTGAGGGCCTCCGTCAGGCAGCTCTGCACCCCTCTGAGTTGCCTGGTCAGATTGTCAGTATCCTGGCTCTGCAGATGAGTAAAGCTGCTGGCTGAGATGACAGTTCCTAGGACGCTGAAGGTAGGAACTCAGTCTGCCGGGATCCCGGGGCTGGTTATTGCAAGATCCTCTCCACTCCACCATCTTGGTCCTGTTCCTAGTGGTCAAGCTCCCGAGATCTTCCTGCACTTCCCATAGGGTGAGACCACAGTGGGGGTTCCCAGGAATGGACCCACAAACCTGGGGGATCTAAATGTCCACCCTGGGCTCTCTCTCCCCACTGGGGGAACCAGAGCTTCGGAGGGAGCCACCTCGGTGAGTGTGGCACCAGCTGGGGGAGGGGCCATGTGGTCAGTACGTCAACACTCCCATGCAGCCCGTCTCGGTCTTTGCGGCACAAGGGAGGCTTGGCCTTGAGCGTACATTCTAGGATGTTCTCTGTGGTGCCTTGTCCATAAATAGTTTTCTGTTGTTGTTCCTGTGACGGTGGAGTGAAGGTAGGAGTGAGCTGTGGTCACCCATCTGGCTGGCAGCACCTCCCTGTGCCTCTGCTTTATACTCCAGGCAAGACTCGCAGCCCCCAGACCCCCCTCCTCTGGATGTTCGGACTTGCTGTTCCCTCTGCCTGGGATGCTGGGCCTCTCTCTTTGTCGTGGCAGTCCAAGCGTGGGTTGGAAAAGAAATTTCCAGACACAGAGCGTTTCAGAAGGGCGAGAGTTTATTAAGAGCAAGGAGCAGAGATAGTGAAGGCACTGCCAGTGTGGTGGGTCCGGGAGAGCTGACGCTTTCTGTGGGTTAATAGCCAATTTTTATAGCCTCAAGACAGAAACTTCCTGCTGGAAGGGTGGCATTAGGTAATGGGCTAGGGCACCAGAGGGTGAGTAGCCAGGTGGGTGTTTTTGCCTAATTTGGGGTCAGGAAGCCTGCTGGTGGTGATCAGGGGCTTTGGGCAACGGTCACAGAGGAGCTCAGTCAGTTCTGGAGATGACCTTGTCTCTGACTTCTGTGGCTCCAGGGCTTCACTTCTGTGGCTTTGGGGCAGGACTTCACAGTCTTTACCTATCTCCTCTCTCCTATTTATCCTTTGACTCTCAATTGGAGGTCACCTCCTCCGGGAAGCCCTCCCTGCCCCCATGATTTTGCTGGATTGTGTGTACCTTTCTCTCTGTGGGCCCTGGTGGCCAGGGACAGCTGTGTTCACTGCTTAGACTGAGCGACAGCTTCGGCCAGGGTCCTGGACAATGCAGGTGCTGTCCTTGGCCACTCAGTCGTGTCTGACTCTTTGACCCCGTGGACTGTAGCCTGTCAGTTTCCTCTGTCCCTGGGGATTCTCCAGACTGGAATACTGGAGTGGGTTGCCATGCCCTCCTCCAGGGGATCTTCCCAACCCAGGGGTCAAACCCAGGTCTCCCACATTGCCGGTAGATTCTTTACCGTATGAGCCACCAGGGAAGCCTGAGAATACTGGAGTGGGTAACCTAGCCCTTCTTCAGGGGATCTTCCCAATCCAAGAATCGAACTGGGATCTCCTGCATTGCAGGTAGATTCTTTACCAGCTGAACCACAAGGGAAGCTTAAAACATCTAGAAATGCTCATTTGGAGAAAGATGTTTTTATACAGTTTGGGGGCAAATGAAGCCATCCAATAGAACTGTGCCATAACCACAACCAACAGGTGCAGACTTCCAGGCTACAGTTCTTCTCAGGTCCACAGTTTCCACTCACCTCTGTCTGGTCCAGGACGCCAGCCACATTCTGTGCTACACGATCACTGCTGGGTACATCTTCTTTCACTGTTAGTGTGAGGGAAGGGGGCCTGGATTTGTCTCCAGCCCATCCCAGAATGGGGGCACTGAGGTCATGGGCACCGAGTCTGGCTGCACAGTGTACCCCACAAAGGGAGGATGCAGGCACTGCCCCCGATGGAGCGCAATCTGGATGGCCTGCTGGCAGTTAAGCATGGAGAAGTTCATGGGCATGTTCACGTACATGTTGTTCATGGTGCCCTTGGGCAAGCACCAGTTGATCTGTGACCTGGTTGGGGGCGCCCAGGCCTCCAAGTTGGTGCTGGAGCTTGGGTGCTACATATCTCAGACTCCCGTGCACCCTGCTTTTGGGCAGGTGGTATAGTGCCTTCTATAGAAGTCCTGCACTGGCTCACTCTTTGTGCTGGGGTCTCCCAGGGAGTCATGTGATTTCAGCTTGCATCTTTGCTGCTGGGAAGATTGGTCATTTATAAGACCACAGACCTCAGTCCATTCTTTTTTTTTTAAACTTTTTATTCTGTGGGCTTTCTCTAGTGGTCCAGTGGTTGAGAATCTGTGCTTCCCCTGCAAGGGGCACAGGTTCCATCTCTGGTCGGGGAAGTAAGATTACACATGCCTCACAGTAAGTGCAGCCAAAACAAACAAAAAACTGTAGAAAAGAGAAAGAAAAACCCCAATTTCTTATTTTGGAATGATTTCTAGATCTACAGAAAATTGTCAAGGGAGCACAGAGAGACTATGTGTATATGAGTATATGTATCTTACATGTGAAGGTGAAGTGTTAGACATTCAGTCATCTCCAACTCTATGTGACCACATGGACGGTAGTCCATCAGGCTCCTCTGTCCATGGAATTCTCCAGGCAAGAATACTGGAGTGGGTTGCCATTTCCTTCTCCAGGGATCTACCCAGGGATTGAACCCGAGTCTCCCACATCACAGGCAGACTCTTTACCAACTGAGCCACCACAGAAGCCTGTATTACATAACCGACCTCCATAACCCACCGTTAGTNTGGGTTGCCATTTCCTTCTCCAGGGATCTACCCAGGGATTGAACCCGAGTCTCCCACATCACAGGCAGACTCTTTACCAACTGAGCCACCACAGAAGCCTGTATTACATAACCGACCTCCATAACCCACCGTTAGTGTAATATCCAAAGCAGGAAACTGACATGGGTACACTGTATCTCATTCTATGCAATTGCATCACACAGGTGGGTTGACTCTTGTAACCACCATCTTGATGCATGTCTGTTCGGTCACCCCCACAAAGATCTCTCCTGCATCTCTGTGTGTTGTAGAAAGGAAACGGTACAGTACAGCTGTGTTTTGAGATGGCTTTTTTCTTTTGAAGGAATGCCCTTGAGATTCATCGAATGGTTGAGTGCGGGGTGGTCTGTTCCTTCTCGTGACTGAGTGGTATTCCCTGCTGTGGGTGGGCCCTGGTGTACTTAACAGGTGAATCCCCATCACAGGACATCAAGGTTGTTTCCAGGTTTTTGTCTATTACGAATAAAGCAGCGACAAACACTCATGTCCAGGTTTTTGCAACGACATTTCTCTAGGATACATGCCCAGGAGTACAATTGCTAGATCTTACAGTAAGTGTTTAGTGTTTTAAGAAACTGCCAAGCTATGTCCCAGGGGGACTGTACCATTTTACATTCTCACCAGCAGAGCGTGTGATCCAGTTTCTCTGTATTCAGAGAAGCTCTGATCTCCATTCAGGCTTATCCTGAAAACCCCACATCCCAGGTTTTATTTTTAGGGGAGGAGAGTTTCCTGGGCCCCGGGGACAGCCCTTGGAAGTAGGGGATGTGGCTTATAAGCTTGTGATTCTATTTCAGGGAGAATTCTGCCATAGCCTGAATGTTTGTGTGTCTCCCAGATTCCCGATTTTAAAGCTCTAATACTCAGAGTGATGGTGTTTGGAGATGGAGCCTTTTGGAAGTAATGAGGGTGGCACCTTGTGTTGGGATTAGTGCCTTTTATCTTGCTCCTTGGAAGAAAAGTTATGAGCAACCTAGATAGCATATTCAAAAGCAGAGACATTACTTTGCCAACAAAGGTCCGTCTAGTCAAGGCTATGGTTTTTCCTGTGCTCATGTATGGCTGTGAGAGTTGGACTGTGAAGAAGGCTGAGTGCCGAAGAATTGATGCCTTTGAACTGTGGTGTTGGAGAAGACTCCTGAGAGGCCCTTGGACTGCAAGGAGATCCAACCAGTCCATTCTAAAGGAGATCAGCCCT
>SJYV01011836.1:0-10082 GCA_006410875.1 Neotragus pygmaeus
CAGAGATGGTGATGAACAGGGAGGCCTGGCATGCTGCAATTCATGGGGTAGCAAACAGTCGGACACGACTGAGAGACTGAACTGATGTGCCAGCTACTAAGGGCATATGGATTTAAAAGACAGTCACTGTTCTCAAGATGCTTTCAGTTTTTTTGAGGAACTAGATAAATCAACAACTCTAATGTACTGTTTTATGCTGGACTCTACTGAAGTTGCATAGCATATTGAATGTTGTATGGTGAGGTGCACTAAAGTTGCATAATTGGTATGTATGGTATTGAATGTTGCATTGTTGGACTGTACAGGATTGAATGCTGTATGTTGGACTATACTGAATGTTCCATTGTTGGGATACATTGTATTAAATGTTGTATGTTGGAGGTTATTGAGGTTTCAATGTAGACAGAGGAAAGAGCATCCTGTCAGCTGAGTGAAAGCAGTAACATCTGAGTGATACTTCATTTGTAAATAAGGATGTATGACGGCACATTTTAGAAAAATGAAGAACTTGGGAGAAGTTAAAAAGGGGCTGGATTATCTTTAGGGAAAAATTCAGTTTTAGATAAGGCGGTGAAAAGGAAGGAACTCTCTCAAGAGAGGCTGGTACTTGGGCATTGGGTATTGACAACAACTTGACAGGTATGAGGACTTGCCCAGTAGCTCAGATGGTAAAGAATCTGCCTCAAATGCAGGAGACCTGGGTTTGATCCCTGGGTCAGGAAGATCCCCTGGAGCAGGAAATGACAACCCACTCCAGTATTCTTACCTGAAGAATTCCAGGGATAGAGGAGCCTGGCAGGCTACAGTCCGTGGGGTTGCAAAAGTTGGACACGACTGAGTGACTAACACTTTCACTTTGACAGATATGAAGTGCAAGATCTAAGAGGTGTCCAAGGAGACAGTGTCTGAGAATGCCAGGGATGAGAAGCATGGACAGAATTAATGGCATCAGGGTTTCAAACCTTGTAAATACCCTGGTCGGGAAGTCTTAGAATGTTTGGAAGAGGTTCAGGCACATCTTCCAATTGTTGACACCTCCTTTTTTTTTTTTTTTTACATCAGTGGCTCAGAGGTTAAAGCATCTGCCTGTAATGAAGGAGACCCGGGTTTGATCCCTGGGTCAGGAATATCCCCTGGAGAAGGAAACGGCAACCCACTCCAGTATTCTTGCCTGGGAAATCCCATGGACAGAGGAGCCTGGTGGCCTACAGTCCATAGGATCGCAAAGAGTCGGACACAACTGAGCGACTTCACACTATTCTCATGTATACAATGGTTGTCTACGAAGACTTCATCTCAAGGGGGATAGAAAAACATGGAAAAATAAAAACGACTGCAAAGCAAAATCAGGACTCTGGTTTGGAAATGACAAAACATACCCTCAATCTAGTTTGGCAAAAAGGCCAAGTAGGCTGTGGATGGAATAAAAAAGCAGAAAGAGCTGGGTGTCACCACATCAGAGAGGATGCAATGTCACAAAACTCCTTCTCTCCGCACCCACTTTCACTTCTTTCTCCCTGCCTGACTTTCTTCTTTCTTACTGTGAATCAGCTTCTCCATGAATCAGGAGCTACCCTGAGATGCCCATTCTCCCATTTTCACCACTAGAGAGAAAGGCCCTTCTAAAACCCTCTATTCTCTAGTTATTACCTGAAAAATGCTGGAGAAGGTCTCAAGTGTTCATTAGTTTTGCCTTGAGGTTTTCAAACTATGCCACTCTGGTAAGTAAAGTACTTCTTGGGTAGACTTGGCTCTGACTTAAAAAACTTTTTTTATTGAAGTAGAGTTGCTTACAATATTATATTAATTTCAAGTATATAAAATTAGTTTCAGGTATAAAAGATGATTCTGTATTTTTAAATTATACTCCATTTAACATTATTATAAACATTGGCTATATTCCTGTGATGTACAATATACCCTTGTAGCTTATTTCATACCTAGTAGTTTGTACCTCTTAACGTGACTTTGTAGCTTTATTAACTATTCCTGCTCAGGAACAGAATCAGATGGATCAATAGGTTTGATGGGCATAGCTAATGTAGAACATCTTGATGGCCTATCTAGCTGACTATAGACATCAACTTGTCTAAGCACAATCATTTGAAAAACTCAAATAACTTTCCTACATGCTAGAACTCGTTGACAATGTGTTAAGTTTTCCAGCACATGACTATTCATGAAACATTCCTTCTCTGCTAGTCTCACCAACTTTAGTAGCAAAATTCTTTAAAAACAATTTCTTTGTAAGAAACATTTAATAACACTATTGGTCTCCAGTTCCTAATATCACCTTCTCTTACAGNCAATGTGTTAAGTGAACAATTTCCAGCACATGACTATTCATGAAACATTCCTTCTCTGCTAGTCTCACCAACTTTAGTAGCAAAATTCTTTAAAAACAATTTCTTTGTAAGAAACATTTAATAACACTATTGGTCTCCAGTTCCTAATATCACCTTCTCTTACAGCCTACACATCCTCCTTCTGGACAATGTCACATTTTATAATGTTCCCGTTGGAAATGACACTGAAGGGAGTGAGCAGGGAGTGAGGAATGCCTGGGCACTTCTCAAATCTTGCTGAGTCTCTCAGCCTTTCACTCCTGTGGCCAAACTCCTTCAAGCTGACCATGCCATCCATTTCTAGATCTATGAAGTCAACCCAGAACTCATCTGCTCCTTTGTCCCTTGATGAGCATCTTGAGATAAATTTACCTTCTCCTGTTTTATTCTTCACCTTTGAAACAATTCCATTAAAAGATTCCTTGACTATCTACATTTTCCTGTGCAGATGGCCTATTGTTTATTCCAAGTAAAATCCATAAGCACTTCCCTTGTTACATATGGTTCTTGCTTTACCTTCTCCTGTCAATCACCTTCACTAGCAACAGAAATTTCTTCCAGCACATTTGCTCAACATACATCCACCAGAACACCAGAGCAGCGTCGCCTGAGAAGTCCTAGCTGTGTCTTGGGGTAATTGATATTTTTAGGTCAGACACTGAAGCAGCAAATTATCCTGGGCACCCAAGACTTTCCCCATAAGGAGGGATCTAATAACAAGCAGTGAGCCAACTAATACTTAAAAACTGCCTTGCTATATATAATAACTACCTTATATATGTAATAATAACCACATTATATATAACTACCTTATTATATATAATAATAAATGCCTTACAATATATTTATGTATAACTGCCTTATTACATATAATAATAACTGCCTTATTATATCTAATAAGGCAGTTTTTAAGTATTAGTTGGATCACAGCTTGTTATTAGATCCCTCCTTATTTAGGAAAGTCTTGAGAGCCCGGGATAATTTGGTGCTTCACTTAAAGTATTAATTCCTCCAAGAGGCAGAGCCTATTGTACAGAGTAAGTCAGAAGGAGAAAGACAAACATTGTATATTAACGCATGTGTATGGCATCTGGAAAGATAGTGCTGATGAGCCTATCTGCAGAACAGCAGCGGAGTCACAGACACAGAGGACCGGCTTGTGGGACACAGTGGGGGAGGGGGAGGAGGGACGCATGGAGAGAGCACACAGAAACATGCGCTACCATCTGCAGAACAGAGCTGATGGGGATTTGCTGCTGACATACGGAGCTCAGCCCAGGGCTCTGTGACAGTCTAGAGGGGTGGGACGAGGGGGCAGATGGGAGGGAGCTTTAAGGGGGAGAGGACACATGTATACCTGTGACTGATTCACGCTGATGTACGGCAGAAACCAGCACAGCATTGTAAAGCAATTATCTTCAAATTAAAAAAAAAATGCATTATGGATTATTGACCAAACTATACATCCACCAAGAAGGACCTCAAAGAAGAAAACCTAACTCTTACCTTTAAAAAATCAGGAGGAAAAGACAGGCAAGCAACAAAAGTGACAATACAATGTGGTTAAGTACAACAATAGGTGCTTGGGTGCATGCATTCATTCATTCTTGATTACCTACTCTGTGCCAATTAGTGGGGGTACAGTGGTTGAGAAGACCTAAATCTTTACCCTCACAGAGGTCACATTCTGGAGGAAGACGGGGTTGGTAATAGGCTAAATGCTTTCAAAATGTTTAATGAATGAGTTTAGTGAAATATGAATGAGATTAAGTTATGATATTGGACAGTGTCTAAACTAAAAGTGAAAGGTGACATTTGACCTAAGAGATGATAAAGAGTCAGCCAAGTAAAAAGTTATTCCAGGCCCAAGGATAACAAAACCCAGTAGCCTGAGGCAGTCACCAACTTGCCAGGAATCAGCTTAGTGTGTCCAGAGGAGACACTGTACTTGAAATGTACAAGCAAAGGGTGAGTAGAAAAAGATAAACTCCAAAAGGCAAACAGACGCCAGATCCTTTAGGGCATATAGGTCAAGAACAGGGTCGGAAGCAATTGGTTTCAGTGGCAGAGTGACATGATTTGTTCCGATTTGTGTGTGTTTTTTTTAAGAGATCCCTTTGATTGCTGTGTATATGAATGATCGGAGCAGAAGCAAGCAGGCTAGTTAAGAGGTTTCTGCAGTAAGAGATGAGAACTGATTGTAGCTTGGATAAGCTGGAGATGGGGAAAAGTGAATGGATACAGCACATGGATGTATTTGCAGTAGGAACTGACAAGACTTACTGACTGGTAGGGAATGGGATGAGAGTTTAAATGAGAACAGTGGTATCCAGAGAAAAGAGGGGCGCACCTCTGCCTGGGAGGGTAGAGAAATAGGTCAGAGAACATATTCTCAGAGAGGAGACATTGAAGCAGGTATGAGAAAACAGCACGCAAGTATTGGCGAGGATGTGGAGAAACTGGAGTGTAGGTCATCGCCGGTAGGAATGGAAAATGGTGCAGCTGCTTGGAAAATGGTATGGCAGTTACTCAAAAATTAGACATAGAGTTACCTATGATCAAGCACTTCTAGATTTACACCCAGAAGAACTGATAGCAGCACTCTGAGTGGTGATTTGTAGATACATCATGTTCACAGCAGCATTTTTCACAATAGTCTAAAGACAGAAGTACCCAATAGTCCACCAAGGGGGAATGGATAAACAAAGTGCGCTGCAAACGCTAAATTGAACAGCAGCCACTCTTAAAAAGGAAGAAAATTCTCACACATTCCACAAGATGGATGAACCTTAAAACACTGTATGAGGTGAAATACACTAGTCACAAAAGGATAAATACTGCATGATTCCACTTAAATCAATTACCTAGGATGGAAAATAGAATGGTGGTTGCCAGAGGTTACAGACTTTAATGTTCAGTGGGTGTTTAGTGTTTGTTTAATGGGTATAAAGTTCCAGTTTTGAAAGATGAAGATGGTTCTGGAGAGAGCGGTGATGGTTTCACAATGTTATTGACTTAATGCCATTGAACTGTAGGCTTAAACATGATTAAGATGGTAAATATCTGTACTTCACCACATTTAAAAAAAAAAAAGAAGAAAAGCAGGCAGAAGTTCTCCAGGTGGCCATGAGATCAGAAGAGAATTCCAGGTAGAAGCAGTAGCCTGTGGAAAAGGTGAGGTATGGACTATGATGTGTATAATTTTTCAGTAATATCAAAATTAATGTTTTAAACATTAAAATATTAAGATCACCTTTACTATTCATTTAAAATCCTGATGCAAAAATCTGGCTTAATCAGGGCCTAAAAAGCCTGAATCTCTTTATGCCACATTCCAAGAAGGGGAAGCAGCAGTTCATTTACTTAACAGTTACTGACTCCTACTTCCAGCTGGCACAATGGTGAAGTATCTGCCTGCCAGTGCAGGAGACCCAAGAGCCAAGGTGTTCAAGCCCTGGGCCAGGTGATTCCCTGGAGAAGGGAATGGCAACCCACTCCAGCGTTCTTATCTGAAAAATTCCATGGACAGAGGAGCCTGGTGGGCTTCAGTCCATGGGGTCACAGAGTCAGACACGACTGAGCATGCACACACTACACTACTACGCCACTGTGTGCTAGGAAGGGCAAGGAATTACTCTGTCCTCTTAGATGTCAGCCTAGTGGTGAAGACACAACTTTGAGCCCAAGGTTATAAAATTATGAAGCCTCGGGACTGATAACTGCAGCGAAGTAAAAGTACTTTTGCAATTAAACAAGTTCTAACAAGGGAGCCTAACTTACCTGGAGCAGAAGTGAGGGGGAAAAAAAACTCCCTGCAAGAAAGACATTGAAATTAACACCTGAGTTAAGGACAGGATTGGCACAGATGGAAAAATAGTCTGGGACCCGTGCCGGCCAATACAACAGAGGGAACACTGATAAAGGGCAACTGTGATATTCGACTGCAGCAGATAAGATGTTTACTAACCCTCAAAACTGCCCAACTTAGGCTTCCATAAGCAGGAATCACAGAGGCTCTGAACCTGATGTATTAGGCTTGTCAACTGGCTCCTATCTTATGGGAAAATAATCACATTAAATTCTTGCACTCAGAAGGCCAACGGTGTAAATATCCCTCTCTCTTTTTAACCAGGCCAAAGTTTCCCGTCAGGAACACTGCCTGAAGAGTGAGTCCCTGTTCTGGGAAGGAGTGAATACTCCTGGGGCGGATGGAGCCTACCCCAGCTGGACGGAAGGGATCTAGGCGAGGGAGGCGCGCCTCCCTCCACCTCCGGCGGCAGGTGTGAGGCGGGCCAGGTGCGCGGCCGCCGGGGCACAGAACCCACAGCCTCTGCGCACCTGCAGCCCCAGCCGCGCGTGCACGCGGCCCGTGACCCCCGAGGCGCGGCCCAGCTCACCCTTTCCTTTGGTCATGATGGAGGTGAGCGGCACCCGCGGGCGGTCGCTGAAGACCTCGGCCTGCTGCACCAGCGCCTCCCGCACGCTGTGGAAATCGTTGAGGACCACCACCAGGTAGTGGCCGATGAAGAAGCTAAAGATGTTGCCGTACACACGGCCCAGGTCGCTCAGGAGCAACTGCACGCCCTGGCCCGAGGCATTCGTTCCTCCGTTTCTCGCCCGGCGATACGGCCAGCTCTTCCTTCGGAGAAAAGGCGGCAGCAGCACGAAGCCGAAGTTGCCCACCACGGGCCAGGGCGCGGGCCCGGGGGGGATGCCCCGCTCCGGGAGCCGCCATAGCCAGCTCCAGCCCAGCAGCGCGGCGAGGACGAGCAGCAGCAGCGCGCCGCCCGTGGGGTCCAGCCGCAGCAGCCCCGGGGGCGCGTGCAGGAGGCGCCTAGGCCAGGGCGCGTCCTCGGTGGGAGGCGGCGGGAGCCCGGGGGAGGCCATGGCCTGTGCGCCGGTGTCTTGCCGCAGACCCCACGAGACTCTCCCAAACACTGGTGCCGGGCCCCAAGGGCCAACTCCCCTTGACGCCCAGGGGCGGGGAGGAGACGCGGATGCCACTCCGGATTGGCTGCGCCCACCGTCTCCGCCTGTCCCTCCAATCAGCGTCGCCCGAACGGAAACGGGAACGCGCTCGCTACCGCGCTGTCAAGGTCTGCGGAGCCGGCTGGGCTCGGGTCCTGAAAGTTGGTTGCTTAAACCGAGTCACGCCCCTCCGCTGGGTCGGAGTGAGCAGTGACCTACCCCTGAGAAAAAGATGCTCGCACATATTTACGCTCTGATTGGTTATCAGACTTCCTGTGTCCATTGTCAGTTGCGTGCTTAAACCGTGCCGGGTCAATAGGCCGCTCATATGACTCAGCTTCTAAACATTAGCACTTTTACCCTGAGCTGGGAGAGAGGTCCTCGCCCCGTCTCCTGGAGCAAAAAGGATTGCTGCTTTATCTAAGTCGGGATTCGGAGGAAGAAATGACCCTTTCCTCCACCCAGAAGCAGCAGGGTGAGGGAAATGCAATGTGTAGAATTTGTAGATGTAGGTGACCAACGCTTTGGAAAGGATGGGTGGGGAATAGTCGTGAGAGGCTGGGGGAGGGCGGGTGATGGAGTAAAGCGCGTAGAACTTGCGGTTCAGTTCAGTCGCTCAGTCGTGTCCAACTCTTTGCGACCCCATGAATCGCAGCACGCCAGGCCTCCCTGTCCATCACCAACTCCCGGAGTTCACTAGACGGTGGGAATATATCTTTTGTGCGGAAAGTGAAAGCTCAGCGTGCGTTTCAGCGCGAGACCTAATCCAGAAATTTGCTTGGCGGGTTTAATTAGCTAACAATATAAAAAGCAAACTGGGCAAGGAGGGGTGACAGTATCGTTCTAGCTATGATACCATACCAGAAATGCTGAGGTTGGCATATTAAGAATTGTGTAATGCTTTTCAAGTCTGTCTTTAATTTTCCATAATTATGGCTCCTCCTTTTTCTCTGACATTACACAGGATATAATTGCATTGTTTTCCTAAGTAAGTCTCTTACTTCTGTGATGCAGACAGGAAGTATTATGGGCTGAATTGTGTTCACCTGAAATTCATATATTGAAGTCCTAAGCCCGAGTACCTCAGAATGTGACTGTATTTGGAGGCCTTTAAAGAGGTAGAGTAAAATGAGGTCATATAAGTGGGCCCTAACCCAGTACGACTGGTGTCTTTTTAAGAAGAAGAGATTAGGACAGCAACAGACACAGAGGGAAGACCATGTGAAAACACAGGAGGACGATGGCCATCTACAAGACAGGGAGAAAGGACTCAGAAGAGATCAACCCTACCAACACCTTGATTCTTAGATTTCTAGCCTCCAGAAACTGAGGAAGTAAGTCTGTAGTACTGTGTTATGGCAGCCCTTGCACACTAATTCAGAAAAGGAGACCTTATTCATAATACATACTATGCATAAATTATTTTAACATATAGCTCATCCAGTGCTTAAGGATGAAATTTCCCAAATGATATTCAGGCCTTTCTTGTCAGAAAAAGGAGTACTTTCTGCTTCATCCATCCTACTTTAAATAGAGGAATAATATAATAATCAGTAGCAGTAAAAGAAAGGAATACCAAAAGATCTTTGGGGTGGGGAGAGAGGGAAAGGAAGGGAGAGGAGTATTAAGGGAAACATTTTTAAATGGAATCCCCAAAGATCATTTAAACCACTCACCTTCCCACTGGAATCCTTCTTGCTGGATTTCAGCCAGAATTGTTGGTAACAGTATATCCAAAATATCTAAGTACTATTATTTTGTTATCAAGAGTGGTGTTAAATCTTTAAAAGAGAGGTGTTAAATTACTCTATTTGTAAAACTACAATTGTCCAGCTGGCTTGTAATTCCCTGGGAGGTAAATGCTACACAGGATACTCATCCAGAGTCAGTGAGCATGAACAGAGAGAGCTTATGGCTTAAGAAGAGTTTGCAAACTGCTAATGAAAGGAAAAGTTGAAATACTAATTGTATTATTTAGTTGCACAACTCTACTAGCCATTTAAAAATTAATTCCTTCATTTATTTTAAGTTCCTATGATTTGCTTCATATATACTCCTTCATATATACTTCCACGTATAGTATATAGGTATTTCTGTGCACATTCTCTGAGCATCTATTTGCCCTACAGGAAATGGGATTAACCAATGTGCCTACATCAAGTGTAAGGATTACATGAAATAATGAGCACAATGTCTAGCATTTAGTTTAGGCTCAATGAGTACAAGCTGTAATGGTAATAATTATCTCTGGGTCCTGACTCTACAGATTGGTGGTATTGCCTTCCTTTTTCACCTCTTGCAACTTTACCTGCCTTTTCCAAAATTAGATTGTGAGACTGGCCAGTATATTAACTTGTTTTCTATATTTAGCCTTTCAGACTTGTATGATGAATAAATAAACTGGCCTATCTTCAATATTACCCATATCATTCTTCTCTAGTTGAATGTATTATGATTTTCCTGGAGAGGAGATGAGGGGAGGGAAGACCCTGAAAAGTATTGGTAGAAGGCAGAATCTCAATAGTAACAAAATCCAATTCTCAAAACTTTTAAAAGTAGGATCAGAACATATATTTTTGTTTAATACCCAAACTGGTCCAGATGTCCTTCAACAGAAGAGGATGGGGATTCCATCTCTTTGTAAAATAGACTACTGTACTTAGTTGCTCATTGGAGAAGGAAATGGCAACCCACTCCAGTGTTCTTGCCTGGAGAATCCCAGGGATGACAGAGCCCAATGGGCTGCCGTCTGTGGGGTCGCACAGAGTC
>SJYV01011837.1:0-15065 GCA_006410875.1 Neotragus pygmaeus
ACTCCGAGAGATGGTAATGAACAGGGAGGCCTGGCATGCTGCAATTCATGGGGTTGCAAAGAGTTGGACTCGACTGAGAGAATGAACTGAACTGAACTAAACTGAGATTTTTTTTCTGGAATTCTCTTGTTTTTTCAATGATCCAATGGATTTTAGCAATTTGATCTCTTGTTCCTCTGTCTTTTCTAAATTCAGCTTGAAAATCTGGAAGTTCTTGGTTCATGTACTGTTGAAGTTTGCATAGAGAATCTTGAGCATTACTTTCCTAGCATGTGAGATGAGTGCAACTGTGCAGTAGTTTGAACATTCTTTGGCATGGCTTTTCTTTGAGATTGGAATGAAAACTAATATTTTCCAGTCCTGTGGCCACTGCTGAGTTTTCCAAATTTGCTGGCATATTGAATGCAGCACTTTCACAGCATCATCTTTCAGGATTTGAAATAGCTCAACTAGAATTCCATCACCTCCACTAGCTTTGTTCATAGTGATGCTACCTAAGGCCCACTTGCCTTCATATTCCAGGATGTTTCGTCTAGGTGAGTGACCACACCATCGTGGTTATCAGGGTCATTAAGATCTTTTTTGTATAGTTTTTCTGTTATTCTTGCCACTTCTTCTTAATATCTTCTGCTTCTGTTAGGTCCATATCAGTTTTGTCTTTTATTACACCCATCTTTGCATCAAATGTTCCTTTTGTATCTCTAATTTTCTTGAAGAGATCTCTAGTCTTTCACCTTTCTATTGTTTTCATCTATTTCTTTGCAAAGAACAGAATGAAAAGGCAAAAGAGATTAAGAGGCACAAACTGTTAGGCAAAAATTAATTAGATACAAGGATATATAGTACAACACAGGTAATACAGTCAAAAATTTCTAGCAACTATAAATAGAAAATAACCTTTAAAATTTTCAGTTTGAAACATATAATTTGTACATCATGCTATACTTAAATGAAAGAAAACAGTTGAAAGAAAACAAATGTATTCTTTCATTTAAGTATAGTTTGATATACAGAGTCACAACTTTTAAGTGTTATAGTCCATTTATGCAAAAACTAACTACATATAGTTTGTTGTACAACATGTTGGAGTCACAATTTTTAAATGTTATATTCCATGTACAGTTGCTATAAAATGTTGACTGTATTCCATGTTTTGTACTATATATCCTTGTAGCTAATTTATTCTGTGCCTAATATTTTTTACCTCTTAATCTCTTACTCTTAGCTTATTCCTCCTCCCATTCTTCTTCACACTGGTAACCACTAGTAAAGAATCTGTCTGTAACGCAGGAGGCCTGGGTTCGATCCCTAGGTGGGGAAGATCCCTTGGAGAAAGGGATGGCAACCTATTCCAGTATTCTTGCCTGGAGAATCCCATAGACAGAATAGCCTGGCAGCCTACAGGCCATATGGTTGCACACAGAGTCAGACATGACTGAAGTGACTTAGCCAGTGCACACACACACACACACATACACACAAACATATATATATAATTAATCAGCTTAGAGGAGTCAAGGTGGCAGAGGACTAGGAGGATGTGGAGTTCATCTCTCCCCACAAATGCATCAGGAATACATCTGCAAAGGAACGGTTCTCACAGAGGACTTGCTGAAGACTAGCAAAGACTTTGGACACCTAAAAGGACAAAAAAAGATTTCCATATAACTGAATACGATGAAAGAGAGAGGGAAGACGAAGAGGAAAGAAAGCAGGATGGAACCTGAGCTCTGGGGGAGAGCTGAAGGAGAGAAAAGCTTCTCGAAACCACAGAAGTCCCCTCACCAGTAGGGAGATAAGTTTGGGACAGAAGGGGAGCTTCATGGACTATTAGAGAACATAGCAACTGATCTGTGGCAGGTAGCATAGAGTGAGACTGAGACCTACACAGATGGTCGTTAACAGCCCTCTGTGCCATACTTGAGAAATGTCTGCTGGTATAGATGTGGACTAGATGCTGGAATGCAGAGGTGGGGCTGAAGCCATAGTTGAGTGACAGTAGCCACGCAACTAAGGAAAAACAGCTAAAATCTCTCCTTGTAGCTGCAGAAATTGCAGACTGACACCCGTACAACTTGTTTTGTAAACACAGCACCCACAGAATAACTGAACAGATAACAAGTTCTCTCTCAGCCAAAACAGGTCTAGCTTTAGCAGCTGTAGGCTTTGTGAGCACACGTATATGGATGTTTGGCCAGGCTGGAGTCTCAGCTTCCCCACAGTACCCACAAAGGTTCAGATCCATGATTGCTACAATCTCAGCACCTGATTTCAGTATCTCTGTGGTGGCCTGGTGAAAACACCTGACAGACACCAGGACCAGTTACGAGCATACCCAAGGTTAAGGTGGAACCAAGAGGTGCCAACAATAAATGTTCATACAATGATAAGAAGTGACACAACAGAGAATACCCTCAGGTAAATAGCTCCAGAGGATGAATACTCAGTGGCTTCTCTCCCAGTAGAGTGTTCCAATCCCGGATAACTTTCACCTCATATCAATAACACAGCTCAGAAACAGAGCTGGGGGCCTCTATTCCAACAACTAGGGAGCAGACCCTGCCCCTGACATGGCAATGATGCCCACAGAGCAAAGCGGAGGCACTGTTTAATATCCAGAGGAGGTTTTTGTCACTACAATATCAATATATAAAACAAATGTTAACAGCCATAAAAGATGAAATCATGCCTTAAATGACACATTGGACCAAATGAACTTAATATTTATAGAGCATTCCACCCAAAAGCAGCAGAATACACATTCTCCCTAAGTGCACCTGGAACGTTCTCCAGAATAGGTCGTATCTTGAGCCACAAATCAAGCCTTGGTAAACTTAAGAAACTTGAAATCATATCAAGAATCTTTTCTAATCACAATGCTATGAGATTAGAAATCTATTACAGGAAAATAAACTGTAAAAAGCACCAACATGAGGAGGCTAACCATTAGAATTAAACAACCAATAGAACACTGAAGATATCAGAAGAAATCAAAAAATATCTGAAGACAAATGACAATGAATACACAACAATCCAAAACATATGAGATGCTGCAAAAGCAGTTCTAAGAGTATAGTTTATAGCAATACAATTTTATCTTAGGAAACAAAACAATCACAAATAACCAACCTAATCTTACACATAAAGCACTAGAGAAAGAAAAAATAAGCAAAACAGAAAAAGAAGAAGTGAAGTCACTCAGTCGTGTCTGACTCTTTACAACCCCATGGACTCTAGCCTACCAGGCTCCTCCGTTCATGGGATTTTCCAGGCAAGAGTACTGGAGTGGATTGTCATTTCCTTCTCCAAACAAAACAAAACCCAAAGTTAGTAGAAAAAATGATATCATAAAGATCAGAGCAGAAATACATGAAAAAGAAATGAAGGGGAGAATAGAAAATATTTTAAAAAACTATAAGCTGGTTCTTTGAGAAGATAAACAAAATTGAAAAACCATTAAACAAACTCATCAAGGGAAAAAAAAAGGGGGAGAAGACTCAAACCAATGAAACTAGAAATAAAAAAGGAGAAGCTACAACAGATGAGGCAGAGCTACATGGACTCAAAGGAGACTACCATAAGCAACTATTAATAATTTCAGTGGGCTCTGGATTATAGAGACTATATCTAATAAAATGGACCACCTAAAATAAATGGATAAATCATTAGAAAGGTACAACCTTAGAAGACTGAGCCCAGGAAGAAATAGAAAATATGAACAGACTAATTTCAAGTATGAAATTGATATGGTGATTGTAAAACTCCCAACAAACAAAAGTTCAGGACCAAGTGATTTCAAAGGCAAATTTTATCAAACATATAGAGAAGAGTTAACACTTATCTTTCTGAAATTTTTTCACACATCACAGAAAAAAGAGAAAAGTGGCTTGAAGTAAATGAAAAATTTTAAAACATATCAAAATGTAAGGAATCCTGATGAAACAGGAATTAGAGGGAAATTCATAGCTTTGAATGTCTATATTAGAAAAAAATTAAAAGTCTCAAATCAATGACCTCAACTTCCACCTTAAGAAACTAGAAAAACGGCAAAGTAAGCCCAAAAGAAGAAAAACATAAATTATAAATGTCATCATTTTAAACAGTGAAATTGTAAAATAATCAATGAAATAAAAACTGACATTATTAAGAAGATCAACATGTGTGTATTAGTTGCTCAGTCATGTCTGACTATTTTCGCCACCATGAACTATAACCCACCAGGCTCTTCTGTCTGTGGAAATCTCAAGGCAAGACTACTGGAGTGGGTTGCCATTTCCTTCTTCAGGGGATCTTCCTGAGACAGGGATTAACCACAGGTCTCCTGCATTGCAGGCATATTCTTTACCATCTGAGCCACCAGCAAAGCCCTAGAAGATCAATAAGTGGATAAATCTCTAACCAACTTGGTCAGTAAAAAAGGAAGAAGACACAAGTTGCCAATAAGAATAAAAGAGGACAACATCAGATTCAACTGATATAAAAAGGATTATAAGATAATAATACTAAGAATTTTATTCTGATAAATTGGCAATTTTGGAAGGAATAAAATTCTTGAAAGACACAAATAAGTCTCAGGAGGAAAAAGATAACCAAAGTAGTTCTATTTCTAATAAAGTTTACTTTATGCTTGAAATCTGTCCCACTAAGGAAAGATTCTACTCACATGACTTCATTAGTGAAGTCTACTAAATATCTAAGGAAGAAATATACATATATACATATATCCAAATATATATAAATATATATTCTCTCAGAAAATTGAAGAGAAGAGTTATTCCTCTCTTAGTCCATGAGACCAGCATTATCCAGATACCCAAATCAGATAAAGATATCAAAAAGTTGTCAATTTCCCTCATAAGCTTATAGTAAAAATTCTAAATAAAATTTTAGTAAATTGAATCTAAAAATATATAAAAAATAATAGCACTTCATAAACAAGCAGGTTCATCCCAGATGGCAAGGTTTTTTGAAACTGCAAAAATAAACCACTGTAATTCATCAAACTAACAAGTTTTAAAAGAAATGTGTATATATATATGAGTATATTGGTATATGAAGAAAAACGTATTTGACAGAAACCAACATCCATTCTTGATAAAAAGCTTAGAAATCTCTGAATAGAGTTGAACACCATCATTCTCATAAAGTATTCAACACATCTACAAAGAATCTACATCTAACATCAAACTTAATTGTGGAAGACTGATTGTTTTTCCTTCTAATACCAGAAACACAACAAAGATGTCAGCTCTCTGAACTCTATTCTACATTATATTTGAGGTTCTAGTCAATACAGTAAGACAGCTAAAACAAAACAAAAATCCAGATGGGAAAAGAAGAAGTAAAACTATCATTTTTCTAAGACAACATGGTTGTCTACATAAGGATTATAAACTTTACAGAATCTACATAAAGTTCCTATAATTATTAAGTGAGTTTATAAGTCTGAAGAATATAAATATCAGTTGTATTACTATGTAGTAACAAAATAATCAGAAATTGAGGCTAAAAACAAAACCACTTACAATGGTACAAGAATTATTAAATATTTAGGAATAAATCTGACAAAAGATAAACAAAGCTAACACATTAAAACTGCAAGACATTGCTGAGTGACATTAAAGAAGACCCAAATAAATAGACATAGATACCATGTTTGTAGGTCAAAATGGTCAGTACCACTAAGACATCAGTTGCCTCCAAAAAGATCAATATTGGGCCTATTTGCAAAAATTCAATGCATTTTTTTCCAAAACACAGTAGATCTTTAAAGATAAATTAGTAACTGACTCTCAAATTCATATGCAAATGCAAAGGACCTAAAATTTCCTAAATAATTTTGTAAAAAGAAAGATAATTTGGGGAGGCTAACACTTTCTGATTTTAATACTTATTATAATATGTAGTATGGATATTCAAGTTGGCATATAGATCAATAAAACAAAATAGAGACCAGAAATAGACCCATACATAAAAGGGGACCTTGTCTTTTAAAACATTGCAAAGCCAGTTCAATGGAGAAAGAATCTGAACAGACATTTTTCACAAAAAGACATACAAATGACCATTGGTACATGAAAACACACTCAGCATCATTAATCATCAGGGAAATGCAAAGCAAAACCATAATGAGATAGCACCTCACATCTAGTAGAATAACTATCATCAAAAAGAAGAAATAACAAGTGTTGGCAAGGATGTGGATAAAAAGAAATGTTTGTGTATTATTGATAAGAATGCAAATTGGTGCAGCTGCTCTAGAAAATAGTGTGGAGTTTCCACACACCAAAAAAAAAAAAAAAAAAAAAAAAAAAGACTTACTACATGATCAACCAATGCATTTCTTGATGTAAACCCAAAGGAAACAAAAAGTCTCAAAGAAATATCTGTACCGTTGTATTCATTACATCACTATTCACAGTAGTCAAGATATGGAAACAACCTAAGTGTATGTCAACTTAGATGGATGGATAAAGAGGATATGATATATATGTATGTGTATATATATATACACATATATATACACACAATATCATATTGCTCAACCATGAGAAAAAGAAGGAATTACTGTCATTGGCAACAACAAAGATAGTCCTTAAGGACATTGTGCTAAATAAAATAAGTCAGACAAGGAAAGGTTGTGTATCACTTATATGTGGAATCTTTACGTCAAACTGACAGAAACAAAGAGTAGAATGGTGATTACCAGGGTGCAGGAGGTGGGAAAACTGGGAAGGTGTTGGTTAAAGTGTAAACACTTTCACTTGTAAGATGGCTGAATTTTGATGATCTAATGCAATATAATTGTGAATATAATATAGCATATACTTGAAAGTTGTTAAGAAAGTAAAAAACATTCCCACAACCACAAAAAAATGATAATTATTCAAGGTGATGAGGGTGTGAGCTAACACTATAGTGGTAATCATTTTGCAATATGTAAGTATATCAAATCCAGCAGATTGTACACCTTAAACATACAATGTTATATGTCAGTTTTATCTCAACAAAGATGGGAAAAAATTTTAAAAAACAAATAAACTTTTTTAAATGACCCAGAAGAATTGCCACCCTTAGTTCAAAAATAAGTAAAATTCTAGGAGACTCGCCTCCTTTTCTACCAACCTGCATGGCCTCTCTCTGTATTTCCTACTTCAACCTTTTATGACAGTAATCTGAGGACAATTTCCACTTAAACTCTAATTGAGACCTACATATTTCTGTCCTCACTAATGTAGTTATTATACTTTCTGGCTTTTTAAAATTCACTCCACAGCTATAGTAATTATTTATGTGAAATAATTATTTGAATAATTTAATAAAATTTAATAAAATAATTTAATAAACTGATTATAATTTAATGAGAATAACAATAAAATGTAAACTAGTACAGCCACTGTGGAAAACAGTATGGAGATTCCTTAAAAAATTGCAAATAGAACTGCCTTATGACCCAGCAATCCCACTGCTGGGCATACACACCAAGGAAACCAGAATTGAAAGAGACACATGTACCCCAATGTTCATCGCAGCACTGTTTATAATAGCCAGGACATGGAAACAACCTAGATGTCCATCAACAGATGAATGGATAAGCAAGCTGTGGCATATATACACAATGGAGTATTACTCTGCCATTAAAAAGAATAAATTTGAATCAGTTCTAATGAGATGGATGAAACTGGAGCCTATTATACAGAGTGAAGTAAGCCAGAAAGAAAAACACCAATACAGCATACTGACACATATATATGGAATTTAGAAAGATAGTAATGATGACCCTGTATGTGAGACAACAAAAGGACACAGACATAGACAATGGACTTTTGGCCTCAGAGGGAGTAGGAGAGGGCGGGATGATCTGGGAGAATGGCATTGAAGCATATATACTATTATGTAAGAAACGAATCACCAGTCTATGTTTGATACAGAATGCAGGACGCTTGGGGCTGGTGTACGGGGATGATCTAGAGAGACGTTGTGGGGTGGGAGGGGGGAGGGGGACTCGGGATTGGGAGCTTGTGTGCACCTGTGGTGGATTCGTGTCTATGTATGGCAAACCCAATAGAGTATTGTAAAGTTAAATTTAAAAATAAATAAATTAAAAAAAAATCTATTTGAATAACTTTAAATTTTTAATAAATGATTAAAGATGTCAGATTTATTAAAGATAAAGGGGTCACTCTGATAACATCTTTCAATGTATGAATTAGGAGCAAGAAGAGGGAATAGGTGGGATGATTTGGGAGAATGGCACTGAAACATGTATAATACCATATAAGAAACGAATCACCAGTCTAGGTTCGATGCAGGATACAGGATGCTTGGGGCTGGTGCACTGGAATGACCCAGAGAGATGGTATGAGGAGGGAGGTGGGAGGGGGGTTCAGGATTGGGAACATGTGTACACCCATGGCAGATTCATGTTGATGTATGGCAAAACCAATACAGTATTGTAAAGTAAAATAAAGTTAAAAAAAAAAAAAGAATTACAAGATAGAAATACTGGAGAATATAATAATCTCAACATAATACTAAAAACAATAATATTCAAATTGTTATATGTAATTGTTATATTTAAGGCCAACAAGATGAGAGCCTTTGTCTGATACTATATTGTCAGATATAACACAATCAAGTGGTAAATGCTCAATAAAATATTTTGGTTCAATAACAGTGCTAATTGTAACATATACAACGTATTAAGCCAAGTAGTATCAGTAGAACAACATATTAAGTTCTTTAAATACATTACTTATTTTAATCTTCACCAAAAAAATATATTTTATATATATATATATGTCTATAGCATATCTTACAAACAAGAAAATGGAGATGCTGAAACTAGTATCAAATTCCAGCATCTTTCTAAACATTTTAAAATTCAAAAAAAAAAAGTTAAAAACTTTTTCCTGTCACTCTTTGATTTAATTATACTTGATAATAGATTCTGTTTGAAAAGTGCCATCTGAGAAGTCAGTGAAGCACACTAATTCAACATTATCATCATCATGCCACTATGACACAAACAAGCAACGACAAGCCACCCCAGTTATCCCACAGTAGGAATTCCATCGGGAAATTCTGAGGGCTCTGATGTCTCCCACATTTGTGTTTGGAATGTGAATAATTGGACATTAAAGGGGAAAATGGGCAAGGTTTGTCTTTTTACAAGTGAGCAAGCAGCACAGCACATCCAAGCACTTAGCAGACAGCTGGATTGTGAGATGAATGCTAGTCATTAAGCCAACAGTGAAAAATGTGTGGGAGAATTTTCTTCAACATGCTTCTCTGTCAATCCTGAAAGAAAAGAGACAAAACTGTGGAAGGCAAAAAGCTCAAAGATAGCTTGGGTTAAATGCTTTTTAAAAGAGACAGTAACTTGGCACCTATATCTCTGTACTGCTAAGCAGTGTTTGACATTTATGACACTGCTATTTTATTGTAATTTTTACATACAGTGATTATTTACTGAGTCAGACATACATATATTTTTATTTCTGTTCTCATTATGTAGCTCATTGAGAAGTTATGTTGCTCCTAGCTTTGAAGGCAGATTCTTTACCAGTTGAGCCACAAGGGAAGCCCTGTTGCTCCTAATGATTCTGAAAACAGCAGACCTTAACTTCAGGAAAGCAAGATTCTATCAATTGTGTTCATGAAGTTATCTATCCCCAGTACATAGAACAATAGGTGTCATCTGTGGATTTTCAGTAAACATTTGCTAATAAACGAATGGGTCTGAGTAACTGCACTGTGCCCCTGAATGTCACCAGAGGAGCAAAAATGTACAGATTGCCTCACACATTCACCCTGATTTCTCCTTCTGATCCTCAATTACTTGCATGTCTGTCCCTAGTGAATTCCCATTAACCGATGCCTATCCCACTATTCTCACCATACCCAGAAAAGCTAAACTCCAGAATTATAGAGCACGTTGACCCATCTAACATGAATTCTTCTTTCCTCAGAGACTTTGTCTTTCACACATAGCCTAGATCATGACAACACTTGTGGACCTTGGGCAGAAGTAGAAATGGAGAACCATTTCATCTATTTAAAATACTTAAAAGATATATATTAATCTAATAAATTACCAAAATAAATATGTTCTCTTCTCCTGTGAGCATGCTAAGTCACTTCAGTCTTGTCCAACTCTTTGCAACCCTAAGGACTGTAGCTTGCCAGGTTCCTCTGTCCATGGGATTCTCCAGGCAAGAATACTGGAATGGGTTGCCATACTCTCCTCCAGGGGGTCTTCCTGACCCAGGAATCAAACTCGCTCCTCTAAATTTCCTGCACTGCAGGCAAATTCTTTACCACTAGTGCCACCTGGGAAGCCCTCTACTCTCCTACCCTAACAACTATACAAAGTGTAATGATTCAGTAGGCCAAGTTGAAATTTAGGAGATGCTGACTCCATGTGTTTTAATGAAATCTGACAGCAGGAAGACAGTAGCCCAGAGACCCTATGTTTCCACCCTAAGCCTTGTTCTTTTCCACTAACCCTTAGCCTACCTTGTTCCACTTCTCATCCCCAGCTCCAACCTGAACTTCAAGTAGTGCTGAGCATACACTGCTGGATACTCAACCTACTGTTCATCCACACACCCTGAAAACAAAAATCTCTTCGCTGCCTCTCAAGCATAGACACGTATGCACCAGTGATGGGACCCATCTTACGATGAAAGACCTGAGCAAAAAGTCCATGTAAACCCTGGGCTCAGTTCAGGGCCTTTCCAGGTCCTGAGAACATGGAACATGGTCAGATAGCCCTATGCAAAAGCTCAGGCTGCATGTCACTTGACCTGATGAACTGCTGGCTCTGCAGAAAGAGGTGTAGCCTCAGTTCAGTTCAGTTTAGTCGCTCAGTAGTGTCTGACTCTTTGCGACCCATGAACCGTAGTACGCCAATCCTCCCTGTCCATCACCAATTCCCGGAGTTCACTCAGACTCATGTCCATCGAATCAGTGATGCCATCCAGCCATCGCATCCTCGGTTGTCCCCTTCTCCTCCTGCCCCCAATCCCTCCCAGCATTAGAGTCTTTTCCAATGAGTCAACTCTTCACATGAGGTGGCCAAAGTACTGGAGTTTCAGCTTTAGCATCATTCCTTCCAAAGAAATCCCAGGGCTGATCTCCTTCAGAATGGACTGGTTGGATCTGCTTGCAGTCTAAGAAACTCTCAAGAGTCTTCTCCAACACCACAGTTCAAAAGCATCAATTCTTCAGTGCTTAGCCTTCTTCACAGTCCAACTCTCACATCCATACAGGACTACTGGAAAAACCATAGCCTTGACTAGACAGACCTTAGCAAAGTAATGTCTCTGCTTTTGAATATGCTATCTAGGTTGATCATAACTTTTCTTACAAGGAGTAAGTGTCTTAATTTCATGGCTGCAGTCACCATCTGCAGTGATTTTGGAGCACAAAAAATAAGGTCTGACACTGTTTCCACTGTTTCTTCATCTATTTCCCATGAAGCAGTATCCATGATCTTCATTTTCTGAATGTTGAACTTTAAGCCAACTTTTCACTCTCCTCTTTCATTTTCATCAAGAGGCTTTTTAGTTCCTCTTCACTTTCTGTCATAAGGGTGGTGTCATCTTCATATCTGAGGTTATTGATATTTCTCCTGGCCATCTTGATTCCAGCTTGNTATCTAGTTCTAACTGTTGCTTCCTGACCTGCATACAGATTTCTCAAGAGGCAGGTTAGGTGGTCTGGTGGTCAAACTCATATCCATTGAGTCAGTGATACTATCCAACCATCTCATCCTCTGTCGTCCCCTTCTCTTTTTGCCCTCAGTCTTTCCCAGCATCAGAGTTTTTTCCAAAGAGTCAATTCTTCGCATCAGGTAACCAAAATATCGGATCTTTAGCTTCAGCATCAGTCCTTCCAATGAATATTTAGGGTTAATCTCCTTTAGGATTGACTGGTTTTGCTAGGGGAAGCACACTGACTGAAACCTCCCACCCTGGCCAGGCACCATAGTAACCATTTGCATGAATTGTTTTATGACAGGAGGTCCTGGTGAAGAACAAAGAACTAATAAGCCACCACCAACAGGAAGAGTTCAGGGCAGGTCAAAAGGAGGCACCACATGTCTGACCACCTCCTAGAATCCTTCCGTCCGGCATCCATCTTAGCTGAACAAGGCGTGTACCACCAGGAAGGAGTCTGAGTCAGAATGATTGGCTAAAGACAACCCGGAAACCAATCCCATCGCCATTAAACCCAAGACTGTGAGCCATGTGACAGAGCTGTTCTCCTGGGGCCCCTTACCCTACTGCTGTCCACCTGGATGTTCTTTCCCAATAAAATCTCTTGCTTTGTCAGCACATGTGTCTCCTCAGACAATTCATTTCCAAGTGTTAGANTTTCTCATGATGTACTCTGCATATAAGTTAAATAAGCAGGGTGACAATATACAGCCTTGATGTACTCCTTTTCCTATTTGGAACCAGTCTGTTGTTCCATGTCCAGTTCTAACTGTTGCTTCCTGACCTGCATACAGATTTCTCAAGAGGCAGGTTAGGTGGTCTGATATTCCCATCTCTTTCAGAATTTTCCACAGTTTATTGTGATCCACACAGTCAAAGGCTTTGGCATAGTCAATAAAGCAGAAAGAAATGTTGTTCTGGAACTCTCTTACTTTTTCCATGATCCAGTGGATGTTGGCAATTTGATCTCTGGTTCCTCTGCCTTTTGTCAAACCAGCTTGAACATCAGGAAGTTCATGGTTCACATACCGTTGGCCTAAGGAAAGCCAAATAGGACTCTCAAGCATAGAGTCCAAGGCACCAGCTTCTGACTCTTAAGACAATACTGCTTTAGATCTTACCTCAAGAAATAATTGTCGTGTTTCCTTTTAAAATCCATTCTCTTGACAACATTGCTCTCCTGGCTGTCAACATTTGTTCCACTACTTGTAATTCTGACATCTCTCCCTCTGTTGCTGCTTTTCTTCTGCCCATGAATGCATTTCCATCTCCCCTTTCCATCTAAATCTGTTTTCATATATCTTCCCTTCAACAATGAATGTTTTACTAATGCACTGAATCCACTCACAGAGACAAAAATAAATGTCCAAATCTCCACTCAGCAATAATCGCTACCAGCTATTAGTAAACAACATTCCAGATGCTTTTTTTATTAATGTATGCAGATAGACTCTATAAGTAGCAAAAATGTTTTAATTAGAAGAGTGTCAGATATGATGTTTATTAAAAATGATAGAAATTACTTTTCTTGAATTCAACCTTCTTAAGAAACTGAAGTGAAATGATCAGAATCACTCCACTTAAATGTTTCTTGATAACAGTCAGAATTAGATCCTGAAAGGCACTTCTACAGAGGCATCAAGAACAGTGATGCCTCTGTCTTTATTTTATAAATGCTACTGAGGAATACAAGTGAGTCCTCTCGCTTTTACCTTCAAAAATCCACCAAATGGACTTAATTGTGGCAGGCCCCACCCCTTTGCTCCCTCCTTGACCATTCTGAAGCAGGTTCCTTAAACTGTTGTATTCAGACTCTACAGAATGATGGAAATCAAAGGTTTCCAAATGTGTAAGGGAAAAAGTTGGATTTTCAGAGCCTTTAACTGAAATTGAGAATTCCCCTTGATTATGAACATATGTAGGTAACAAATTACAGTTGCATTAGAATTGCCTATGAGTTTATCACTAATAGAAATCACTATCTTTACATATTACTATTCTCTTAGATCTTAAAATCGCATTGCTGCTAAGTCACATCAGTTGTGTCTGACTCTGTGCGACCCCATAGATGGCAACCCACCAGGCTCCACCATCCCTGGGATTCTCCAGGCAAGAACACTGGAGTGGATTGCCATTTCCTTCTTCAATGTATGAAAGTGAAAAGTGAAATTGAAGTCACTCAGTCATGTCTGACTCTTAGTGACCCCATGGACTGCAGCCTACCAGGCTCCTCTGTCCATGGGATTTTCCAGGCAAGAGTACTGGAGTGGGTTGCCATTGCCTTCTCCGAAAATAGCATTAATAGTCATCATTCCTTCTTTAATCAAAGAACACATAGTTTTTCAGCATAAAAACTTAATATAATTGCACAACTGTTGATTTTCCTTATAAACTTAAACATTTTATTGTATGCATTAAAACCTACTGAGAACACAANTAGCATTAATAGTCATCATTCCTTCTTTAATCAAAGAACACATAGTTTTTCAGCATAAAAACTTAATATAATTGCACAACTGTTGATTTTCCTTATAAACTTAAACATTTTATTGTATGCATTAAAACCTACTGAGAACACAATTTTGTTCACTTTTTATGGCTGACTAATATTCCACTATGTATATGTACCACATTTTCTTTATCCATTCATCTGTTGAAGGACATCTAGGCTGCTTCCATATTCCTGGCTATTGTAAATAGTGCTACAATAAACATTGGGGTACGTGTGTCTTTTTTGAGTTATGGTTTTCTCAGAGTATATGCCCAGTAGTATGATTGCTGGATCATATGGTAGTTCCTGTAGAAAGAAATGGCAACCTACTCCAGTATTCTTGCCTGAGAAATCCCAAGGACAGAGGAGCCTGGCAGGCCACAGTTCATGGAATAACAAGACTTGGACAGGACTTAGTGACTAAACCCTCACCATCATGGTTTTTTAAGGAACCTTCATGCTATTTCCCCCAGTGGTTGTACCAATTTGCATTCTCACCAACAGTATAAGAGTATTCCCTTTTCTCTACACTCTCTCCAGCATTTATCATTTGCAGATTTTTTGATGATATGGTCATTCTGGCTTGTATTAGGTGATACCTCATTGTAGTTTTGATTTGCATTTCTTTAATAGTGATGTTTTCATGTGCCTCTTGGCTATCTGTATGTCTTCTTTGGAGAGATGTCTGTTTAAGTCTTCCACTCACTTTTTTTTTCCAGATTCATTCTTTTGTTATTATTATTATTATTGCATTTCCAAAAAATTTTTGATATTCATTCATTTATTTTTTTTAATTTTATTTTTTTACTTTACAATACTGTATTGGTTTTGCCATACATTGACATGAATCC
>SJYV01011844.1:10200-49939 GCA_006410875.1 Neotragus pygmaeus
CCTTCTCCAGGGGATCTTCCCAACCTAGCGAGAGAACCTAGGTCTTTTGCATTGCAGGCAGATTCTTTACTGTCTGAGCCACCAGGGAAGCCTGTATGATATAAGAGTAGTTTAATAACTTTCTACTAAGTTAGTGCAAAATATGAAAAATAACAGTTGAACAAAATGGAAAAAGTTGAACAGAAAGGACAAGCATGCATTTCATTTCTCATAAAAACAACCAAATCCTGAAATTAGTTTGCAAAGACGAAATCCAGGAGATGCTGAATTCCTGAGATAAATGAAGTGGAAATAAATCTGGTCTTATTAGGGCTCTGTAATCTGAGTTCACAACACTTCAGCTATTGTCACATTTAATAAGAAATGGATCCACAGCTACATGATAAGGAAAGTCACTCATGAGAGACTTACAAGAATATGGTAAATGAGAATAGGAAGTAGCGTTCACTGCTGAAATTTTAGGGGAAGGCAGAAGAAGGGTGTGTCTGGAGACAGACACTAGATAATGATGCGAGAGGTGGAGGAGAAAGTTACAAAACTATAACTTAGTCAGAGGCTTAAAAGATTGGCCAAAAAAAAAAAAACAACCTGCTAACGACTGGAGCAGTCCAGTCTTTACACTTTCCCCCCACTTTCCTACCATTTCTGAATAAGGGCGGATGTTGAAGGGGAAGACCGTGGCTGCCAGTGCGCACAGGAAATCAGGGTTCATCCACATGGAGGCCAGGTCCGGGACATTGTGATACAAGTATCTGAAGAACTGCATCAGGGTCACAGGATACTCCCGGAGCCAAGATCCCTCTTCTTCTGATTGCCAAGGCTGCCAGGGGACAGGAGAGGAGACGACACGTTAAGAGTCACTGACATTGCTACAAGTGACTCACTACTCTTCTAAAACCTGATACACCGATGGTCCAGAACTCTCATAAACCATACATGGGGTAAACACACAGGCCAACAAATCGGGAAATAAGCTAAAACAAAGGCAACACCCTTAGAAATCAAGAGGATGTTTTTCTATTCACTGGGGTACTCACACTGGGCTTTTCTGATAGCTCAGATGGTAAGGAATCTGCCTGCAGTGCAGGAGACCAGGGTTCAATCCCTGGGTCAGAAGATCCCCTGGTGAAGGGAATGGCAACCCACTCCAGTATGCATGCCTGGAGAATCCCATGGACAGAAGAGCCTGGTGGGTTACAGTCCATGGGGTCGCAAAGAGTCAGGCACAACTGAGCGACTGACACTGGACTGGGGTACTCACAGCTCAGTAACTGGGGTCAACGGTTTTGATTATTCAGCATTATTAGTGTGAATGTGGTAGGCGCCAACCGTGGCTGTATTGCCATCGAAGTCACCCCATCCTCCATCGTGCCAGAGAGTAAGGAGTAAGATAAAATGTGGAAGTTACTTCACCTTTTGAGTCTCACACTGTCATATAAAAAATGAGAACAGTGTTCTTAACCATTATGCAACTGTGATACTGTGATTTATAATAAGAAATATATATTTAGTCTTTGTCCCATTTCAGGCACAGAGATCCTCAAACTCTTGGCATTTCCTAAGTAATAAGAGTCATACATGTGTCTTTTTGTTCAAGATGGTGGTGGGGCTTTAGCAGCTATTCTCTCATTTCTTAAGACCAGCATTCCACGTGGGGACAAACATGCAGGCTTACATCTTGACTTGTGTTGTGTCCAACCTGTGTGACCGTAAGGACGGTAGCCTTCCAGGCTCCTCTGTCCATGGGATTTCCCAGGCCAGAATACTGGATTGGGGTGCCATTTTGTCCTCCATTTGCTCATTATACGGAGCCCTTTTCAACCACACTTGAATTTAGGTTGTTGGGCTCTTGCCAGGGGAACCAACCATGTGATTAGAAGGTTGGAAATTAACCTACTCTGCTCCTCCACAGCCTACAGGGAGGAAGAGTTCAATCGCCAGTGACCAATGACTTTAATTACTGTCTATGTAATGAAAGCCCCATAAAAAGTCAAGATTCATGGGTTTCAGAGGACTTCTGGACTGGTGGACACATGGAGGTGCTGGGAGAAGAGCGAGTTGGAGAAGGCGTGGAGCTCCACTTCCCTCCCCACCTTGCCGTATGCCTCTCTTCCAGCTGGCTGTTCTGGAGTTAGCTTTTGAAATGAACTGGTAATCTGCCAAGTAAAATGTTTTCCTGAGACACAGGAACCTGTGATTTATAACTGGTAAGTCTGAAGCACAGGTAACAACCTGGACTTCTGACTGGCATTTGAAATGGCGCAGGATTGGTGGAGGTGGGGCAGGGGAGTATCTTATGATACTGAGCCCTTAACCTGTGGAACTGGATGCTATATCCTGGCAGACAGTGTCAGAACTGAACTGAACGGTCAGACACCCAGCTAGTTGGGCAAAATCTATATACTTGGTGACCTGAAGTGTCAGAAGTAAAGCAGTGCTGTAGTAGAAGATGGAATAAAAGAGACACACAGGAGTTTTCTTTTCCTTAAAAGCATTACCACAATAACAACGATGATGATGCTAAAAAAAGGAAGAAGACTCTATATGAACAATGTTTATCTTCTGATACTTGCCAGAGAGTCTTTTTTTTCAGCTTAGATTTTTATTATTGTTTATGAATAAAAACCAAAACCAGAATCCCAAAGCATTCTAAACTAACACATTTAATAGCAATGTTCTTTTCTTAGATTGCATAAGAACAGTTTTGACTAAAATCAGATTTTTTAGGTACTTGTAATCCAAAGAGTCTAGTTAATAATTCCTCTTACAATGTGATCCTGAATTTTGTAAAAAAAAAAAAAAAAAAAAAAAAAAACAAATCATTATTCACAGCATTCCTGTGAGAGAGATAAACATAAATTTTGTCATTTACTCTTTCAATGCTTTATACCTAAGTCAGAAATGACTAAAATAGAAAATGAAAACACAAAGTAAAACTTGCACTGATAACATTTTGAGCCTCTAAACAGAAGTGATTTTAAAAGTTCAAGTAACATATTGTTGCAGTTGCATGTAATACAGTATATTTATTATATAAATGTATATACTGAAATATGTGTTTTATAGCACTAACAGCATCAGTTAATACTTAATAAAGCTTGTATTCTATACCAGGTACACTTGTAAGCACTTTGTGTACATATTAACTCATAAATCCTCACATGAGTCCTAAGAGGTAATTTTTATCCTCATTATCATTTCATGTATAAGGAAGCTGAGGCACATGAGGTTAATATGTCTGGAGGATCAGAGTTGGGATGCTGAATCCAGCTCCTGAGTTCAGGATCCTAACAACTGCACAGTCTGTCCTTACACTAAATAAAACAGAGGGGGTGAGGTTCCAGAGACCATGTAATAAATAAAGACTTAGGTTACCAAAGGATTCCTCTATTATAAAGGAATCCCAGGCAGGAGGAATTACCGACAGGTGTCAGAGTCTCTGGGGACTTACTGAATTCAGCATGCTTCGGAGCATGCCCAGTAACAAAAAAGCAGCTTCTGTGCACACACTGTGGATAGACGAGACCACGGTTCCACTGGAGGCAGGAACTCCAAAGATAAAGGTCCAGATGGAATCTAAATCAAACTGCAGAGGTGAAAGTGAATCAGGATTAGGTACTGTCAATTCTTCTTGGTAGAGACCCTCACAAGTTCTAATGTTCTAAAATTTCTTCGAAATTAGTTTCTTTCAAAGTGAGCAATGAAGAAGATAGACTTAATGTTCTTCCCTCCTGTGTTTTAAAACTCATTTTCACACTTACAAGGCAAAGTGAATCTTATGCATCAGTGTCCTAGTTATCTGTGTTAAAAACATCCTTTTCTTTTTTTTCCTAAGGAAAATAATTGGCTAGGTGATGAAATTTAAGAATTAATGGCTTTAAGCAGGATCTCTTCAAAAAGCACAGTGAACTTACTCCCTATACCCCACTCTCAGCAATGTTCTAATTCACTTTTAGATTATATATAGATTAAGATTTGACCAAATAAAAATCAGTTTGAGGAGATTTATTGATAGTCGTTTTATATAACACTTTGACTATGGTGTCTGTAACCAAACTCTGCTTTGCTCATGCATCTGTAACGTAAGGGTACAGACAGTGTTTTCATTTAAAAGGTTTTGTCGATTACTATGGCTGATTTGAATAGCATCTTGGGATTATTATGGAAGTGTAATTGAGTTTAAGACTAAATTCCTACATCTCTGCAGTGCTACAAACATAAGCTATATATAGATATCCACATAGTTTTAAGATTAGAAAATCAGGTAAAGCCTTACTGTTTTCCTAATGTGGACATTACCTATCGTTAAGAATTCAGAAACACTTTTCTAACCAGAATTTGCACTAAAAATCTTTTCATACACACCCAATTAATTTGTGGAATGCACATTACTTCCTTTGTTTTTAATTCTACAGAAATTAAATTATATTTCTAGATAAAATCACATTAGTCGAATTCTTTTGATCATCATTAAAATATCATCCAAAGTCTTCCCATGTATAAAATCACACAGAATCATCATAAAGAGAAAAAGAACAACAGGAACACAGAACTTCTTTTTGGGAAAATTTTCCATAGTACTTTCAGATTTCTATGACCCCAGTCAAATCCCAAATGTGAGACAGGGATGGGACCGGTTGGTTTTTACTGTAATGAACTCAACACCCTGCAGCGACTTTTTGGCAAATGTAGTTACACTTACACCCGACTAGGTAATTCCTACCTGGCAACCCTGCTTACATCGGCTGCTGACGACAGGCACACTGACCTGCAGGTTCTCAGGCAGCTCACTAACGGGCTGCTGCAGAAACAAGGCCATGAGGAGGAAATAGAGAGCAGGGACATTAGTGTGTTTAGGAAGGAATGACTGAAGAACCGGGAAGCCAGGAAAGTGACAGGCGTCCCGGTTAATCTCCCTGACACTTGATCGTCCGCCAGCACTCCTGCCCACATTGAATCCTAAGAGGAAATACAACGAGAAGGATGAAATTAGTCACTGATTACCATGTTACATTTACACAGAAAGGAGTAACATTTCCATCTTGGACATTCATACTAATATAAGCAATTAACTACTCGACTTTGGAATTAACCTTCCAGTCAGAAGGTTTACTGTACTTTCTCTTTGACCGTGGGAAGCCTGTCTATTAGGATAGGGGATCCCTGGTGGCTCAGATAGCAAAGAATCTGCCTGCAATGCAGGAGACCCAGATTCCATCCTTGGGTCGGGAAGTTCCCCTTGAGAAGGGAATGGCTACCCACTCCAGTATTCTTGCCCAGAGGATCCCATGGACAGAGGAGCATGGTGGGCTACAGTCCACAGAGTCACAAAGAGTTAGGTCTTAAAACACAGTTGAGGAAGTCATATACAAGAGGTAAGATAAATTCTACTAACTAAAAGAATGACATCCAGGGACTTGGTTAAGACCCTGTGCTTCAAATGCAGGGGGAATGGGTTCGATCCCTGGTTGCAAAAGTAAGATCCCACCTGCCGGTGTGGGGTTGCGGGGAGGGGGCATGGCCAAAGAATTAAAAAAAAAAAGAAAAAGAAAAAAACACCAACCAAGAATGACCTCCAAAGAGCTCTAACATTCCTAAGAAGAAAGTAATATTTAAAAAGTAGCCAGACTGTAGGATACTACTAAAAATGTAACTTAAAAATATGATAGCTATAATAGTTAGTATATTTCATTTGTCCTGAATATTATGAACTAATTAGCCTTAAAGGACCTACAAATTTATTTTTTTTTAATTTTTTATACTTTATTTTATTTTACAATACCCTATTGGCTTTGCCATACAACCTACAAATTTAGAGATAGGACAAAATGGATATACAAAATAATCTTTCCTTGGATGATCTGTAACTCTGCGGGAAAGTTTTCTGGCCAAGGGACAGCAAATTGGAGCCCACTGTGACTATGGGTATCTGGACATCCAAAATGTGTTCTAGAAGCACAGCTCTGCCAGGAAATAACTGCTTATCTGTGTGGTTTATAGCACCAGCCTTTCCATCATTCCTGCTTCCTCTGTTACATAGGTAATTTGGGGAAATAACTCAACAACTAGTTCTTCCACCAACCCCACACCTAGTACACTGCTCAGTACAGAAAGAATATTGGCCAGAGGTTCAATGGAAAATTTTTACAAATAGCAACCAAAGATGAAAGATTGACTTTTACTCTGAAGCAATTTTTATTTCAATGAATATCCACATTTTCCCCCAAATTCTTTTTCCTAAGACAAAGTAGCACATACTTGCTACTATTTAAAATAATGAAAGAGAACTTTGTGTCTAGGTGGCTTTTTAAAGAGTCCAAATAAACTGCTCAGTGTGATATTAATTAATCCTCTGGAGTATATGTTCTTCTAATTAACAAAAAATTGTACAGCAATTTATCAAACTCTTCATATATCGTCTCATTTCTTAAACAATGAGCATGTGAGTAAGAAATCGCTATTATCCTTTAACATAATGTGGAAAATATGCAATTTGTTCACTAATGAAGTTAATGAGGGGTGGCACTAGGACCTGTGGCCCAATGGAGCCTGTGAAGTTACATGGTGTGTGTGTTAAGTCGTTTCAGTCCTGTCTGACTCCTTGCGATCCTATGGACTGTAGTCCACCAGGCTCCTCTGTTCGTGGGGCTCTTCAGGCAAGAATACTGGAGTTGGAGTGGGTTGCCATGCCCTCCTCCAGGGGGTCTTCCTGACCCATAGATCAAACCCAAGTCGGATTTTTACCACTAGTGCCACCTGGGAAGCCCTGATCTCCCTTGGTTCTCTTAATAATATCACTACGTTCCAAAAAAAACCAGCTGCATAAGGAATACTGGGTGATATTCATTTGTAGTAAATTCTAAATGAAATTATAAAAAAAAAGTCTGAGCCTTAAGATATCAAAAAACAAAGTGGTATTTTATATATCAAATAGGAAAATATATTTTGATCAAACTATAGGTCCTAAATGAACAGCAATGCTAGCATTTATTTTCCTTTCCAAATTTTCACACTCTATTTCTACCCTATAATTGATCTTAAGGAGTATCTAATATGTTTTTAACAACTGAGTATTAATTTAGATTTAAGCTATAGCTGATGTAGCTGGAGTTGGTGATGGACAGGGAAGCCTGGTGCACTGCAGTCCATGGGGTTGCAAAGCGTCGAACATGACTGACTGACTGAACTGAACTGAAGCTACAGCTATGTATGGAAGGTATTTTTTATAAAGAAAAAATTGACGAAAACTAATAAGTGTAAGTAAAACACTCAAAAACATACTGTTCATCAGCTCAAAGAGAAATAGAATCCACTGAGATGATATATCAATATATAGAGATAAATTTCTGTACACGTACACAAGTATGTATGTATGTAGCAGATAGATATTCAGAGAAAATGATATTAAATTGAATTGAGTTTAAATGAAACTTAAATACCTAGATTCCTCTTTTAGAACCAAAGTAGCATACGTAATGTACAGGCAGGTGCAAGGAAGGACAAGTAAGTTCTCAGACATGAAGTTTGGTTGGTCAGATCCTGATATTACTGAAGTGGTACAGGACAGAAAAAAAACCCCACAGAATTGACAGAAGACAGATACCCAGAAATATTACTCTCTGACTCAGAGACCTTATGTATTTAGCAGTCTTACTTTCCTAATTAGAGAGGAATTAATTCTTAATTTATACTCATTAGGTTTTCCTATAAAATATAACTTATATAACATAAAATACATATACTTGTGTCTGGAATCATGACAGTAAACGACATGACATATGTTAAAGAATTTTGCAAACCACAGAGTGCTAGGTGAAACCTGGGTGTTATTTTGGCTTCCAACGAGAGGCACTGTTGTCAATCAGCATTAAAAAAACTCCCACAGAATTCTACAGAACTCACACTGAATTATGCCTTTTGTTGTTTATTCTCTTAGTAGCTACTAGCTACTATTAAGGTCAATAAGCTACATTTCTTACTACAAAACTGTTGATATAAGTCTCTATAATGGTAATAATAAAAAAATATTTATTTTAAAGGAGATCATTTTCTTGAGAAATAATTTCACAGTGAATTTCTGAATTTCTTTCCTCATCACTTACAAAGTTCCTTCAGACATTTTTAACATGTAAAATAACAATAAAAATAAGTGTTAGCTCTTTTTTCCTACCATTTAACATTTGACAGCACATGTTACACCAAGGTATTGATACTTTTACATTTTTTTCTTAACAGAGAAATTACATATTAAAATCTGATCCCTAATTTTTCCATCTGAAGAGGGTAAATAGTTATTCTTAGTGCTTACTGCAGAATACAATTATATATGATTTTAAATTGTAATGTCATAAACATAATCTTAAAATACCTTACAAACTGGATGACCATAATTTTCAATTAAAACATTATATTAAATATGCATTTTCCAAAATAAGATAATTAACATGAATAGGAATGTATATATTAGTTCACATGAATCTAATATAGGAAACCATAATTTTCTATTATTATTTAAATGCTCAGTTCAATGTTGTAAACAGCATAGAGTCAGTGAGCAGAGAGTAATGAGCTTCGGCTGACATTCTGATGACCTTAAATCTTGAGCGGTAATATCACATAACTGTTAGAACCATGGGCTTTGGATGAGTGACTTGGACTCAAATTTTGACACTTCTTAGCTGACAAGTGACATTACTCCTATGCCTTGACTTTCTCATCTGTAAAATGGGTATGACGGTATTTATATCTCATAGGGTTACTGTAAAGATAAGTTACTGTGAAAATGAAAAGTGAAACTGGCAAGGAATAATAATAACACAAATTACTGATTACTACTATAAATTCCATTCTGATAATTTGTAAATTATTTACTTATAGGTCAGAAAGGAAACTATAAACAAAAAGAAATCATAAGAAATTTACTTGAGTTTTCACATCTTGATATCCTGTCTCTGACTTCAGTTTGACTTGCAATTCAAAAATTTTTTTTTTAATTTTATGCTTTTTATTCTGTCATTAAAGTTCTTGACTCTTAATGGTTGTTAGAGAAATCAAATAGTATAAGCTTACCTAAAATTTATAATCACAACACAAAGCTCATTTTAAAGCAGCCTACTCTAAAAGTGCCATACCTAATACAGTTCCAATCTTATTCGTCAAGACGGAATCTGTCTGCTCCAGCCAGCCTCCACCACTGAGTCCCTCCTTGAACTTGATGAGAATAGACTGATTACTCAGTAGGACCACAAGAATCCTCATGGCTGCTGTGACTGTGGTGGAATGCAAGTGTTCTTCCATGAACATCATAATCCAGTCAAAACCCAGCGTCCTGACCAGCTCTTCACAAGCTCTATTCAGACAGATGGATTAAAGGAAACATTAATTTCAAGGACTGGGATTTCAAATTAAAAAGAAAACTAAGACCAGCTTTTGTTCTTGTGATACTATGAATTTCAGGGTTTTAAAACGAAATCTATTAAAAGTCAGCAGCAAACAAGATGTACGTATACTTATAGTTAATTCATGTAGCTGTATAGCACAAACCAACATGACACTGTAAAGCAATTATACTCCAATTAAAAAATAAATTAAAAACAAATCAAAGGCAAACCTTTCTTTTGTCTATAATGAATTAACTAGTAAAATCAACTATTACCATCAATTCTCAAAGATTTTACTTACTGCAAATTAATGCTTGTCTTTTCTTTAGATGTGTAAACCAGTTTTAGTAAGATATCCAGAAGTCTGTTCCTCAAAAGTATAAGATTAGCAGATACAAGACCTCCAAACTCTTCTTCAGTTCCTGAAATGAAAAGAAATACATTAAATTGCCCTACCAGATAAACTAGGATAAAATATCCAACACTGGTCTAGGAAATATCACTGAAATATATCTTTCAGAACACATTTTCTCTAGGAGTAATTTCCACTCCAGTGAACACAAAAAAAGGGTCTATTAAACGTTTCTCTTTAAAATGACTAAAACTGTTCATTTACTTATGTGTTAGCTGCTCAGTGGTGTCTGACTCTTGGTGACCCCATGGACTATAGCCCACCAGGCTCCTCTGTCCATGGGATTTTCCAGGCAAGAATACTGGAGTGGGTTGCCATTTCCTTCTCCAGGGAATCTTCCTGACCTAGGGATTGAACCAGGCTCTCGTGCATTGCAAGCAGATTCTTTATTGTCTGAGCCATCACGAAAGTTTATCTAAAAAAGAGACAGTAAAGACTGCGAACCCTTTTTTATATTAATATTCCTTTCTTGTACTTACAGGGCAAAGTGATCAAATAAAGATCACATGAACAAAAATAACAATGCAAATCCTTAATTTCTAGTTCCTTTTTAAATAATTTTTTCAAATCAAAAATGAAAAGAGGAAGCATAGATTATTCAATAATTATAATACATAAAGGAAAGCTAGACTTAAATAGTACAGTCCAGAGGGAAAGGCACAGAAATGTACAAGAGAACTTGGGGAAGGAAGGGAGGAAGGCAGAAAGCCTCTGGCTGTCAGTGGATAGTCCTGGAAGCACAGGGGCTGGGATCCATGCCCAGTGTTCCAGGCCCAACTCTGCCACATCGAGCTGTAGGTTAATAAGTCACAATAAACATGCCTTCTTTTCTTTATTCTATAATTGAAGCTCAGGCTAAAATTGAATGACCAAGGTTATGTGTTTTTACTTGCTCGGGCAAGGGACCATTTGTACCCTTAAACACTTGTCTTTTAAAATGCTAATTTAGTGCCTTAATCACTGGGGAGGGTGCTTCAAGTTTACCAAGGGGATCTCGAGATTCCCTCCCCTTCTAGTAGGCAAATGACTGGTAATTTACAAATCACCTTATTGAAGGCATACCACACAACTTACACTGATTAAGGAATTACTTCCTTTCAGTTTTTTCTTTCGATAAAATGACAATCTACACAGAAATTAAGAATTCTCCTTGGTTTTTACGCCTAGTTTTTTCACTGTCAGTTATGTTTCCCCTAATTTTCAGATACAGTTTTAAACAATGAACTCAATGAAACTTTTAGGTTAACTTCTTCCCATTCAAACTGATGGTTTACTCCCCACTGCATTGCCCTTTCATGCTATTTATTTTATTTTGCATTAATTATTGTATCACTGTTCAGCATTATTTAAATCTCTTGTTTGTAGGTGTATCCTGAAGACTATAAACTATTTGAAAGAAAAAAATTATGGTTTTAATTTTGGGGAAACAGATTATACATAAGACAGTCCAGTCCACACAAATAATTAATGTCATAGACTAACAAGACCTGCAAATCCTTTTGGCTTTCTCTAATCTTTCAAACGGCAATGAATTGATAAGAAGAACACTAATCTAATCAGCTTGGCAGATTAAGAGAAAATTTTCCTAATTTATACATCCCTGCTACTGTGCTCTTGCAAAAAAAAAATTTATAATACTCGCTGTAGTTACGGAATTCAATGATCAGCAAGAAATATGGAGAATACAGAAATATTTTTTCCTATATCTTTTATAATACTTGAAATAAATCTGTTTTATACTTTCAAAGATTTTAAAGTACTCTCCTTTCAAATTCCTATTTACTTGGTTTATATTAATTCAGAACTTAGAAATAATCCTCGTATATTGAGTTGAAAGAACAACGCAGTGGTTAAAAGCTTAGAATGTTGGTTTAGAGTTGTAGTTATTGATCTCAATGTCCAGTATGGAGACTAGAGAAATACTTTTCCTATATAATTTTTTTATACCTGAAATAAACATGTTATATAGGTCCACTAAGATTTTAACAGTAGTCTCCTTTCAATTCCTATTTACTCAGCTTGTATTAATTCAGAACCTGGAAATAATCTTTGAATATATGGCAGAATAACACAGGGGTTAAAAGCTTAGAATGCTGGTTTGGACTACCATAGTTTAAATGCAGTGATGTGATCTCAGTAAATTGCTTTTATTTAATCTTTCTAGACCTCAGTTTCCTCACTTTTTGGAAAATTGGTAATTGGTAACAGGACCAATTTCACAGGGTTGTTATAGGATTATATAGAGCACTTAAAATTGTCTGGAAAATACTAAGCACTAAACAAGTGTTATCCATTGATTTGATCTATATGCTTCTCACCCACTGCTACTTTGCTTCACCCAAAGAAATATCAACTTTGTTCCAAATGACTAGGAAGTAAGTGGTTACCAGCTTTATATGTTCTGCTGCATGATTTGGAGGAAGTCTGCCTCTCAAATCTCTTAGTTTCTCCTTTGAGAAACATAATTATACCACTTTCTCTTTTTACTCATGAAGCACCAGAGAGGCTGTGCTCTGAATGATATAGCCACTTTGGAAGAGAACTCCCAGATGGATAGGGTTCTGAGAGTTTTAAAGGAACTCGTTTATGTGACATGATTGGGGAAGTATGTAACCAGATAATGATGTAAATAATACTGAATAAATGTGAAATACTGTGAATTTAATCACAGGTTAATTTAAAAGGTCCTTTTAGTGTTTTCCAAGCACAACTCCCGATCTACAATACATGACAGGAAAAATACATTTGAGCAAGGGAAAAATATGCTTCAAAGGAGGAAAGTTTATAAAAAAAAAGTGGTTGTTTGCAAAAATTTTGTTTTACACTTACATGATTCTAGTAAAATGAATGTTCTCTCCTTCAATGATTATTAAATATTTAACAGGGAAATTAAAATAACAGTAATACAAATACAATTCACTTTGGTAAGAATCTGTGTTTCTGAAGATTTATATAAATTAAAAATAAATAACATTCAAAAATTATACCGGAAGAGTTTATTGTTTAAAGGAACATCGCTATAAATCTTGTAAAAATTGGAAAGATTTTATTTTTAAAGCAAATTCACACCCTTATTAAATTTGTAGGTAATTCTGTATTTCTGTTTATTATAGAGGCTTGGTCTAAGACAAATATGTCTGTGAAAGATCAAGAAAAGTAATTCAACGAGAAAGGTAAAATAACAGTGTCAGAAGAAGGCAAAGCACAGTAGTTAGGTTCCAAGCTCCAGAAATGACTCACCAGTGTCAGGCTTCTCTTCGTGGTTTATTTCCATAACTACAAACTTCTCGCAAACTGCAAAGGTTGGTAAAGTAGAAGAAATGAACTGGCCAAACCTTTTAATACAAGAAAAAGGAGGTTATAGATTTTATTTTTTCTCTCTTCTAAACAAACAACACACTAAGAAATAAAAAAAACAAAGAAGTGAAAACCAAGAGAATACTTCTTATTTTAACCGATCTTTTATAGATTTACATGACTGTATTTCAGCTGCTTCCCCTAGAACTGTTGCAAGTAACACTAGAACAATTAACATTGATATGCGATAATGTTTTAAAATACATGCAGGGAAAAAGAAATTTCATCAGAAATATGAGTCCTTTAATGCGCCAATCCAAATGATTTAAAAAACTCACCAGTACGGTCTCAAATAAAAATGTCCTAACATTACCTATATGGATCTACTGTAGCCTAATATTTAAAGTCTGGGTTTTGAAAATACAGGTAAGATTAAAATCCTAGCTCTATCAGTTTTTAATCATGTTACTTGGGGCAAGTAGCTTAACCTCTCAGGGCTTTAATTTCTCAGTCTGTAATGTAGAGAAAAATAAAAGCCTTGATAGCTTACAGTGAAAATTTTAGCAAACTGATCATCATAATACCAGGATAAGACCTACATAAATATTACTACTAATAACAACAATCTCCAAATTAACCTTTCAACTCCAGTTTTAGATCTGTTGCCAAGTTAAAAAAAATGCTTTCAAGGTAACTGAATATAAAGTGAGTGATTTATATGCTGCACCAACTGGAAACTACTTTACTGGGAATACCCTAGTCAGTGAGTGTGATGTCATCTGTAATACTTGAGCAGTAACATGACAAGAGGTGATTAAGTGCAGTTAAAAGCAATTTTCTATTTGGAAAATAACTTAGGTAGCCTTTTCCTTACATTTCTAGCCAAGATGAGAATTCTCAAGTGCCTATTATAACTGCTCTACAGATACTCCATAAATGTGCCTGAAGCCATATTTCACATTAGCAGTAAAATAACACTCATGTTAAAGAAAAGGTACGAATATACAACAATAACATACTACCACCAGTTTGGGTAATAAAGAACAAATACAAAAGACACAGCATGTCCACTGTGGGTGTGTATGCATGTGCATATGTGTTCCTGCACATACCCTTGAGAAGCAGCAAAGCCTGGTCTTGGAAGAGGGCTGGGGACCAAGAATTCCTACACTGAACACTTTTATGTTCAGCACAATCAGTCTCACTGAACTAATTCTCACACCCATTCTCCCAAAATTCTATTAGTCACTAGTGGTAACAACTGGTTTGAAAGATACACGCCTATTTTCCATGATCTATAAGTGTCCTGAATAGTATTAACTTTGCAGGTATTATCCAGGCATAGGAAGCAATTACATTCACCTCAATCATCTTAATCTCACTGGTACTTTCAGTGAACAAACCGATGAACAGAGAAGTTTTCACTACCTGAGTAGATCATTGCTGTTGGGAAAACCCTGTAGTAAGAAGCTCAACACGTTACTAATAGCAGCAATGGTAGGCTGGGATAGAGACATATCTCGGAGAGTCAGTAGCAGCTTTGGGATTAGCTGGAATTCCCTCATCAACTTGGCATTCTTTGAAGCTTCACTGGAAGAGAAGAAGATTTTATACACTGTCCTGGCATCACTTCTGTAACTGAACAACTAACAATTTAGATATCAACCAATACCTGGACTCTGTGAGCAATTCAATAAAGTGTTCAAATAGGGAGAGATGAAGTTCATATGGAGCATGGAGCCAGACCTAAAATAAAAATGAAGAACAGTGGTATATTTAGAGTTAAAGAATACCTCAAATCGCAACTCAACAGGCACAAATGCAGTACATATAACTTATTTCACTTAGACAAATTAATTGAATATAGCCACTTTCTTAGTTTTTATTTGCTGTCACACTATAAAACTGCTGTTATATGGGACTTCTGGTTTTGTTCATAAAGAGATAATTGCTGTGAAAATTACTCTTCTAGAGTAAACAACTAGAAAGGCAAGATCTACAGAAAATCTCTCTGGGCTCAATGACTGAATACTAATAGTGAATACTGAATATAACATACTGAATCGAATGATTACTGGATACAAAAACTGAATGGCAGGAATCCTGTGTAGGTCCAAAACTGGAAATAACCAATGCAAGGTAGCACCACAAACAATTCCTAAAACTCACAAAGGGCTGGGACTAGTCTGCACTCCCCCCAACCTGTGTAGAGACTTCAAAATACATGGGAAGGTTGGGAAGAGGTCTCAGAAGTGTAATACCTTAGCAGGAGGGCTAAATAACCACTAAGGATGAATGAAAGTCCATCCAAACAAAGCTTAAAAGATGTTTCAAAACTGTGATGCCAGAGCAAAGCCTCGTTAAGAAAACAAAGTAAAATTTACCTATCAACAATGTAAAACTTAGCATCTGATCAACAGTTACCAAGTATGCAAATAAAAGGGAAAATATGAATCATAAGAGAAAAAAAAAATCATTACAAATAGGCCCAGAAATGATAGAGATGGTAGAATTATCGTGACCTCTTTTTTTTTTTTTTTTTTGGTTGCACTGGGTTGTTGCTGCGCAGGTTTCTAATTGCGGTGAGCACGGGCTACCCTCTGCACGGGTGTGCAGACTTCTCATCGAGATGGCTTCTCCTATTCAGAACACAGGCCGCACGGGCTTCAGTAGTTGTGGCATGTGGGTTCTGGAGCATAGGCTCCGTAGCTGTGGTGCACAGGCTCAGTCACTCTGAAAGATGGGGATCTTCCCGAATCAGCGATTGAACCCATGTCTCCTACACTGGCAGGTGGGTTCTTCACCACTGAGCCACAAAGGAAACCCTCTGCATACCTTTATCTCCATGCTTTCACAAATTTTTTACTGTCTATTTGCTTTTCTCATCTAATGCACTAAACGCCTTGAGGCATGGACTCTTCTATTTTTGCATTCTTAGCACCTAATACAGTGGTGGGCTCAAACATATTAAATAATTATTTTCTAATAAAAAGAGAGGTTTGTGTATTAGAATTTGGAATATCAGGCCGAGAAATGTGTACTTTATTATGTAGGACAGAGCACCGAAAATTTTTAATAAAGTTACATGATTATATCTTGGAAAGTATGAGGTAAAAAAAAACACGTAAAACAGACTGAAGAAAGGGGAAAAGAAGTGATCGCTATTTTAGTAAGAGGAGAACAGATTAGGACCTGGATTAGGACGTAGCAGGAGAAACAGAAAACTCAGGACACATGAAATGCAGAAGCAGAATCTGCCCTAATTAGTGCTGTTGATAAACACTGGAGGAGGAGGAAGCTGATTTTTCAATTTGAAGTCTCATTGAATGGGAGACTTGGTGGTGCTACTAATAGAAACAGAAGTTCAAAGGAAGAACTAACTTGGGGAAAGGATGTTATGTTCAGTGCAGGTGTTGCTGGGACACAGAAACGGAAACATTTAGGAAGAAGTCAGAAATACGTCTGGATTCAGATATCAAACTAAGGATTTAGGTTTGCAAGTCTCCTAAGAGATGAGCCTGTGGGGCTGGGTGAGAAATCTCAAGGAAAAAGAACACAGAGGGAAAGGATAAACAAGTGAAGATGGACACTTTTCAATAAAGTAATGAAAATTTCATACAACGTAGGAGACACAGGTTCCATCCTTGCATCAGGAAGAAAGAAATGGCAACCCACCTCCAGTATGCTTGCCTCAAAAATCCCATGGACAGAGGAGCGTGGTGGACTACAGTCTAGGGGGTCACAAAAGAGTTGCACATGACCTAGCGACTAAACAACCACAAAATGAAAATTCCATCACCAGAGAATGATGGGGAAAGTAGTGAACAAGATAAAGAGGCAGGTGAGTGATGCCGAAAAGCTGGCAAGAGGAGGACATGCGAGAAAATGGAAACATGGAAACGCAGCATCATATGCTGTGGAGGCTGGGGTACCAAGAGCAGAGGAGAGCCATGAATTTTTATTTAGAGGGGTGCTGTTAATCAGCTTTCAAATAAAGTTTCAGTACAACGTTTGTGTTACACAGTCTTTAAAATAACTGACAAGATGGAGCTTATGAAAGTTACAAAGATGATTTAGGGCCAGACATCACAGCAAACTCTTGAGTACTAGACACTATTCTGGGTTGTAGGGATACAAAGATGCAGACAGATATGATCTCTGTCCTTGTAAAGCCTCCAGTCTTGAGGGAGGAGATTTTATATAGTGATGTGAGTGCAAAGTGCTGTGAACAAGAAATTAAAGACAGAAAGAATATGAGTGATTAAGTGGTGCCTTGAGAGGACAAAGTGGAAGCTATTATGGTAGTAAGTCAGTAGAAATAAAAATCCTGTTATTTTGCTGAAATGAATATTTCACTATACAGCTATTAGTAACCAAAATTTTTTTTGCTGAAAATCCGTCTGCCTCATGTCATGCCAATGGCAACAGCAAATTGACTATAGTTAGGTATATGCATTACATCAGTTCACTGTTACACTATTGGTACCATGGATTATCGCTGGTAAAAAGCACAATCACTACTCTATTTTGTATGTTTTACTAATGACATTAACGTGAGCATCATAAAATTATAGAACAAAAACATGTCTTAGAAAACTCTTTCATAGTTAACTCTATAAATACACCAAATAAGGAATCGGTTCATTGATTATGTATTACCAGTTAGTGTTTATATACATACTTCAAAATCACAAAGTAGATCCTGGAAAGCTGTTGAATTTGGAATAATGGAGGTCTCATGTCCACTGTCAACGGTTCCCACCAAGGAAAAAGTGAGATGGAGAATGTGGCTGTTAAGAAGGGAGCGTTTCTTCTTAAATAGCATTGCCAGCAACTGAAAGAAAATACCAATGCTTGCTGATCAATCATCGTACACACACACACACACACACACACACGAGAATGCTAAGGAGAGCAATTCCTGAGACTTCTACACTGATTTCTAATCTTTCATCATAACATAGTATTATAAGAAATCTGAAAATCAGGATAATCCCATTATTCTCTTATTAAACTATCCACTTTTACATAAACTCTACTTGCACATATATACCTTGAGTTGCTGTTGCCATCACATGTATATAATTTTCCACTCCTGTTCTCTACATAACATTTTGTCAAAAGGATTGTTTTCTTTTGCAACACTGTCTCCATGATTACAATTTTAAAAGGCTAAATGATATATGGAATGGTTACAGTATTATTAGTCATTCTCATATTATTGGAACATTGAGATTATTCCTATTTTTTCATGATAGACAATGCTGCAACTGTTATTTTGAGAGTTTTGCAAAACAAAACATCAAAATAGTGCATTAAATCTACTGAAAACCTTACAGTAAACATTATTGACTACCAATGAACTAACTGCTAAAGTTAGAGAAGGCATTTATACTTCATCTACCCTAGAGGAATTTAATCTTGACCCAAATACTTTTGTCTCTTGTTAAAAGTAACTTTGTGCCCAAACATAGCAGAGACTGTAAATACATGAACAGGGCATATTTTTAGTCTCACTTATGTTTTCAGGAATAGCAATGACAAACTTAACATACAGTGGCTCTCATATCCCCTAGCTAACTAATACGGGAAGGGAGGGGGTAAAAGATGACATGGTGTGAAGGAGAAAGACAAAGAAAACCAGGAGAACCTGGAATTATGACTGATTTAGCCATTTCTAGAGCAAGCGATAATACGATCCTATTTCTTTTTCTTTTGCCCATGCTGTGGAGCATGGAAGGAACCTGTTCCCCATGCATGGGAAGCTCGAAGTCTTAACCACTGGATCACCAGCGAAGTCCTGACCCTATTTAATTCCTATTGTCATAGAGAAAAATAACTGAACTAACCCACATTCTTATTTGAAACATGTTTTATTTTAATAAGAACTACCAACTTTTAAAGTTTACTTGGACAAAATAATTCTTCCAGAGCTTGAAAAAATATGAATTAACAATGAAAATTATAAGATTTGTAATGCAAAGTAAAGTGACGACCAAGCTTTATTGTTACAAACCTGGTAGCCCCGGATTCTTTCCATTTCTTTGCTGGCTAGTGGGTTACTCTTGACCACACAAACCAGGGCCTTGACTGCTGCGTACAGCCCTTCCACATCAGAAGCCATGGCCACCAGGCCCAGGATGGCTGCGGCTCCACCAATGTACTGCAAAGTAGTGGCAACAGGCTTAGGAACAAACGTTCTTACTCCTGATTAAAAGACAGTGGAAAATAGTTAAAATAAATTCCCCATTGTAAACAAGAACTGAATACATCATCTTAAGAACTATTCATTAATTATGCATTATTTGTTTTTAGTCACTAAACTGCAACCAACTCTTGCGACCCTATGGACCATAGCCCTCAAGGCTCTGTCCATGGGATTTCCCAGGCAAGAACACTGGAGTGAGTTGCCATTTCCTCCTCCAGGGGATCTTCTTGACCCAGGGATCGAACCCGCATTTCCTGTGGCTCCTGTGCTGGTAGGCTTGAGAAGCCCATAAAAAAGTAAAACAAACCACATTCAACATTATTGCTCAAAGCTTCTCTCAGTTACATAATATGAGTAACAGTACATTGGTAACCTTGAAAAGCATGGTAAACACAGTATTGGAACTAACTTTGTAATAATTATCTACGTTCTTAACCTTTTTTTTTTTTAAGGCACTGTTTGAATGTCATCTGCCTACTTATCAAAATCGAGTTTCTTAAAAAAACAAAGCCAATATGCATTTATATTTCTGTGTGTCTTGTAGCATTCACAATGCTTTTATATAGGAGTTGGGAGTTTGAAAACTACTGTCTAAGGTAATTAGGGCCAGCATTACCAGTTTATAGATAAGAAAAATTGACATCCACAGAGTTCCAATGTCTGGCATAAATCCACAGTGACAGATGAAGGGTTAGAACCTAAATCTTTGAGCTCTTCACTCACTGCTTTTTCTACTATACCACAGATCAAGAAGCAATAGTTAGAACTGGACATGCAACAACAGATTGGCTCAATATTGGGAAAGAAATAAATGGAGGCTATATACTGTCACTCTCCTTATTCAACTTAATATGCAGAGCACATCATTTGACATGCCGGGCTGGCTGAAGCTCAAGCTGGAATCAAGATTGCAGGGAGAGATATCAATAACCTCAAATATGCACATGGCACACCACCCTAATGGCAGAAAGCGTAGAGGAACTAAAGAGCCTCTTGATGAAGGCGAAAGAGGAGAGTGAAAAATCTGGCTTCAAACTCAACATTCAAAACACTAAGATCATGGCAAATGGTCTCATCACTTTGTGGGAAATAGATGGGGGAAAAAATGGAAACAGTGACTGATTTTATTTCCTTGGGCTCCAAAAATCACTGTGGATGGTGACTGCAGCCATGAATTTAAAAGTCATTTGCTTCTTGGAAGAAAAGGCATGACAAACCTAGGCAAGGTATTAAAAAGTAGAGAAATCACTTTGACAACAAAGGTCTGTATAGTCAAAGCTATGGTTTTTCCAGCAGTCATGTATGGATGTAAGAGTTGGACCATAAAGAAGGCTGAGCACCGAAGAAATGATGCTTTCGAACTGTGGTTCTGGAGAAGACTCTTCAGAGTCCCTTGGACTGCAAGGAGATCCAGCCAGTCAATCCTAAAGGAAATTAACCCTGAATATTCATTGGAAGGACTGATGCTAAAGCTGAAGCTCCAATACTTTGGCCACCTCATCCGAAGAGCTGACTCATTGGAAAAGACCCTGATGTTGGGAAAGACTGAAGGCAGGAGGAGAAGGGGACAACGGAGTATCAGATGGTTGGATGGCATCACTGAAAAGTTTGAGCAGGCTCCGGGAGTTCGTGATGGACAGGGAAGCCTGGCGTGCTGTGGTCCATGGGGTTGCAAAGAGTTGGACACAACTGAGCAACTGAACAACAACAGCAGTGTTGCCGTATTTTTGCAAAGAACGTAGAGCAGAGCTCAGAAAACATCTCCTGAGCTGAACAAAGAAAAACTACCATGGGCCTTAGCATAAAGGAAACTTTTAGCAATACAATACGGTCAAAAAAAAAAAAGTTCAGAGACGTGGACACTGATGGAACAATAATTGCCAAGGACTGATAAACATGTAGGACACTGACTGGCATAACACTTTTTGTTAATTTTAAAAGGAATCCACACTATATACTGGGCTTCCCTAGTGGCACAGGCAGTAAAGAACCTGCCTGCAATGCAGGAAACCTGGGTTTGACCCCTGGGTTGGGAAGATCACTTGGAGAAGGAAATGGCAACCCACTTCAATATTCTTGCCTGGGAAATCCCATGGACAGAAGAGTCTGGTGGACTTGCAAAGAGCTGGACATGACTGAGAGACTAACACTTTGATATTACATACTGATTTGCAGATTAGAATACATAATTGCTAGTTCTGAATTTTGCATGGCCCGATTTGGTTATGTTTCAAAATTCTATCTAACCAAAATGATCAACTCTTTCTAAGCAGATATGAGATCTGAGGTTCTGTAGCTCTGACTTCAATTATACTTGGATCCACAGGGCTCCTACTCTGAAGCTCTTATTTCTAGCTCATTTCCAAAAACAGAAGCACCACACGTGTCTTCACTGTGGCACCAAATCATGTAGCAATCATCAGTATTTCCAAGTCTTTATATCTGTCCCTCAATGGAGTGTGACTATCACCTTGAAATTATATAGCAGCATACAATCAGTGCTCAATAGCATTGACAAAAGACAGGGGTAAGTTAATGAAATTTTATAAACGGTTATAATTTTTAAAGTTCACTGGAGTTTGGGATTGACATTAATCTCTGAATACTGTAAGAACATGACAGGTCAGCAGTATAGAATATGAACTTAGGACACCACACTCAAATGAGAAAGTTAAAGGGATCTGAAGGCAAAGAAAGAAGTGTGAGGGCTTCCCTGGTGGCTCAGTGGTAAAGAATCCACTTGCTAATGCGGGAGACATGATTTCAATCCTTGGGTTGAGAAGATCCCCTGGAGAATGAAATGGTAACCCATTCCAATATTCTTGCCTTGGAAACCCCATGGACAGAGGCGTCTGGCGGGCTATGGAGCGTGGGGTCACAAAGAGTGACTCAGTGACTAAACCACCACCACAAAGAAGCCTGACAGGAAAAGGCAATGCGACTCACCCAAGTATCCAATCAGACTAGCCCCAATCGTCCGTGCGGGCCCATTGAGGTGTCCTGCGGAGTTGTGGATCAGCTTCACAGGAGTGGCGTTCTCGTGGGAGGAAATGCCTAACTGAAGAACAGACAGGAAAGGAAAAAATGTCACGAGAGAGGGACGGTCTCAACGTTCTGACTGGAAAAGAAAAAAGAACACGAATGGGGAACGTAACTTTGCTCTCTCGACTTCTCAGAGTGTTAAAAAACATGAGTGTTCACTTTTTAAAAACGTGCAAATACTTGCAAAGATGTGGAAACTCGGAGGAAGTAAGTGAAATATTAATACAATCCACCGAGAGAAAGGTGGTGAGGGGGTCTTGGGGAACAGCTCTGGAGTCCTTCTCAATGAAACTCAGTTGTGGTATAAAGGTTCTCAACACTCACTGCTTCCCAGTATTTCTGATCAGTGAATATCATAGAATGAATATAAGGCACTGTCTTCGTCCATCCTAACAGGGGCAAGGGGAAAGTTTATAAGTTCGAGAGGAAAGCAAAAAAAAAAAATTGCTTCATCGAAAGTTTATGGATAAAACATGCCCCCACAAAAGAAATGTATTTTGCACAGACATACAATTTGCTTTTAAAGCAAAAAAAAGTAATTCATAGACGTAATTTTGTTGTTATCTGTAGAACTAAATTTATGTGGTCTATGTTTCTCGGAAGAGAGATATATCTATTCACAGGCAAGCCTCTGGCTTAAGAGCTTGTCAGTACTTAAACTATTCCCAAATCCTTTCCTTCCAGCCTGTTGATTTCCTTCGCCTCGGCTTTGCCTCCTCTCAACAGCCAAAATGTCCTGTCAAGGTCACTGATGACTCCACCTTCCTAAACCTGACGGTGGTCCTCAGCCTTCTCCCTTCTTGACTGCTCTGACACGTCCGCCACAGTGAATCACTGCCTTCAACACCAGACTCTCCTCGCTTTCTCCTTTTGTGCTGGCTCTAGAGTCTTCCCTGCTGGCTCTTCATCATCCCCCCAGGGCCGTGACACTGGAATGCGCCAGATCTGTCTGTAAACCTTTCCTCTTCTCTACCTGCATCTCCTCTTTGGTGACTGCACCTAGTCTTGTGGCTTTAACACCACCTAGGAACAACCCTGGCATTCAAACCCCTCCCCTGAGCCGACTCCTATTTTCAGTGGCTTTGAGAAGCCTCTTAATGGAGACACCAAAGTTTTCCAAAACATGATTCTCAACATCTCCCTCACCAGCCCCCAAACTACTCTTATAGGAAGAGTTTTCTTCGGATCAGCACAAGGGACTCCATTTTCGCTTGGCCTACTACCCAGGCCTCCTCTCCTGTCCTTCTGGCCACACCAGCCTCTCTGGCAGGCATGTACTGTCCCCTCAGGGCCTCAGCACTAGTATTCCTGGAATGCACACTCCCCTCCCCTCCCCCCATACATACATCATTCTTTGCTGCCTTCTCTCTCTCAAGACTGCTCCAATTTCACCTTCTCAGGGAGGCCTCCTCTGACCCTCCCACTAAAACTATCAGCCTCTCTCTCTCCCCTTTCCGGCTTGGTTTTTCTACCCAGCACTCTTCGTCTTCCAACATACTCTATGATCAGGTTATTTCTTTCATTATTACTGTCTCTTCCATTAGAGTGTAAGAATGTTAGTAAAGGCAGGGATTTACTCTTCATCTACTGCTGTGTCCTGAACAAAATGGTGCCCAGTGTTTAGTAAGTTATCCAGAAAAAAATTAAAATAGCAGTTATGTTCTTTAGTTTCCTAAAGGTTCAATTTCTTAATTGCCAATGAAAATATAAGAATATAAACTGGACAGTTGGAAGGAAATTCTCACCTTCCAAATTACACTTAATGGCTAAAAATGTTGTGGCTTAAATCCAAAGCAAAATAAACCAAAGTAATAGATGAAAAATGCTGTTTTTAGCGACCACTCCTGCTTGGGGGGGGTGCCAGAGAAAGCTCTGGAACACCTTTGCAGGGAGCATCAGCCACGGCCCACTGGGAAATCATTCCGCTTACCTGCTTAGCGATGGCTTTGCTGTCAAGCTTGTTGTACACCTTCCGGATCCTCGCCACCGTCAAGGCAGACACAGACAGTGCATAGAGGCCGAATGACACCTTTTCCTCTGGTACTAATGACACAGGAGATGGGACCACACCTTCAGATTTTGCATCTTTACCTTCAAAAGAATAATCCTTTTCAAAATTATCAGCTTTTCTTTGATCCTAAGATAATTTTTAAATTCTTATCATTTTTTATTTATTTTTCTTATCACCATTTTTAAAAATCTTTTAAAGTGGAACAAGGAGCTAAAATTTAGAAACTGTTTTACTTAATTTCCAGCTCTTCATTTATTTAATTAGAAAATAAGGAAAAACCACCCAGTCACAAAGCTTTGCGTGGAGAAAGAAATAGTAACCCACTCCAGTATTCTTGCCTGGGGAATCCCATGGACAGAGGAGGCTGGCAGGCTACAGTTCATGGGGTCTCAAGAGTTGCACATGACCTAGTGACTAAATAACACAAAGCTTTGCATCCCAAGTTTTACTCTTAAAATATACTTAATATGTAGCACAAGGTAAAGGAAGAAGAAGAGTTCTAAGTATTACCAAAGCGATTACAAAACACTTTCTGTTGGTTCCAAGGAACGAAGCAATGAGGGGAACACCTGTGAACTTTGTAGCATTAGGTCCCCTTCCCAATGAGAGCTCTCATATATGCCTCTCTTTACTCCTCTAGCAGACACAGCAGAGTAGTTCTGAAGAAGGGGACTCAGTGTGAACCTCTGCTTTCTCACTTAAAAGCTGTGTGACCTCTACATCTCTGCACCTCGGTTTCCTCATCTGTACAATGCGGATGAGAACAATAGTCCCTAAGTCTTGGTGTTTTGAGGAGATGAATGGATACTTGTGAGGGGCCCAGAACAGCTATGTCCTTCTTGGGTATCAATTTATTCAGCACATATTAAGTGCTCAGTCAGTGTTAGCTATGATTAGATATTCATTTGAATCAAGAAACTAAGTGAAAGCAAAATTACGTAGTCACAGTACTATCATCATTCACAGTATACTTGTCCCAAATCTACTTTGGCAGAATGACAACGAGGGAAGGGAGGGTAGCATCTGGAAAGAGCGCTCCCAAAGAACTGAGCTTAATACCAGTGCTCTGACTCTAAATTCCCTTTGGAATACAGGATAACAGGAGTGGACTGCAGGAATAAAGAGACGAGGCAAACTGATGCAAACTGGTCCAAGCTAGAGAATGTTATGTGTGTGTTTGTCAGACTCTTCCTTCCTTCCTTTTCCCCAAGGACATACTCTTTAAAAATGGCTTCATGTGACAGGAGAAATGACAGAGAGAAGGTTGGGCTTAGACTGTTAGAAGTGCACACCCACATCTTGGAGCCAAGAAGAGAAACTGGCAAACTAGATCAGACATGAAGACAAGAAACAAGGATGGATGGGACGATTAGTGGGGGAGAGTATTTTGAGCAGCAGAGAGGGGTTGACAGCTTCAAGTTAATGAACATGAAACATGTTAATGTTAATCTTATCTACATGGATGCACTTATTCACGCATTTATATCACAGGAGGTAAGTCGTACACAATTTTAAGAACAAAGAATAAGTTACTCACATGGCATACATACAGCCTGAAAGCTTCCCACATAATTTGGTCCTAGTTCATAAATGGTAGTAACATTTGAAGGAGGTAATACTTCTTCCAGAAAGTGTGTAGGTCCCAGGCGCCAAACCAGTGAAGCAATTTGGCGCTGTGCAGGCGGAGTACCAATGTAGGCATAGACTGTGCTAACCACTGGTGGATTGGCAGAGCCTGAGCCCCCGGGGGTACTGTGAACATAATGAAGCTGGAAAGAAAAGGAAAGCAAATTTGTGAGATTCAACCCCAAACACTGTCACTAGGAAAATAACCACTTTTCAAATGTAGATTTTCATTATCCCAGGGCCATACAACTTTACAAATATACAAATGCTGTTGAGTCAGGAAAGGTAAGAGCAGGCTGAGATTCTAGAAACTGACGCACAAGACAGAACTTTGTAACTAAACTCTGTAATACAGATAAACCACCTAACGCTAGAAGGAGCAACAGACAAATATAGGGACACTACTATTCTCTGGCTTGCAAACGAAATGAATGAAGCTGTTATGGAATTTTCAGCTTGATATAAAAGAACTTTCCAACTATGGTTAGGCAGGCAGTCTTACAATTAGTTATAACACTTGCAATCTGAGTCTGTTGAATAAAATTGTATTAAGTGTTTTATTATGAATGAGTGCTATACAAATATTAGAAAAATGAGTATTAAATAATTTATGTTGTTACTGTCATTCAGTTGCTCCAATACTCTTGTGACACCATGGACTGCAGCATGCCTCCACTGTCTCCTAGAGTTTGCACAAACTCATGTCCATTGAGTTGGTGATGCCATCCAACCATCTCTTTCTCGGCCACTACCTGATCCTTTTGCACCTCAATCTTTCCCTGCATCAGGGTCTTTTCCAAAGAGTTGGCTCTTTGTATTATGTGGCCAAAGTATTAGAGCTTCAGTTCCAGTATCACTACTTCCAATGAATATTCAGGATTGATTTCCTTTAGGAATGACTGGTTTGACTTCCTTGATGTCCAAGGGACTCTCAAGAGTCTTCTCCAGCACTACAACTCAAAATCATCAATTCTTCAGTGCTCAGCCTTTTTTTATGATCCAATTTTTACATCTGTATATGACTAATGGAAAAACCATAGCTTTGATTATACAGACGTTTGTCGGCAAAGTGATGTCTCTGCTTTTTAATACACTGTCTAGGTTTGTCACAGCTTTCCTTCCGAGGAGGAAGCATCTTTTCATTTCAAGGCTGTAGTCACTGTCTGTAGTGATTTTGGAGTCCAAGGAAATAAATCCGTCACTGCTTCCACTTTTCCCTCTTCTAATTGCCATGAAGTGATGGGACCAGATGTCATGATCTTAGGTTTTTGAATGCTGGGTTTCAAGCCAGCTTTTTCAGTCTTCTCTTTAGTTCTTTACTTTCTGCCATTAGAGTGGTATCATCAGCGTATATAAGTTTGTTGATATTTCTCCTGGCAATCTTGATTTCAGTTTGTGATTCACTCAGCTCGGCATTTTGCATGATGTACTCTGCATATAACTTAAATAAGCAAGGTGACAATATATAGCTTTGTTGTACTCCTTTCCCAATTTTGAACCAGTCTGTTGTTACTAGTTCCGGTTCTCACTGTTGCTTCTTAATCCACATACAGGTTCCTAAGGAGCCAGGTGAGGTAGTCTCATAGTCCGATCTCTTTAAGACTTTTCCTCTTGTGATCCACACAGTCAAAGGCTTTAGTGCAGTCAGATGTGAAACAGAAGCAGATGTTTTTTTGGAACTCCTTTCTTTTTCCTATGATTCAACAGAGGTTGGCAATTTGACTTCTGGTTCCTCTGCCTTTCCTAAATCCAGCTTGTACATCTGGGAGTTCTTGGTTTACATACTGCTGAAACCTATCTTGAAGAATTTTGAGCATAGCATGTGAAATGAGCACAAATATATAGTAGCTTCAACATTCTCTGGCATTGCCTTTCTTTGGGATTGAAATGAAAATTGACCTTTTCTAGTCCTATGGCCACTGTTGAGTTTTCCAAATTTGCTGACATGTTGAGTGTAACTAAAATGTTAAATGCTGTTAAAATACAGCATCATCTTTTATGATTTTAAATAGCTCAGTTGGAATTCTGTTACCTCATTAGCTTTGTTCATAGTAATGCCTCCTAAGGCCAACTTAACTTCACATTCCAGGATGTCTGGCTCTAGGTGAGTGACCGCACCATCATGGTTATCTGGGTCATTAAGCCCTTTCTCGTAGAGTTCATCTGTGGCATCTTGCCACCTTTTTATAATCTCTTCTGCTTCTGTTAGGTCCTTACCATTTCTGTCCTTTATCAAGCCCATCCGTGCATAAAATATTCCCTTGATGTCTCTTTGCCATGACCCATCTGTCTTGGGTGGCCCCGCATGGCATGGCTCATAGCTCCATTGAATTATGCGAGCCCCTTCTCCATGACAAGGCTGTGATCCATGAAGGGGGTTATAATTTATACACACAGTTTAATCTCAGTGAAAAATATATTTTTAGATTTGAAATTATACTACTGTTTACTGACAAGATGCTTAAACTGCCATTCAATTATTAGAATAAACATATAATTATAGAGTGTAAGAGATCAGGAAATCAAGTAGCTTCTTACAGTACAGGCAGTTCTCATCTGTTGACAAGTGGGCACAACATTTCCATAGATTGTTTTGTCTTAACACTGTCCCAGCTTCAGATCACATCTATTACTCTGTGCATTAAAGAACAGCTCCCTGTGATGTTAAGAGTATAATATGAAGACCAACATTTGACCTAAAGGTCAGTTTCAGAGTACTGTGATTTCCCACAGGCATAATGATGATGATGATGATGATATCAATATATCAATAATAAATTTCCTACTTACTTCACAATCCTAGAAGTTAGACATTTTTATTTTCAATATTAATACTAAAAATAGTGAAGGAGCAGCCTTCTAAAGAATCTACAAGCCCACTGCAAATGCAATCCTGTATACAAAGAAAACATATGACTATTCCCACAGAGTTCGTTTCAGGATTTATCATGTTGAAACAATGTCACAGTAAAATATCATTGATGAAGGAAATGTATTCAAAGGCGGCCCATTTCACTACTTTTTAAACTTCAATTCAGAAAAAGGCCAAATTCATCTTTGTTGTTTCTTTCAAGTGATATCTGTATAAAAATGGATACCATATTTTCAAAGTTAAGGAACTTTAAGAGCTTGCTAAACACAGTTCGGTAGAAAGTAACATGCAAAATTCATCCTGACTTAACAAAGGACCTTTGGATTCTTTACTGGTTACATCAACTCTCTGGCCTCTCTTCTGAAAACTGTTGGACAGCTATCGAGAGTAAGGTGTATGCATTCATTCATTCAACAAACAATAAGGAAACACCCAATATTATTTTCAGGGACTAATCCTGTTGATCTGAAAACAAATATGAATAAAAACAACTCAAACTCTAAAGGAAAACAGAATCTACTGGACTGCACACAGTGGTAAAAATGAAGTGACAAAATAGTGTGTTCATCGTTTATTGAGACATCTAGGGGTTTCCTCTTGGCTCAGCTGATAGAGAACCCACTTGCCAATGCAGGAGATGAGGGTTTGATCCTCGGGTCAGGAAGATCCCCTGAAGAAGGAAATGGCAGCTGGCTCCAGTAATCTTGCCTGGGAAATCCCACAGAGGAGCCTGGCGGGCTATAGTCCAGAGGGTTGCAAAGAGTCAGACACAACTTAGCGACTGAATAACAAGAACAACAAATCTGGTTTCCAGCCATCCAACTGGTTTCTCTATGGTGAAAAAGCACTTACCAATCCGGCAAGTGCTTGTCCTTCAGTGCTCTTGCACTTTCCTTGTCCTTCACTGTGCTATTCACTAACATCTTCAGTACCTTGTGACACCTCCTTTAATTCTAACAAAGTGAAATGAATTAGCCAGCCACATGACTCTCACATACTGTTTTAAATGGGCACCGAAGGACAAATTAAAATTAAGCCAGTATTTAAAAAGAAATACCCTTGCAAACACACACATAAATGCTTTGCACACACCACTGAACTGTCTTGTAAGGTGGGTTTCTGAGCACGCTCACCTTCACAGTGCTGACAAGCTGGCCGTCGATGTAGAGGGCTGCAGTGCTGTTCTTCAGCATCCCTTTGCTCATCACCAGAACCAGGTGATGCCACTGTCCCTCAACGATCAGTTCTCCACAACGGAAGCGAGCACAGCATGGCAGAATCTCATAGAAAGAAGATTCTTCACTAAAATCATCAACTGAAGGAGGAGGGGGAAGAAATGGAAAACTCATCATCATCCTCATTCTAACAGTTATTCACACTGAGACTTCCACTCTTTGTTGGGCTAATATCTTGCTGTTGTGCAGTCACTAAGTTGCATCTGACTCCTGCAACCCCATGGTCTGTTTCCTGCCAGGATCCTCTGTCCATGGGATTTCCCAGGCAGGAGCACTGGAGATGGTTGCATTTCCTTCTCCGGGGAGTCTCCCTGACCAGGGATTGAATCCATGTCTCCTGCATTGGCAGGCGGATTCTTTACCACTGAATCACCTGGGAAGCCCAGACTATTATGATGATGATGTAAATAAAAATACCTTATTCACTGAATAACTTAACTGTAGTAAAAAGTAAAACCTGGGATATATTTCGCTCATTTCTGCTCAAGATACATAGTCATAATCAAAGTTATGATAACTAATGAAATGAAAAATAAATAGACTGTAAAATAAATTTACGACAGATAAAAAAAGAGATTAGTTGAATACTACCCATCATAGTCTGTTATAAAACATCTTTTAAAATCATAGTTTAACATGCATTTGACTATCGAATTGGTTAGAAAAATAAAAAAGAAAATTAAACAGTTTATTTTTGCTTTATGCTCTGTTCAGTGATACAAGGGGGGCAACTATTTGTTCTTACTTTGTAGTTGTACAGCCTTGACCTTTAGCTGACGACTGTTGGTAACAAAGTGATTTGTGGAAAGGAAAAAAATTTTTTTAATTGGAAAGATATTTTCTTTTGCTCTGGAGATCTGCTAACATTTGCAATCATTTCTTGACTAATCTGGCTTGCTTCTGCTACTGAGTATGTTGCCAAATCATGCCACGATATAATGGGTTAAGTACTAACTTAATGCTAAAGTAGTTAAAATTAATTTATCTCTTGGAAGAATTCAAAAGAAGATGGGACAGCAGCAGAAATCCAGATGTTAAAAACTCATTCCTCCCCACAACCCAAGAAAACTTTTTAAAAAAGAGCTAATCTTAACCATTTACCTTAATGGAGACCCAGTGGTTTTCAGGACAAACTCATAATATACCGACAATTAAAACTTTGTATTATTTGAAGAAACAAGCACAAATAAAACATCATACTTTTGCAATCTTAAAATATTTCCATACACTGAAAAGTCAAGATTTTATTTTTAAATGATGATTCAGAGTATACATCTATTGATGAGGTCTAGTGTCATGGACTAAGGGATGCAAAAAAAAGATAAAAGGTATGGGTGAAACCAAGAACTCTTCCCTCTCCCTTCCCTGGCTAATAGACTGAATCCTCTTGAGAGCTGTAGAAGATTAAAAACTCTTGTGAGAGCTTCACATTCTGACTCAGGCTTAAACTAAGATATACCCAGCATTCTGTGGTGTTTTAGGACATTTAGNTGAGGTCTAGTGTCATGGACTAAGGGATGCAAAAAAAAGATAAAAGGTATGGGTGAAACCAAGAACTCTTCCCTCTCCCTTCCCTGGCTAATAGACTGAATCCTCTTGAGAGCTGTAGAAGATTAAAAACTCTTGTGAGAGCTTCACATTCTGACTCAGGCTTAAACTAAGATATACCCAGCATTCTGTGGTGTTTTAGGACATTTAGTGAGCCAACTGGTTCTGACAGCTTTAAGTTACCTAGGCATCTTAATGAACTGTAGCTGTTCAGAGGATAGATGCTTATAAAAGTAATATTGTTAATATTACTAATGTATATGTTACTACAATTTCCAATCATATATTAACTACTGTAGTCTTATAAATTATATTCAGTGAATGATATAGTTAGAAAACATTTTTTACTGAAATATCCCCAGACTCAATCCAAACTTTTCTATTAAATTCTATCCTCTTTCCAAATCCTCCATTATATTCACTTAACTCATTATTCTCTTTTCAATTTTTAGGTGGTAGGGTCCAGATTACAAAAATAGAAGTATCATGAGTGGGAACTTAAGATTTCTGGTAGGATAAACGGACAAGAACAAAATAAAAAATCTATGAAGTCCAGGTAAGTGGTAAAGAATATAAACAAAAGCTATGACAGTCGGCACAGGGAGGAAAGGAAAATTCAAGCAACATTAAGGAGGGACAGTACAGTAAGACTGAGCAGAAAGAGGGGTAGCTTCCCAGCTGAAGTTTCAAGGATGATTTGAGGTATTTAGATAGGATAGCTTGTTCCTTGGAAGGAAAGCTATGACAAACCTAGACAAGATATTAAAAAGCAAAGACATCACTTTGCTGACAAAAGTCCATATAGTAAAAGCTATGGTTTGTCCAGTAGTCATGCACAGCTGTGAGACTTGGACCATAAAGAAAGCTGAGCGCCAAAGAATTGATGCTTTCAAGCTGTGGTGCTGGAGAAGACTCTTTGAGAGTCCCTTGGACAGCAAGGAGATCAAACCAATCAATCCTAAAGGAAATCAAACCTGAATATTCACTGGAAGGACTGATGCTAAAGTGCCAATACTTTGGCCACCTGATGCAAAGAGATGACTCACTGGAAAAGACTCTGATGCAAGGAAAGATTGAGGGCAGGAAGAGAAGAGGAGAGCAGAGGATGAGATGGTTGGATGGCACCACCAATTCAATGGTCATGAGTTTGAGCAAACTCCAAGAGATAGAGGAGAGGGAAGCCTGATGTGCTGCAGTCCATGGGGTCGCAAAGAGTCTGATACAACCAGCGACTGAACAACAAATGACAGGATAACTGCTAACGAGGCTGTTATTCAGCAAGACAGGAAAACAGAAGGAAATGCAGATCTTAAGAACAAATATTTCTGTTGACTTTTATTCACATTAAGATGTCTAGTGCGCAGTGAACAGATGAGGACAAAGCCTGGAATACAGACAAATTAAATAATTTTAACTTCACAGTGTCCCTGAAGTTACAAAGGCATAATGCTAACAGAAAATTGATGTTTTCTCATGAAAAGCTGGTTGAGTACAAAGACTAAACATAAAAGCTTGAAGAATATGAATTTTAAGAGGAAGATGGAAGAGAAAGCTGTTGAAGGAAATTGTGAGAGAGGTCAGAGACAGTGAAAGAACAGAGGGAGTAGGTATCTCCAGACTGGAGGTAGTCTTAATTAGGAAGAAAATAGAAACAGAATCAAATGCCACAAAATGGGCAAATAAACGATTTTAAAGCAATTCCTGTATTGATGCCTAACTCTGGGCTGATCATGGTTAAGAATCCTAAGACAAGAAGCCTTACTATCTAATTGATGAGTTAATATTCATATTTAATTAATAAGTGAATAGTGACTACAGGTGAAACAATATATGCTATTATTTTATTTAATTAGTTAAAAGACAAAATTAGATGATAAAAAAGAGGTATGTTTATATACAAATGCTTACATTCAGAGCAAAGAAAATTCAGTGTACTGATATTTCAATATTATTTTATTTGTATCTTTTGGAAGATCTTTATGAATACCTTGAGTTTGAAGTCAGCAATGTAACGGTATGGCATGTTGGAGGGAATTTAGGGAATTAGGATTATTAAATGGTCAGTATTAAGCCTTGAAGGTTAGCAGTGAATAAAGTAATTAAAATGTTATTGTGTCTAGCACAGAGTGGCACATATGGTAGGCAGGTGCTCAATGAATATTCATTAGTCAAGCAGAATTCACAGCCAATGAAAATCCTTACTAAAATGTATTAAACAAGCATCCTGCTTTCCTAGCAAAAGCTGTGGTTTCTTGGCGAGCAGAGATGAATCCTTATTTTAGGACCTCTCGCCACTGTTTTCTATCTAAGTCGCTTTTGAAAGTGAAAGTGCCCTGAAATTTCACCAGTAAACAATCTTCAAGCTATCATATAACCTATTCTTTTCTATAATAATTTAAATGAGAGAAGAATTACCATTGGACCTCAAAGCTGAATATTAAAATGAAGTTTGGTACTTTTAATAATTGCCAGGAATCAAAAAGAAAAAGGCAGATACTGACCATAATTTTGGAGTAGTTCCTCTTTGGTAGAGACAATCAGAGACCGATCTTTTGCAGAGAGAACTATGGCAAGGCATACATAATGGTGCTCAGAAGAATTTGCTCGGCGAACAACAGTAAGGAGTCTGACTGGGTGGTTACTGGGAGGAGAACTGAAATGTTCAATGCAAAACCAGCTGGAGTAGCTTAAGCCAGATGGAGGAGGGAAGAATCGTTCACCTAAAGTGAAAATAGAAAAATAACAATGAGAGAGTTTGTGCTGACTCATATTTGTATTTGAAAAAGGTGCCAGCAAGAGCAAAATCTCTAATAATATATATTCTGCTGAAAAAAAAAAAAAAGAATCTCATAAGCAGAGGGAGTGATACTTACCGGAACCAATGCCGCTGACCACGGCCCCATCAATAAGACCTGTTGTGACAGCATTGTTTGTAGGGGCATTATGTGGGGCCAGACTGGGCAGGAACAGGCAGCTATTAAGTAACAGATAAAGTACATTTTAGAGGGCAACTGTTTTCTTCTCTTATTGCTATGTACTTACCACAGTGAAATAAACTACCATTATTTAAGGGTAATCAGAGAGAAGAGATTATGGAATAAGTCTGGATGCCTAACAAAGTCCTTCCCTTCTTTTAATTATGAGAATATCCAAAGACACTTTAAATTAAAAAAAAAATCATAGTATAATTTGCACATGGTAAAATGCACCAATGTATAACCTATCCAAGATACTGGAACAATTTCATCATCATATTTATAGAGAAAGTCCCTTGTGGCCCTTCCTAGTGAGTCACTCTCCTCTGTTAACACTGTTCTGATTAGTTTCGCTCAGTCCCAAAGGTGTTTTAATTCACTGTCCGATGATAATCCACAACAGTGTTCTTAAAACACAATTTATATATAAGAATCCCACAAAAAACTAGCACAGATATAGATCTTTTAGCATTTATATCCATTTTGAGGCTAAGTGACTTTATAAATATACTCTTCTAGATTTGCTATAGATTTCTTTTTTAAAAATGATTAATATATTTTATTCTAGAACCTATAAGCAGAGGAGTGTCTCTATTTTTTTTTTTTTTTTTTTGGCCTCACAACTTGCAGGATTCTCAGTTCCCCAACCAGGAACTGAACCTGGGCCAGTGTAGTGAAAACCAGAATCCTAACGACTAGGCCACCAAGGAACCTCCCTAGATTCTTTATTGTTATTTCCACTACTATAGTTTTTTTCTGCCACTTGCAAGTATTTACTCATTTAATGTGATAGTAACTGAATATGTATAATGTGTAAGCTAGTAAGTTAGGTCATTTGAGGGAAAAAAATGATGACAAAACCTAGCCAAAGATCTTTTAAAATAATTTTAATTTGTATGCTATCTGTAACTTTATTGTACTAAATCAGGCATTGATAAACATTTTCTTGAGCAAGCCTAAACATCAATATTTTATGCTTTGCAGACCAGATAGTCTCTATCACAATGTTGTACTCCAGCATGAAAATATTATAAATAATATATATAAATGAATGTGGCTATGTTAAAATGAAATATAATTTACAAAAAAGGAATTTTCAAATACAGGTTTGGACTGTGGACCTTAGACTGCTGATTCCCATACCATACCAACTTATTTAGCATAATAATTAAAAATAATTAAATCTAAAAATGTTAAATAACATACTCAAGAACTCAATCATTTGAAAATATATAGTATATACTGTATTGTACTTGAATAAATTTAAAACCAAAGGTCTATTTGTCAAAGGCAAGACTGAGGCATAAAATAATATAAGGTTTGGCTACCTTGCAAATTTCTTACCCAAACCCTTCAAGGGATGTGTCAAATTCAACAAAAGCTGGAGTAACTGATGACCCATGAAGTCTGATGTCATGTGGGGTTGTCATGGAGACCAGACATTTCACTCTGGTCAGGGGTACAGTACTTCCTTCTGCAGATTTCACTAGGCTCTTGCTTATCCGGTAATGGTTATCTTCATGTAAGCTGAAAACATTATCAGAACCCAGACCTTCCATGGATGTGATCATACTACCTGTAAGTCAAAGAAAATCTCTTGGGAAGAATATCATGTAGATTTCTAAAACAATGACTTTAACAAGACTGATTAATTTTTAAATACTACTCTTTCAATTTCAATCTACACAATAATTTTACTTTTAAAGTCTAAAGTTTTAATTTCATTTATGTTCATTTTAAAACTTAAATATCATCATTTATTACTAAAGCAATAAAAACACTGCAGAAATGTTGGAAACTACAGAGTACAAGTATAAATCAGATAGAAAAAGGATAAAAATCATCAATGATCACTATCTAAGCCACTGATACAGGAAAATTTAATTATAAGCTACAATTAATGATGTTCATAGAAACCAGATTATACTTCTATTCCACAAAGTTATTTAATATTTATCTTTGAGAAGAAAATATTTGAGAAGCATTATAAAGGAAACAGTTCATTTTTCTTATTAAAAAAAATCAGACATTAGTAGCAGAAACTTGCTCCTTCCATTTTCTCCCCATTTTTGATTCTTCTAACTATTAAACATGTGATCACAAAAATACTTGAATTAAAAAATCCCTATATGCATGCAAATGGTAAACAATTTCAAGAACAAAAAAATAAATTTTACACAAGCTGCTCTATTCTTTCAGGAATACATCACAAATGTCATGGAGAAAATATTCCCTCTCAAGATGAACCCTGTGAATTTACTTGTTTCCCTCTTAAGAGTGCTAACCATTCAGGCAACCATAAACATCTTTCAGTATTCTCTTAGAGAAAGAAACTATATTTGTCAGTTCTAAGGAATTATGTAAAGTACAAAAACAACAAAAAATATACATACATGCAGGGGATGTATATTAATTGATAACAAAAACTGAAATACTCTTATCTTCCAATAAAACTGTGTTCAAACTCGAAAGATCTTCAGTTTTCCAGAACACAGTATTTGCTCATCACTGATAAACCACAGGAAATATTAAGGTTGAAATAATGATTAAAGGCTGTTCAGTCTCTTTGATTCTCACCTGCAAAAAGGGGTGAACTACATCCTTTAAGAATGGGCATTCTAATTTAAAAAAAGAAAAAGAGGGAAAAAAGGGCACTCTACTCTTCTAAGTTTTATTCTTTCCTGCTTCACTAGTAATGGTCACTTCAATTCATCAACACAGAGGCCTTACCTACGGCTAATAATCAGACAAGATAAACTGTAATAGTAAATACAGAATTCATGCTGGGAGGAAACCCAGGGCAACTGAACTCTCTAGTGAGAACACTCTCCCCAGAGCTTGTGTGTGGATGGAATCTGGTGCTTTTCCATGGTCCATGATGGACAGGGAGGCAGCTCCTACATTCTGCTAGCATACCCTTCCATCATCCTTCTATCAAAAACTTCTATTCTTTGGAGGCTCTTCATTAGCAATCCTATCACAGCCCTCTTTGTGAAACTGTCAGGTTTTTTTTTTTTTTTGTCTTTACTGAATTTGTTACAATATTTTTTCTGTTGTTTACGTTCTGCTTTTTTGGCCATGAGGTATGAGGGATCTTACTCCCACATCAGGGATTGAACCTGCACCTCCAGCGCTGGAAGGTGAAGTCTTAACAACTGAACTCCCAGGGAAGCCCCCCATCTACTACTGTTGCCATTTCACTCCCCCTTCTTCCCTGTACTAACTCTTGCCAGGGTACCGGGGGATGTCAACCTAATACCCCACTTCTATGATCACCTTTCCTCCAATGAGCTTCACCTCTGCTTTACTCCAGAGCCAAAATTTGGGCACAGTCCTCTTCCTTGCTTGCCTCACTACTCCAGTTTTGATTGCTATTATCCTATCTCCTTCTTCCAGTTCTCCCATTCTTATTCTCTCACTACATTTGCTTTTCAGCCAAGCCACTCTTCTCCCTCCCAGTGATCCGTTCTCTTCTCCCAGCCTCGCACTAGCTTCTTCCTCTATCTATCCTATTCTCCTTGGTGTAACTCCTCAACTATTTTTATTAGCATTTAAAATTTCTTGTTTTCCATGTCCTCCCGCAACAATTGTCTTGCAAAGCCTCAGTCTTTTAATAGTCCAATCAACCACTCTGGTCCAGGCAGCAAAAGTTAATTGAGAAAGGCAGAGAAATTATGGATCCTCTGAGAAAGAGGCATTCCCTCTTCCAAACCAAAGGTTATTCTTTACATAGTTCTCATCTTCTCTGGATGTTGCTTACATCAACGCTTCTTCGGCCATTTCAATCAACCGCTTCTCCAGTCAATCAATGAGATTTATGTTTTTCTATTTAAACGACAGTGAACAAAACCCAACAAACCCTTTTATTCCATAGTCGAACCTCTCTTGAAATAATACGCATCCTCTACAGGATTTTCATTTACAAGATAAACCCAGGAAAGGAAATTTCAAAAGTCAACTTACTTCTCATCTCTGGCTCAAAACTCAGTGAACTTGGTTTGTGGACCCTATATTGTTTTAGCAGTTTTTTGTCCCAGGCACCACAATTTAATGGACTTGCCAAACGCAAAAACTCCCTAAAGAGGAGACAAAGCAAAGCTATTCCTTGATTGAGAACATTATATAATTCATAAGCTAAGCACACAAAAAAGTGATTTAGTGAATTATAACAAAACAAAAATGCTAAAGCAATCCAAACAGTTTTATAATACACAATGTTAATTTTATGTTTTAATCACAAACCATTGAAAAGAGCATAAAATATTGTGACAACTTAGAAAATGAAAACCGAAGAGCACGTTCTCCTGGAATGTGATGGGTACAAATATAGTGAAATGTTACGGGATTACACAAATAGAAGCCCTTTATACCTAGTCATTTACGGCATCATGTAAAAGGAAAAAAATAAAATAAAAAGGACTTTTTTGAATTTTCAAGTCCCTACAGCAATATGCCCAAACATTTAGAAGTCAGGTACCCTTTGTCAGTTTTTCACAGAGAGAGCACAATATAATTAGCTTATAACTTATGGCTTATTGACAGCTAGGTGCTTGTACCACCATGCAGCCTTCTCTTATGATAATTCATTCACTGTGAAAACCAAGCCTGTTGAAATTGTTGGTTTCCATTGCTTACTCTGTTTATCTAAGTAGGCAATATAAGTTATTTAGTAAATACAAGTATTAGGTATGAGATAGTCTCTCTCACTCGCTCATTCACTCTCTCTACTTTTAAAGTAGCAGATCACCAAAAAGGATCAGGGGAAATCTCCATGCTGCTTTCAAAACTTTAGGTCTCTGAATACATTCATAATGTGCTGGTCAAAGCAGAGACCATCTCATTAGTGTAATTAGTGTAATAATGAACTGCACATATTAGTGTAATAAGGACTACCACACTGCCTGGTACAATACTGTTTAACAAATATTAACTACAAAGGTTTTTCTTAATCCACCATTAGCTTGGAGTCAGTTAAAAAATATTAATTACAAACAGAGTCCAACCATTTTTAAGAAAGTTTTAAAAGTTTATGAAAAAGGGGTACTTTAACAGCAGAAAAAAATTATTTTATAAAGAGACCAACTAATATTCCAAAAGTGATAAGATATATCAATGTATTTTTTTTAAGGTGAG
>SJYV01011848.1:0-10161 GCA_006410875.1 Neotragus pygmaeus
GGGAGGGTCCTTCCCCGGGCGGCAGGACTGGGAGGCTGGAGGGTGAGCCCCCAGCTCCTGAGAACCGGGGCTGTGCCGGCGGCGCTGCGGGCGGCAGAGCGGGGACCGGTGCGTATGGCGTTTGGGGAGGATGGAGAGGGGTGCAGGGAAGCTGTGCTCAGCCCCCCGGGACTCGGGGCTGTCACCTCTGCAGGGCTCGCCTGCAGTGATGGCTCGGTACCTGCCCGGCAGGGCCCCCTCTGCCAGCGGTAGCCTCGGCTGGTGGAACAGACCCCCTGCCCGGTCTCTATTGTATGTTAAAGACTGTTGGTGATCATGTGAAACATTTTCTTAAGAATCGCAGGCAAGAGAACAGAGATTATTCAGTAGGGTTTTCTTCCGATGGGTCTGTAAGTTGCCTCTTGCCAATGATGAGACTCAGAGGGTGCACAAATCCCTGGTCAACTCAAGAGAAATGGAGTAGGTTTCTGAAGGTCCAGGCACCTTTCAGCTTTCTTAGGGTCAGAAGCTCTGGGAGATTACAGTCCTGCAGGATTTTAATCTTTTGGTTGCGGCAGCAGGCAGGCCTCCAGTTCTGTGGAAGTTCTTTTGGGCGGTTTGCTTGGTATGGATATCTTTTTGCCTGGTGTTATTTGGCAGAAGGAAGTCAGCGTTTGGTGCCTCTTAAACTCCAGGAGTAATACTAGGAACTCCTGAGTTTGTGGTGGTTTCATTCTAACATTATTTTCTGGTCTGCAAGGTAAACGTATTTCTCGCGACATGAAGTGAAAAAAATAAATGATCCATGAGCTGATCAGATCAGAGCCTTTAGGCAGGACCAGCTCTTTCTGCTCAAGTTTAGAGCAAATATGAAAACGTTGCTTTCTGAAAACTGAGAGGTCACCGGGACAGTGAGCACCGAAGCACTGTGATGGGCCTGCACCCACCCTTCCTGTGGGAAGGAGGGTAGGACGGGCCCCAGTGAGAGGATTGGCACCCGGGGGGGTTGAAACTTAACTGGACCTACAGGGACCTTCTGAGGCGCGTGTAAGTGTCCGATGGTGCTGTCAGCTCCTGTACTTATCTGGTGAAATACAGCACCTTGAAACTCCATGTAACAGGCAGTTGTGAAACTGCGTTTCGCTTTGTCATCTGTTTGCCCTGTTTACCTCTGAGAAAGGGCACGGTTGAAGGGCTTAAAGGTCAAATGCATGGACCATCTGCAGGAGGTGTTTAGCGTTGAACTAAGGAAAGCAAAGTAGATGTTTGCTGCACACTTACCGAGTTTCTAGTGACTTATATTTTCTTTTACTCTGGCACTTACGTTGTCATGGGAGTTGCTCTCAGCCATTCGTGGTAATCAATCCCATTGACAGAGTTACATGTCATACATGTTTTTATTGGTTACTAGATAACTTGTGATTTTGCTTTGTGGTGTTAATGAAGTCTGAGGTGGAAATTCCAGAGAAGGTGCAAACTCATCTTAACGCCTCTGCCTCAATTTTTTTGGAGGGCCTGTGTTTGCACTTCAAAAAAAAAATCAGATTTTATTGGTGTCTGCAATGGGGTTCACAGTGTAACTTATTTAATTATAGCAGCATCTGTTTTAATTTTACATTCATGGGAGATTAGGAAGGATGGTTTGCCAACATTTCTGTTATGTGGAATTGAGAACTTATTGGTAGATATTCTTTCTTCCTTGAAGATTCTAGAGGCACATGGGGAACTGATTAATTACTCAGAAATCAATGGAATTTTGAAACTTACTCAGGTATCTTCATCATTTTTCTTCTTTCTAGTGAAGGCAGTTGTTCCCTTGTTCTCAGGTGTATCTCTAGACATTCATTGTGAGGAGGTTAGCGGTATATTGCTTCCTGAATGAATGGAGAAATGGTAAGAAAGTATATGCTTTTTCTAAGTTCTTTTAATTTCTAAAATGGCTGCTTGGAATTTACCAGTCTTATTTATTGTCCTCTATCTCCCAAATTGACTCCTTTTTCTTGCCTCTCCTTTCAGTGTGCATTTTCTTAATACCCTTTAAGACTATGGAAGTAGTGTTGAAAGTTGCTCAAGCCTGGATTGGAGGGCAGGGGTATGCTATATTTAAATAGGTAATTACTCAGTATCTACTGCCTTTCAGTTGGCGTTTTGAATGATCCGGTTTTTAGAAATTTAGCGTGGCGTTTTCCTAAAGACATGGCAGCCTAATAGAATAAAGAGATCTTTTACTTTAATATCAAATTTCATAAAGCCAGCAAATAGCGCCCAGATGTTTTTGTCACACGAATGGCAGAATTATATTTCACTTTTGTTAAACAGGCAATAAACAGCTTAGCAGGAGCCCGTGTGAAGGAGCAGTGGCGGTCTCTCCTTGGTTTCTTTTGAACGGCGGGACGGATGCAGGCAGGTGATGGAGTGGAGAGGCGGTAATAGATGAGTGGGCCTGGCGAGGCTGGGGCTTGAGGGCATGACGCGGAGTCTGGGTGCTCACTGCTGAGCAGAGGCCGTGTGGGTGGGTGCGCCGTCACAGTGCTGTGCCTGTTTTCCTGGCTTCCATCTAGTGCCTTACAGTCTTGACCTTCCTCTTAGGTGGGGACCCCCAAGTCAGAGAGAGGAATAACAGTGGAAATGGGATAAACAGTGGGCAGAGGAGGGGACTGTTGCTGAGTGCTGGAAATCCGCTGAAGGCTGACCAGAATGGTATTCCTTATTTAAAATTATTTCTTTGGAACTCCATCTGTTTTGTAAATATGGTGTTGAGAAAGAAATTGTTACAAAACTACATTTTCTGCCAAAATACATGCACAGACTCCTACTAAGAGAGCTCCTTGCTTATGATAAGAGTGTTGGTGGAAATTCAGAATGAGCAGCCTGGTAGGACCTTTCAAGTACCTTGTGAAGAAAAATAAATCATGGAACTCATCACCAGACTTTTCTACTTTTCCTTAGCTGGTTGAAAATAATATTACACTTTTTTAGATTTTTTTTGCAAATGTCCATTGCTAGATTTTAGGGGAGAAGTCATTATATTTGTCATCTTAAGTAGTCTAGTAAACGAAAACATCACTTTCATTTTCTCTTTCCGTATTTCATCACACCATTCACTACAATCCATGCTTTATTTTGAAACAGTTAATTTGGTTAATTATTCAGATGGCATTCTTTTTTTTTTTAAACAAATAGCTCCATCCTTTAATTTTAGAGTTTGATCTAAAATTATGAAGTGGCATTTTAAACCTTGGATTTTTTTAAGTTTTGAAATAAATGAAGTTTAAATGTCCATTAGTCTGGGTGGTTTACTTTAGTCAAAACTAATTAAATATTTTGGATGGCACGTCAGAAAGCGTGCTATGATTTGCATAAAGTAAAATTCACTCTTGCTACTGTCTGGCTCTGTGCAGTTTGACCATCACACGTGGTCACGTAACGGCCACCGCAACCAAGATCTGGAACGGTTCTGTCGCCTCATACAGTTCTCCCAGGCTCTGTGTAAGCCTTCTCCTGCCCCGTCTCAGACCACAGCAGGTACTGATTAGGGTATTGGTAAAAATAAGTTGGAAGTGTAGCCACTATTCTATTTTGATATTTAAAAGTGATGAGAGCAGCCACTGTTTACTAAACACTTCATCTGCTCGAGACCCGTGAGAAGTGTTTGGCTGGATTCTGTGGCCCGGTGTTGCTCCAGCCACGGAGGCTGAAGGAAAGCCGCGCTGGGGGGCTCGCTGCTTGCGGCGGTGCTGGCGCTGACTGTTGGCCTCCGTGGGCGCGTCTGCACGTTACGCTGGCGGCGCTGTGTTGTGTAGTTAAGGTAATACTGGTTTGGGAACGCCAGACTTGATTTTTCCCCTTTAATTGTGGGGGATTCTGGAGGCGGAGAAAGAATGTGACTTTCTGCTGAAGAAGTTGACAGATGACATAGCCAGCCAGCTGTCTAGTCCAGAGCCTGCAGTTTCCCTGGGTCCAAAGGTTTGGCCTTGTCCAAGGAGGCAGCCCGTAGCTTCCCCTAGGATCATTGGTTGTCCCTATTAGAGTATCACGGTGTGTAGGAGAAACTTACAGTAACTTGCCGCAAACATGGATTCCCTACACCTTGATACCGAGCCCCCAGTGTGGGAAGGCTTTTCACATCTGTTATGCATATTTAAACAAAATATTTAAAATGTACCTTATGGTTTAAATAAACTAGACTCTCTGCAGGCAAAACCTGGGCTATATTTCTCTGTTCTGCCTAGAAAGCCAGCACTCAATAACCCTGTTTTCTGAATTTTATCTGAAAAAGTAGTAGCTCCATTTGACTTTAGACTTTTTTTTTTTGTCTGAATGGGGGCCCCCGGGGGAGAGACCGCTGGGGAGGCAGCACCGCCCAGCAAGCCTGCGGGTGTGTCACGGACATCCAGCCCACGGTAACTGGTGACAAGGGGGGTTTAACATCCAGCCCTCGGTAACCGGTGACAAGGGGGGTTTGTCTGCAGACAGGCTGCCGGGTCGTTTAGGTCAGAGCCAGCTGATGGCCCCTTGGCTCTGTCCGACGAGCCTGGCCCGGCTCCCTGGCTGCTGGGAGGCGGCGCGCCGGGCTCAGCCACTCAGAGCCTCCTGCACGGTTCAGAGTTCAGTTTCAGAAGGCGCCAGGGGTGTTCCTTTTCAGACACTCAAAGCTGCTTGGCCCCTCTGCGGCCTGCCTGCCCTGTCTCCCAGCCTCGCCTCCAAACACTTGTGCTGGCCTCCGGGTGCTTCTCGCCAGGTCCAGAGGCACACCGACAGGAAGCTGTCTGGTTTTCTTTAATTGCTGCTTTTGGCCTCTCAAGTGAGTTTCTTAGAACGCTCTCTCCCAGAATCTGCTCGGTTCCTTTTATAGTTCTCTGTGCTCTGCAAGGGGTCTAAGCGAGACTGTTCTTTTTCGCTTTTGCTTTTGCTTTTTTTAATGCTCAAGTTCCCCGTGCCTCAGGATTTGACAAAATAGGGCAGTGCTATCTGTAGCCCAAAGGCAGGTGTAAGTGGAGTGTGAACAGTCACGTTTCCCTTCAGACTCTTTTCTTACACCTTTGTGTCCAAGAAGAGATGCTGTGCTCCTTACTAATGCTGACTTTTGGCCGTTATTATTTGCTTGTCTACCAGATCTCCGGATGAGTTTGGCTGTTTTCTTTTTATTTCAAATGAATGGATTCTGGCGTACAGGGCGTATTCAGATATTTTTACCAGTCGGCCTCAGGATCTAAAACTGTGCACCCGGCCTGGCGAGCATTTTCCTGTTGATGATAACGGTGAATCGAGGGTGTGGTGCCTGACACGGGTGTGTGTACTGACTCTGACGTGTCAGAACCCCCAGAGGGGTGTCAGTAGGACCTGTTTTCCTTGTGTCAGAATAATTCCATCCCTTAAGGGGACTCAGAGCATAGAGTGACTTGCACTCAGCTCCGGCGACAGCTGTGTGAGCGGGCCCGTCTGCTGGCAGGACGCTGGGCACCCACGTGCCTCAAGGGGCAGAGCAGGGCGGCTGCGAGGCCTTGCTGGCCTCTGGCGCGGGGTCGCGTGGCGGGGCCTGAGGGCAGGCCTGTTCCCGGCGGGAGTCTCAGCCGGCTGGACGGGCGGACCTGCTTTTGCCGTGCTTCGCTTGATGGCGTGTCACGGGTGGTGCCCTTCTTACAGGCTGCGGGTTTCTGGCAACCCTGCGTCCAGCAAGTCTCAGCGCCGTTTTCCCAACTGCATTTGCTCATTTTGTGTCGCTGTGTCCCATTTTGGTGATTCTCGCAGTAGTTTAAAAGCCTTACCATTATTATATTTGCCGTGGTGATCGGCGAGCAGTGGTTTCTGATGTTGCTGTTGTAATTGTTTGGGGGCATCCCACTCTGCGCCCACAGTAGACAGTAAACCTAACCCGTGTTGTGTGTGTGGACTCTGGTGTGTGTGTGTGTCCTGACTCTTCTCTGTCCCTCCCCTGGGGCTTCCCTCTTCCCTGAGACACAGCAAGACTGACGAAAGGCCGGTTAGTAGGCATGCAGTGTCTGCTAAGGGTTCAACTGAAAGGAAGAGTCACATATCTCGCACCCTGAATCAAAAGCTAGAAATGATTCAGCTTAGTGAGAAAGGCACATCACAAAGCCCAAACAGGCCAACAGGTAAGCCCGGTACACTCAAGTTGTGAATGAATGCAAAGAAAAAGTTCTCGAAGGAAATTAAAAGGGCTGCCTCGGTGAACATGCGAAGGATAAAGCCAAACAGCCTTCTTGCTGGTGTGGAGAAGGTCTGAGTGGTCCAGATCAAAAATCAAACCAGCCACCACAGCCCCTTAATGCAGAGCCACATCCAGAGAAGGATCCTAATGCTCTTCAGTTCCGGGGAGGCTGAGAGAGGTGAGGAAGCTGCCGAAGAAAAGCTTGAAGCCCTGAGGTTTAGGGAACGACGCCGTCTCTGTGGCCGCAGAGTATGAGGGGCAGCAGCAAGGGCTGGTGTGGGAGCTGCAGCGAGTTCTCCAGAAGATCCAGCTCAGGTGATTCAAGCAGGTGGATACACTAAGCAGCAGCTGTTCAGTGTGGATGAAGCAGCTTTGTATTAGAAGAAGGTGTCCTCTAGGACTGTCATCGCTAGAGAGGAGAAGTCATTGGCTGGCTTGGCTTCAGAGTTTCAGAGGACAGGCTGACTCTTAATAAGGGCTAACGCCACTGGTCACTCTGTGAGGAAGCCAGTGCTCATTCTCCATTCCTGAAATCCTGGGGCCCTTAAGAATGATGCTAAATCTGCTCTGCCTGTAAATGGAGCAGCAAAGGTTGGATGCCAGTACGTCTGCTTCTAACACGGTTTACTGTTTCACGTCCACTGTTGAGACCTACTGCTCAGAAGAAAAGATTCCTTTCTAAACATGACTGTTCATTGACAGTGCATCTGGTTACCCAAGAGCTCTGGGGGAGATGTGCAGTGAGATTCATGTTCCACCCTTGTCAACACAACATCCATCCTGCAGCCCATTGACCAGGGAGTAACTTCAGCGCTCAAGCCTTATTATTTACGAAACGCATTTCCTAAGGCTGTCACTGCTGTAGAGAGTGCTCCCTCTTGATGGATCTGGGCAGTCAACAGAAAACCTTCTGGAAAAGATTCACCATTCTAGATGTCATGAAGGACACTCATGATTCATGGGATTCATGGGTTCAAATACCAACATTAACAGGAGTTGGAGGAAGTTGATTCCAACCCTCAGGGAAGACTTTGTGGGGTTCAAGACTTCAGTGGAGAAAGGAATTGCAGATACGGTGGAAACAGCAAGAGGACTGGAATTGGAAACGGAGTCTGAATTGCTGAAATCTCATGATTAAACTTGAATGGATGTGGAGTTGCTTCTTATGGATGAGCAGAGAAAGTAGTTTTTTAAAATGGAATCTAGTCCCAGGGAAGATGCTGTGAAGGTTGTTGAAATGACGAAGGACTTAGAGTATTCGCATCAACTTAGTTGATAAAGCAGCAACAGAGTTTGAGAAGAGTGACTGTAATTTTGAAAGAAGTTCTGTGTGGGTAAAATATTACCAAACAGCGTTGCATGCTACAGCGAAATTGTTCATGAAAGGGAGAGTCAACTGATGTGGCAAACTGCATTGTGTCTTATTTTAAGACATTGCCACAGCCACCCTGGCCTTCAGTGGCCGCCACTGTAACTTGTCAACGGTCATCAACACTGAGGCAAGACCCTCCACCAGCAAGATTATTGCAGCTCACCGAGGGCTCAGATGATGGTTAAGCTTTTGTTTTTAAACCAATAACGTATTTTGAAATGAAGGTATGTACATATCTTTTCAGACACAATGCTTTTGTGCACTTAGTAGTCTATAGAATAGTATAAACATAACTTCTGTATCCACTGGGAACCAAAAGATTCCTGTAACTCTCTTTATTGTGATATTCACTTTATTGAGGTGGTCTGGAACAAACTCACAATATCTCCAAGGTATGCCTGTATCCCGAGGGTCTTGACCTGCCCTCAGGACACGTTGCATGTCCAGATTATTTGGGGGGCAGAATACTGGCGGGAAACTAGAGGGTGTGAAGTCTGGTGCTTAGATCAGATTCTGGCTCCCTCTCTTCTTCCTGTTGGCCTTGGGCAAGATATTTAAGTCTGTGTGTCTACTTAATCCGTCTCTAAAATAGATAAAGAAATCCCACCCCCCGAACTGTTGTCATGGAGATTAAATGAGATGATGTACATGAAATATTCAGAGCAGCATGTGGCCAGTAATACACACTCAATAAGCAGTCCCTCCATATGTTTGTTTTTCTGATTTTTAGTTTCTGTTGCTTAGAGTTGATCCTGAGATGTGCAAACTCATTTGGCTTCCTTTGAAATGGAGATCGCTAACACTGCCATCTCCATTTTGAAAGCTTTATATTTTGAGATAGAAAGAATGTACCCCAATAAACTTCACAGACTTATCCTCAAGATGCTTCATGAGTGACTTTTGTTTCGGTGCCTTTGGAAATCTGGATACATCGTTATAACGGAGCACATACCTAAATAGCTCCACTTCAAACGTCGGAGGGCGCTGGGCAGTAGTTTTATCGAGCCAAGCACCCACGTGTCTTGGTTTGCCTGGGACAGTCTGGATTTTTCACCTTTTGTCCTGACGAAATTGTTAAGAGTGCCTCCTTCCGCTCTCAAAGGGGTCCCAGCTTGGATGATAAACAAGGTGGCCGCCCTGCTTATCTGCTGCTCAGGAGCCCTTTGCAACAGCCTGTGTTAAAGCCCCAGGAAATGGCGCTCTGTGCCTGAACCTAGCCTGCCCTGGCCTCTCTCTTCTCAGCTCTAGTTCTGCCCTAGGGCTTGGCTCAGTCACCCGTCACTCTAGCTGGACTGTTTCTTTCTCTGCCTCCCATCTGCTCTCTGCCTGTATGCGGATGCTTAATGTATGGGTCACCTCACCTTATTCACCTTGAGCTTATGAAGACACTTAGTTTAATGTCTTGTGGACACCCTGTATTTAAGTATATATTTTTCAGCGAACGTGTGCAGGGGTGAATAAGTGGGCACGAATGACGTGACTTACCTTGGGGGTTTGATGAAGAGGTTGTTTAGATGTAGCTCCAGCTGATTTCGATCGGAATATAAAAGTCCGCGGGCTGTGTATCAAAGAAGAAATGTATTTCATATACATAATTTTGGAGATAAGCGAATGGAATGGAAGTACCTTCATTTAAGTTGGATCCAGGAATTTGGTTGGTTCCAAAACTGTTCTGTAGGATGTTAATATAAATGATCTGTTCCTTTTGTGCCCCTGAAATAAGAACAGATCTTTGAAATTTTCTTTGGACTTACGATCTGCTCACAAAGTTTAAAAAGCATGGCGGGAGAGCTTTACCGTTTGTTAAGGCATTTAAATACAGTTTTTGGTATTTGGTTTCGTTGATATTTTTGGTTTTTGTTGAAGAACTAAATTACTGAAACTTTCATCGCCATTGTTATTGTACTGTTCAAAGATATTCATTGGAAGTGCTTGCTGTTTAGCACTAATAATAAAAAAGAAAAGGCAGAAAGAATACAGCGTACTGGCCGGCAGAGCTGCACAGGTGGGACCTTGACTCCCTCAGCATAGCGTGCCGCGGGCTGCTGACATGACGTGAGCATCTGCCTTTTCATTTCATTTCTACCTGCCTTTCGACCTTTTACTGCAACTCTAGGACTGGCGAGGATGAGGCACCAGGACACTCACTTGTCTCACACGAGTCGCCCCTCATGGTGTGGGGAGCGGTTGTTGGCCCTTCTTATGCACCAGGAAGCCTGTTCCTCAAGTTGTGAGGGTTTCCAGGCAAGATGACAAAGCCCACAGGGCTGAGCCAACGCCCAGACCGCTGCGATGGACTTGGAAGCCCACACTGCCTGCCTTTCACCCTTTCGCCTTCATCTTCTCTACTGTAGACCTGACTTTTCCCTTGTTTTCCTGTCCAAGCTGTTCGGGTTCCTCAATCAGAGTCAGTTCTACCAGTCCTAAAATATACGGCTGATTTTTAATTAAAAAAGCTGGACCTCTTGTAGCTGGATCTTGAGATGAAGCCGGCGTGGACTAGCCAATAAAAGGCTGTAGCCATAGTCCAGTCCTCCACCCCACAGGCTTATGTAAGGTCTGCAAACCAGAGTTTTGTTCTCTCTCCTTTGATGGATTTCAAAGCTTCGCAGAAGGGGATCATTTCCTTTTTTTTTTT
>SJYV01011849.1:0-17596 GCA_006410875.1 Neotragus pygmaeus
GCTGGGAAAGATTGAGGGCAGGGGGAGAAGGGGATGACAGAGGATGAGATGGTTGGATGGCATCACCGACTCAAGGGACATGAGTTTGGGCAGGCTCCGGGATTTGGTGTTGGACAGGGAAGCCTGGTGTACTGAGGTTCATGGGGTCACAATCAGTTGGACATGTCTGAGCGACTGAACTGAGCTGAAAAATATCAAATGATCATGTTAGGAGAAGTTCCAGTACTCTAGCTTACTATGCATTTTGAGATACGGTCTTTAAGTATTTCCTCCAGGAGTAGAGTTGAGTGCTTTATTTATCTTGTTGGAAGCCAAGAAATGTATAGCTCTCTTTTCTAGTATGTTGATATTTGTTATAGCAAGCATATTCTTCAGTGCTAAGTTGCTTTTTCTGTCTATACTGACTTGCATGTCTATGTCAACTATCTGTATGATGTCATTAAAGTTTAGAGACTGCAGGTCAGGTGCAAAATCTTATTAAAGAACACAGAATAATACAAAGTATTACTTAGAGTTTGCTCCCAAAGAGCACTTTTGTTTCATTAATTACTTCATTTCATTTTGCATTTTCTTCAGTAAGAGAATGTGGCTTGCACCCACAGCTAAAGATGAGGCCTTAATTAATCTTAGTTTGTACTTTTTGGACTTTTGAGTCCTTGCTATTCTTGAAGACAATACTTAAGACAGGGTATAGCAGTGTAGTGTTCTGGCAGGCCAGAAACTCCTTGCCTCTGTATAGATTCCAAAGATTGTTACTTAATTTCTTCTCACTCTGAAGCTCATATAGCTAGAGGTAGGCAAAAACGCGCCTATGGTGAGTTTTACTTGGAAATCTCTTTTACATTCTTGGTTTGGGGGCCAGAATCTGCATATCACAGATGAAATCAAAGAGGCAAAGTTCCATAGCCTACTAAAGCCAAAGCTCTAAGGACTGTCCTTATCATTCATGGTGGAGCTACTAAGATTTTGTTCCGATGATTAAATAAAAGAGTGATACAATATTGTGTGTGCAGAGTCCCATTTGTTTAATGAGCTAAATTCTGTTCAAGTACTTACCCCAAATCATCTCATTTAATCCTCCATAAGAACTTTGGGGGGTTATTATGGGTTTTCATTGAAGGCATCTGAATGTCTCCAGGTTTAGGAGTATATGCTCTGACCTGGAGACGAGGTTCAGAAATACTTTGACTGTTGTTGGCCTCATTATCTAGCATTACTGTAACTGGGAAATGTCCTGCTCTGGGAAAACTCCAGATGATTGCTTGGGACTATTTTTCCTCCTATTTGGAGTTTCCCAGGGAGAAAATTATAAATGGAGGATGACACCTCAGTTCCACCTAGAGAGAGCCCTAGCTTCCCTCCACTCTTGATGTGCAATTCAAGGTCCATACCCAAGGGTGGGGTGACTTCCTACTGGATAATGTTGAGGAAGGCAGGATACTAACTCAAGTCAGTTCAATTCTCAGCCCCACTTCTGCAGAGAGCAGCACTCCCTGATACTTTGGACTCTTGCTCAAATAAACAAGGTCTTTTGTTCTAGTGTTTGTCTCCCCTTCCCTCCCCGAAAACAAGGCCCGCAGCCCACGTGAAACTTGAAAGAGGATTTGCTGGCGGCAGTCTACTCTCGGGTGTCTACATTCTTGAAAAAGCTCATTTTGTCCAGCATCTTCAAACTCTTGGTAAACCATTCGTGTGGTTTTTGTTGGACTCTTTCTCAGGTGACTGCTTTGTGCCGCCTCTCAATTTACGCTCTAAAAAAAAAGGCAAATCATCCTGGTAAACTCAACCCCAGCATGGCGAGGGAAGAAATACTTGTCCTCTTTTCTGAGTACTCCCAACAGTCCAGAGGGAGGTCGAACTGAGCCTCCTAAAATTCCCGCCTCCCCGGCCGCGGGTGAAGCCCCAGGGCCTTTCACTCTAGGAACAGGAATGAGAAGGGAGAGGAGGTGGGGCCGGAGAGAGGCACGCGCAGCGGTACCCAGTGGTGCTGCGAGACTGCTCCCTCCAGAGTACGTGGCAGTCCCTGTGGACAGAAGGGGAGGGGATTCGGCTTTCTCCTCCCCGTGCAGAGCCTCGGACTGTCCTCCCGGGCGGGCGGGAGGAACCGCAAGGGGACTGGTGCGCTTTTGGAGTGAAATTTTAGCAGATAAAAGTGGCCTGGCAGCGGTCGGCATCCGTCCCGCTCTTCCACCCGGGTAACCACAGCAGGTCGAATCTGCGCTGTACCGCGAGGAGCATCGACTTGTTCGGGAGCGAGGGGACGCGCTGGCCACCCCGCATGCGCAGAGCGAGGAGCCGGCCTCCTGGACTACGGCTCCCAGAGGAGTTTGCAGGCGGCCGCGGCGGCGAGCCGCCGGCGCCATCTTGAAATCTGATCCTCAATCTCTGAGTCTTTGCGTCAGCCGCGGGCGGCCAACGGAGGACCGCGAACTCAGCCCGCTGAAAAGGGAGGACATTGAGGACACAGCGGCTGGCGGGAGAGACAGCTGCAGGAGCCATGGCAGGTTCTGAGCGCGGCCTGCGCTGCTGTCACTCAGCATCCTCCTGAGGCATTTCCTCGCCCGCCGCCTCCCCGAGGGGCGGGGCTGACCACTCTGGTACCCAGAACCTGCGCGCGGGTGTCAGCGGAGCGCCCCTGCAGAGTGGGCACCCCACCAAGCTGTGCCATGCCAGCCGGAGGCCACCGAGGCGGGAGACGGAACGCGACCAAGCGCCAGTGAGCGATCACCGAGCAGCAGCCGCCTCCGGGAAGCTCGGCAACCGCAGGAGGGAAGATGAAGGAGATTTGCAGGATCTGTGCCCGGGAGCTGTGCGGAAACCAGCGGCGCTGGATCTTCCACACGGCGTCCAAGCTCAACCTCCAGGTTCTGTTGTCTCACGTCCTGGGCAAGGATGTCTCCCGCGATGGCAAAGCTGAGTTTGCTTGCAGCAAGTGCGCGTTCATGCTCGATCGGATCTATAGATTCGATACCGTCATTGCCCGGATCGAAGCCCTTTCTATTGAGCGCTTGCAGAAGCTGCTGCTGGAGAAGGACCGCCTCAAGTTCTGCATTGCTAGCATGTATCGGAAGAATAACGATGACCCTGGCGCGGAGACCAAGGCGGGGAATGGAACGGTTGACATTTCCGGCTTACCCGATGTCAGATACTCTGCACTGCTCCAGGAAGACTTTGCTTATTCAGGGTTCGAGTGTTGGGTAGAAAATGAGGATCAGATTCAGGAGCACAGCTGTCATGCTTCGGAAGGCCCCGGAAATCGACCCAGGAGATGCCGAGGCTGTGCAGCTTTGCGGGTGGCTGATTCTGACTATGAAGCCATTTGTAAGGTACCTCGAAAGGTGGCGAAAAGTTTTTCTTGTGGCCCCTCTACCAGATGGTCCACCAGCATTTGCACTGAAGAACCAGCGTTGTCCGAGGTTGGGCCACCGGATTTACCAAATGCGAAGGTACCGCCAAATGGAGAAAGCATGGAGGAAGGGACCCCAGGATCCTCTGTGGAATCTTTGGATGCAAGTATCCAGGCTAGTCCTCCACAACCAAAGGATGAGGAACCTGAGAGAAGTGCGAAGGAACTTGTAAAGTGTGACTGCTGTTCAGATGAACAATCTCCCCAGCATACGTGTAACCATAAGCTGGAGCTAGCTCTTAGCATGATTAAAGGTCTTGATTATAAGCCTATCCAGAGCCCCCGAGGGAGCAAGCTTCCTATTCCAGTGAAATCCAATCCATCTGGAACCAGGCCTGGCCATATCATGACAGATGGAGTTAGTTCTGGTTTCCTTAACAGGTCTTTGAAACCCCTTTACAAGACACCTGTGAGTTATCCCTTGGAGATTTCAGACCTGCAGGAGCTGTGGGATGATCTCTGTGAAGATTATCTGCCACTTCGGGTCCAGGTATACAAAATGGCTGCATAGTGCCTTTCTGATTAAAGTTAGCTGGCCTCAGGCTTCACATGATTTCTCTCTAGGGGAAGGTTAATAGTCTAGACTTGAGAAAATTAATCATTGAACACATTTTTGCTTTATCTTTGCTTCTGTCCATTTTAATAAATGTGATTCACGCAAGTAATTTGCTTTCCACAATACCCTTTATATAAGATTATCGGCTTTCCCACTAATTATCAGAATTGTACACGTTTAAGACAAAGATTCATAATTCATTTTTACCCTAAAAAAATTTAATTGTATTTCTGGCACTGGAACTCTTTCCTCTCACTTGTCCTACTGCCTCTCCACTTTTGTTTGTTTTGTTTTCACTTTTAGATTTATGAATATTTTCTCCTGTGAGGGAGTTCTCAAGTTAGTCCACCCTAGAGCATTAAGCCTTTCATCCCCACCTGTGCCTTGAACTGATTAGAGCATAGGGTAAAGGTTTGGGGAGAGCCTATTAGTCCACCAAAATATTGTAATATGTGGACGACATTTATAATACATTAAGAGGTCATTTGAGGACTAATGATGACTTTTTCATAAAAGAGACTTGGGAATTCAAAATTTTAAATGTTAAGGCAAAACATGTCTACAGCCAGTTTGTATAATGAGCTCTGTGTAAAAATGTTTGGTGTTGAGCAAGACTTCATCCATTATTGGGTGATAGAGTTTTACCTGTTTTACTCATGAGTTTCTTAATGACTAGAAGATAGCAGTTAATCTTACTTTGAGCTGTTCATACCAACCTTTTAAATTCAGTTGTGTACAGGGNGAGGCACGCGCAGCGGTACCCAGTGGTGCTGCGAGACTGCTCCCTCCAGAGTACGTGGCAGTCCCTGTGGACAGAAGGGGAGGGGATTCGGCTTTCTCCTCCCCGTGCAGAGCCTCGGACTGTCCTCCCGGGCGGGCGGGAGGAACCGCAAGGGGACTGGTGCGCTTTTGGAGTGAAATTTTAGCAGATAAAAGTGGCCTGGCAGCGGTCGGCATCCGTCCCGCTCTTCCACCCGGGTAACCACAGCAGGTCGAATCTGCGCTGTACCGCGAGGAGCATCGACTTGTTCGGGAGCGAGGGGACGCGCTGGCCACCCCGCATGCGCAGAGCGAGGAGCCGGCCTCCTGGACTACGGCTCCCAGAGGAGTTTGCAGGCTGCCGCGGCGGCGAGCCGCCGGCGCCATCTTGAAATCTGATCCTCAATCTCTGAGTCTTTGCGTCAGCCGCGGGCGGCCGCCGGAGGACCGCGAACTCAGCCCGCTGAAAAGGGAGGACATTGAGGACACAGCGGCTGGCGGGAGAGACAGCTGCAGGAGCCATGGCAGGTTCTGAGCGCGGCCTGCGCTGCTGTCACTCAGCATCCTCCTGAGGCATTTCCTCGCCCGCCGCCTCCCCGAGGGGCGGGGCTGACCACTCTGGTACCCAGAACCTGCGCGCGGGTGTCAGCGGAGCGCCCCTGCAGAGTGGGCACCCCACCAAGCTGTGCCATGCCAGCCGGAGGCCACCGAGGCGGGAGACGGAACGCGACCAAGCGCCAGTGAGCGATCACCGAGCAGCAGCCGCCTCCGGGAAGCTCGGCAACCGCAGGAGGGAAGATGAAGGAGATTTGCAGGATCTGTGCCCGGGAGCTGTGCGGAAACCAGCGGCGCTGGATCTTCCACACGGCGTCCAAGCTCAACCTCCAGGTTCTGTTGTCTCACGTCCTGGGCAAGGATGTCTCCCGCGATGGCAAAGCTGAGTTTGCTTGCAGCAAGTGCGCGTTCATGCTCGATCGGATCTATAGATTCGATACCGTCATTGCCCGGATCGAAGCCCTTTCTATTGAGCGCTTGCAGAAGCTGCTGCTGGAGAAGGACCGCCTCAAGTTCTGCATTGCTAGCATGTATCGGAAGAATAACGATGACCCTGGCGCGGAGACCAAGGCGGGGAATGGAACGGTTGACATTTCCGGCTTACCCGATGTCAGATACTCTGCACTGCTCCAGGAAGACTTTGCTTATTCAGGGTTCGAGTGTTGGGTAGAAAATGAGGATCAGATTCAGGAGCACAGCTGTCATGCTTCGGAAGGCCCCGGAAATCGACCCAGGAGATGCCGAGGCTGTGCAGCTTTGCGGGTGGCTGATTCTGACTATGAAGCCATTTGTAAGGTACCTCGAAAGGTGGCGAAAAGTTTTTCTTGTGGCCCCTCTACCAGATGGTCCACCAGCATTTGCACTGAAGAACCAGCGTTGTCCGAGGTTGGGCCACCGGATTTACCAAATGCGAAGGTACCGCCAAATGGAGAAAGCATGGAGGAAGGGACCCCAGGATCCTCTGTGGAATCTTTGGATGCAAGTATCCAGGCTAGTCCTCCACAACCAAAGGATGAGGAACCTGAGAGAAGTGCGAAGGAACTTGTAAAGTGTGACTGCTGTTCAGATGAACAATCTCCCCAGCATACGTGTAACCATAAGCTGGAGCTAGCTCTTAGCATGATTAAAGGTCTTGATTATAAGCCTATCCAGAGCCCCCGAGGGAGCAAGCTTCCTATTCCAGTGAAATCCAATCCATCTGGAACCAGGCCTGGCCATATCATGACAGATGGAGTTAGTTCTGGTTTCCTTAACAGGTCTTTGAAACCCCTTTACAAGACACCTGTGAGTTATCCCTTGGAGATTTCAGACCTGCAGGAGCTGTGGGATGATCTCTGTGAAGATTATCTGCCACTTCGGGTCCAGGTATACAAAATGGCTGCACAGTGCCTTTCTGATTAAAGTTAGCTGGCCTCAGGCTTCACATGATTTCTCTCTAGGGGAAGGTTAATAGTCTAGACTTGAGAAAATTAATCATTGAACACATTTTTGCTTTATCTTTGCTTCTGTCCATTTTAATAAATGTGATTCACGCAAGTAATTTGCTTTCCACAATACCCTTTATATAAGATTATCGGCTTTCCCACTAATTATCAGAATTGTACACGTTTAAGACAAAGATTCATAATTCATTTTTACCCTAAAAAAATTTAATTGTATTTCTGGCACTGGAACTCTTTCCTCTCACTTGTCCTACTGCCTCTCCACTTTTGTTTGTTTTGTTTTCACTTTTAGATTTATGAATATTTTCTCCTGTGAGGGAGTTCTCAAGTTAGTCCACCCTAGAGCATTAAGCCTTTCATCCCCACCTGTGCCTTGAACTGATTAGAGCATAGGGTAAAGGTTTGGGGAGAGCCTATTAGTCCACCAAAATATTGTAATATGTGGACGACATTTATAATACATTAAGAGGTCATTTGAGGACTAATGATGACTTTTTCATAAAAGAGACTTGGGAATTCAAAATTTTAAATGTTAAGGCAAAACATGTCTACAGCCAGTTTGTATAATGAGCTCTGTGTAAAGATGTTTGGTGTTGAGCAAGACTTCATCCATTATTGGGTGATAGAGTTTTACCTGTTTTACTCATGAGTTTCTTAATGACTAGAAGATAGCAGTTAATCTTACTTTGAGCTGTTCATACCAACCTTTTAAATTCAGTTGTGTACAGGGGCCTGACAGATGCTGTCTTGTTTATACAGCAGCAGTAGTTTCAGTTAACGTTGTGAAACATCTGGCATATTCTACTTGATACAGATTCTTTAGTGATACCGTTACAGAGGTGGACAATCTAGAAGGTGTTTCTGGAAAGCTTGCTAACCAGTCAACATCATCCCAGAATCTTAGAGCTTCTAAATGAAATTGTTGATTGTCACTTGACAGCTTTGAAAAACAGTTCTATTATGTATAAAATTTGCATCACAATAAGAATATGGGAGAAATATTTTTGAATTTGCAGTAACTTGTCAGAAACAGCATTGTTAGGGAAAAGTATGAATATCCAAAAGTTTAAACTGTGTTTTCATTTATACAAAATGTTTAGGATGCCCAACACTTGTGTACTTTCCTTTTGCTCCCTTTTCTTTCATTGAGCTTCAGAGCTAAATTTGAGCTTTCCAGTACAATATTTCCGTGAGCCAACATAGATGTCACAGATTCATCATAGTGTTTCCGCATTAGGATCTAAAAGTAGTTTGACAGAGTGGATGGGAAATATGACCAATATTGTAGAAATATAGCTCACTTCAAATATGGCCAATATTGAAGAAAGGTGAAGACTTAGAAAACTGCAGTAAAGCAAGAGTTTTTTTCCTCCGTATTAAATATAAAATACTCTGTTGGTGCCTAGGCTCAACAAAGTTTGGAATTGAGAACGATTCTAAAGATCATCTGAGAAGGATTCTAAAGATCATCTCATGCAGTCTCTCAGTTTAGAGATATGGAAAGCTCATGGTTAAATAACTTAGCTCAGGTGGAGTCAATGGTTCTAGCCATTCTCATCCAAGACCTTTTTATTCTATATCACATTGCCTGATGGCATTGAATTAAATACCTACTTATTTTAAGTGCAGGGCTTTCGTTCTATAACCTGAGGATGTCAGGAGGATTCTTTAGGGATAGACCCTGTGAAGAAATTTGGCATCCTAATGAGCACAGTTAAAATATGGTAATGGTACCTTTAGGTCAAAGCCCTTTTCGTCACTAAATGTAGACATTAGAAAAAAAAATGGCCCTCTAATGTAGCAGTATAAGACTTCTACTGTCACCAGGCTTTACTGTTTGTTGAATATTAAAACGTGGAGAGGAGAGAGAAAACGTTCAGCTTGAAGAATTATGGTATTTGATTGCTAAGCTATTTTCTCCAATAATTAAGAATGTGGAGGGAAATAGATTAATTAGACATAAAGTGTTTGTAGATAAAATGTGTATTTTGGATTCCAGATCTACTGTCTAAGTCTGGTTGACTTTTAAAAGCTTTTTAAGGCCTAGCGTGCTTTATGGCGAAAGCAGAACTAAGTGAGACAAAGGCAGACAGATTTTTGTCTTTCTCTGAACAAGTGTGTATAGAAGAGAAGTAAGTGCAAATTATTTTCCTTTAGTTAAATTGTACTCCAAATATGAAGAAAAGCTCTTCTCTCCTAAAGAGGGAGATTGTTCTGTAAGGGCATTTTGATTCCTTTGTTTAATCTGGTTACTGTTAAATGTCACCATCAGAATTCCTCCTGGTTGCCTTTCTCCTTTTTCTTTCTTTCCTTCTTTCTTTCTTATTTTAAAGCTAACGAGCAACAGTATAGTTCTGCTTAATAATTTTCTCATATTGTGCAAACTGATTTATTGCCTCCTACAGAATTTATGTCTAAAGACCCAAGGTTTTTCACTTATCTAAAGAAAGGTTTGAAGCCTTCTTCTATGTTGAAAAGAATAGAAAAGCTATGCTAGGAGGGCTGTGGTCTCTTAGTGAACATTATTTCAGTTTTGGCTCATGTGCAGATCCCTTTTCTATCTAAATTCAAAGAGCGAGAGATCTTTGCTTCAAACCTTGCAATGTCAGAACCTGCTCTTGTATGACTGTGATGAATTTATCCCTCTCATAGTTTAGCTACATAACCCAGATCAGGCCCTTTGCAAGATGTAAGCATTAGATGCTGCTGTATCTTCTATTACTAACAATAGGCTAGAAACTTATAGCAGTTTGAGCTCTATGACTTGCTGGTATGACTAGGAAAATGCTGTTATGACAAGAAAAATGCTGTTAATCCAGATCAAAATAACTGCCTTTTAGCCTAAAAGTCTTACATTATGCAGCATTAGGCCTGGAAGGAATACTCTTTTCTGTTGCTGAAAAGCATTTGTCCTGAGTCAAAAGCAACTTAAAATTATGATTACAACATGATTTTAGTAACTGATACCCTGGAGATTAACACCCATTCAACCAGATCAAGTATTACTGATATCATGCTCTACAAAATCTTCATAGGAGTGATTGGTTTATGTACTTGATACTCACAAGAATTAATTGTCAGCTGTTTACTCAGTGGGCCTTTGATAAGCACTCTTTTGGCAGACTTACCTGCAAGGACTTTTTTTTCTCCTGGAGATTTAAAGTAATAAAGTACTAAGAATAAAGAAACAAGCATCTTCCAGCCTTTCAGTCCATATATTACATTCCTAGAAGAAGAGGTTTCCTATGAATATGCATGCTAAGATGCATTCAGACGAGGTCCAGACTCATTATGTGCTTTTTTGCGGTGTTCTTCAGATTTAAAGTTGATGTTGAAATATTTAAATTAAACATCTCCCTTTTTATCCAGCCAGTCTTTTCTAAGAGAGCCACTGAGGGATTAGAACATTGGGCTGGAAGTTAGAAGACAGGCCCGTTGCTTATTTGCTTTTGTTTCTGTTGTTCACTAAGCAAAAATTTTTGGCTCGAGTAATATTCCAGGCGGCTTCCCTTGTGGCTCAGCTGGTAAAGAATCCACCTGTAATGCGGGAGACCTGGGTTCGATCCGTGGGTTGGACAGATCCCCTGGAGAAGGAAATGGCAACCCACTCCAGTATCCTTGCCTGGAAAATCTCATGGACAGAGGAGCCTGGTGGACTGCAGTCCATGGGGTCGCAAAGAGTCGTGCACGACTGAGCGAAAAACACTACTTAGTTAATATTCCAGGCATTATGGTAGGCAGTCGATTTTATGAATATGAAAGAGAAGTTACCAGTTTAAGTGCATTCAGCTTAATTGGATCCTATTTCCAATGTAACTTTGGACAAATTATTTACCTGTTATAAGTCTCCATTTTCTCACATGTAAGTTGAGAGTGGATCAGATGGTTAGTTTATAAAGTGTCCTTCACCAGTCTAAGATTCTTTGAAGTGACTAAATATGGCTACCTTCCCTGGCATTTAAAACTTGAAGCTATTTTACTTAATTCTGCTTGTTACAGTTTAAATTTGGAAAGTACTTTAAATTAGATGTTGTTGGAAAGTTGTTTTACACCGAGGAAGTAAGAAGCCAAGTTTTGCAGAGAATGTTTTGTTGTTAAGTGATAGTTATTTATCAGTAGAATTGTTGTAAATATCTATTAAAAGAGGTGCCTCTCCCGTGGTGTGACATAATTCACATTGCTTCAGGGAAAGGCTCCCTATTATACCCACAACAACAAATATCTCAATTTTTTTCTAGGAATTTTTATCCTTGCTACTTGTCTCTTTCTCTCTCTCCCACTATCCAGGCCTGTTGACTCTACTTTCAAAACATGTTCAAATCTATCCATTTCTCTTTCCCTCCTTTATTACCACTATAATCCAAAGCAGTATTTTCATTCCCATGCAGCAGTGGTCTTCTCATTTCTCCTGATGCTCTCCAACAGTTGAGTTATCATATAGCAACCTAGAATGATCATTAAAAATTTTAAATATAATTGATTACTTTTCTGTTAAAAACACTGCAGTCCATTCCCATGTCAATGAGAATGAACTGCACCTTCATTACCTGTGGTGCGCAGAAGCTACATCTGATCTGGCCCCGCCTGCCTTCCCACTTCGTCATGTGCCAGCACCCTCTGTGCCCACTGTGCTTTGGCCCTGTGTGCTCCAGCAAGGCAACCATTAGCCTTGTGTGGCTGCTGACCACATGAAATGTGGCTAGTCCAAATTGAGAGATGGCTATGAGTGTACAGTATACCTTTAATTTTAAAGGAACAACGTAAAGAATTAGTATCTTGTTCATTTTCCTATCACATGCATACTTGTGACATTTTAAATATAATATATTTGGTCAAAATGTTTCATTGAAGGGTTTCCCTGATAGTTGGTAAAGAATCCGCCTGCAATGCAGGAGACCCCAGTTCAATTCCTGGGTCAGGAAGATCCCCTGGAGAAGGGATAGGCTATACTCCAGATAGCTCACTCCAGTATTCTTGGGCTTCCCTTGTGGCTCATCAAGACCTAAAGAACCTCTTGATGAAAGTGAAAGAGGAGGGTGAAAAAGTTGGCTTAAAACTCAACATTCAGAAAACTAAGGTCATGGCATTTGGTCCCATCACTTCATGGCAAATAGATGGGGAAACAGTGAAAACAGTGACAGATTTAATTTTTTTGGGTTCCAAAATCACTGCAGATGGTGACTGCAGCCATGAAATTCAAAGACGCTTCTTGGAAGAAAAGCTATGACTAACCTAGATAGCATATTCAAAAGCAGAGACTACCTTGCCAGCAAAGGTCCATCTAGTCAAAGCTATGGTTTTTCCAGTAGTCATGTATGGATGTGAGAGTTGGACTATAAAGAAAGCTGAACACTGAAGAATTGATGCTTTTGAACTGTGGTGTTGGAGAAGACTCTTGAGAGTCCCTTGGACTGCAAGGAGATCCAACCAGTCCATCCTAAAGGAAAGCAGTTCTGAATATTCACTGGAAGGACTGATGCTGAAGCTGAAACTCCAATACTTTGGCCACCTGATGTGAAGAACCGACTCATTTGAAAAGATCCTGATGCTGGGAAAAATTGAAGGCGAGAGGAGAGGGACGACAGAGGATGAGATGGCTGGATGGCATCACCGACTAAATGGACATGAGTTTGAGTAAACTCCGGGAGTTGGTGATGGACAGGGAGGCCTAGCATGCTTCAGTCCATGGGGTTGCAAAGAGGCGGACACGACTGAGCGACTGAACTGCACGGAACTGTGGCTCAGCTGGTAAAGAATCCGCCTGTGATGTGGGAGACCTGGATTTCAATCCCTGGGTTGGGCAGATCCCCTGGAGAAGGAAAGGGCTACCCACTCCAGTATTCTGGCCTGGAGAGTCAGACACAGCTGAGTGGCAAAATGTTTTATTAAAATTAAGTTTATTTATTTTTACTTTAGTCAATGAAGATACTAGAAGATTTTAAATTACATATATAGCTCACTTTATATTTCTGTTGGAAAGTACTTCTCCATCCACAAAGGCCTTTTTCTTTCCCAGGGTCATATCTACCCTAGGTCTTTTCCATGAGTTGTTCCTCTGCCTAGATCTTTGCATTGCTGGTTCCTTATCAGGTAGATCTTCATTTAAATGCTGTCTGAAAAAGACCTCCCACTGATCAGCCAATTTAGAGTAACTTAATGACTTTGTCTTGCTTCCCTGTTTCCTTGTCACTATCTTTTATTTTGTGTATTTCCTTGTTCTTTTATTCTATAGCTCCCCCCTCTCCCTCCCATACTGCTTTGCATATTAGGGTACTTTGTAGATGTTTTTTAAAATGATGAACAGCACTGGGAAAATAGAAAAGATTTTTCTTCTGACATCTTTATTAAGAAAGAAACTGAAAGGCACTCAATTGTGTCTGACTGTGTGACCCCATGGACTGTAGCCTGCCAGGCTCCTCTGTCCTTGAAATTCTCCAGGCCAGAATACCGGAGTGGGTAGCCATTCACCCCCCAACCCAGGGATTGAAACCAGGTCTCCAGCATTGCAGGCAGATTCTTTACCATCTGAGCCAGGAGGGAAGCCCATACTTCCAGTCAGTTGCTATCAGGAAGTGGTTTAAGGTCAGCTATAACCCCACAGCCTGGAAGGTGGTAGTCATAACTTGAACGTGTAAGGTAAAGAAAAAAATTAATAGCAGTTGCCTTTTTTTCTCTTCCTAATGGATTTGTATTTTCCCTAATTGGGAGTGGGAGAGAAGAGGGGAGGAAGCAGGGAGAGAAAAGGTAGAATTTAATGCCACTGTGAATTGCTAAAGTTTTAGTTCTGTATCTTAGCTCATAATGAATATTAGGTCAAGTTCAATAAGTTTATCTTAGTCTGATTGATTGTCTCAAATAGATGTTTTTTTCTCCTAAGTCTTTTTGATGAACTGATATTCCTATAAAACATACCTCCTTCTCAGACCTTATGGATTTTAAATTCTAATTTTTAATTTTTACTTTGAAATAATTTCAAACTTAGAGAAGTCTTAAGAGAAGTACAGAGAACTCCCAAGTTCACCAGTTGCTAATATTTACACAGATTTATCAGTTGCTAATATGTTGCTACAATTGCTTTATCCAACTATCTGTAGACGCATTTTTTATTTCTGAATTATTTGAGAATTAGTTGCAGATATATCTTTATGCTCAATAAGCGTGTAATTCCTAAAGATAGCTTAACAACAATTCAGTTACCAAAGTTAGGAATATGCTTCATATTTGAAATCTACTCATTTTTCTAATAATGTGAAATAGGCATACAATAAGGAGGGTAGTTGAACTATAACTTTTTTTTCCTTTGGGGATGGTAGAAATTTGATCTTTTGAATTCCCTGATTGAAAATAGAATATAGCAAATATTTGGTCATCATGAGTGTTTTTTAAAATCCTCCCTTCTTTTTAATTTCTGAATTACTTGCTTTGAGTAGTGTTTGTGTAGGTTCATACAGAAAGGTAGGAATGGTAGCTTGGGAGTAAGTGACTTGATAAGTCATAATAAGGAACAGAACTTTTCCTTGTCTTCATCAATTCATATCGATGATCCATTCAGCAACCGTAATTTTCTAAATCTCTGGCAAAAGAGGCTGAAAACATTTGAAGATAAAATTTATTGTCAGGTACACTTAACTTGGCTTGTGCTTCTTCCTAGCCTGTGACTGAAGACTTACTCAAACCACAGAAGTTGAATTCAAATGAGACAGGTACAACTCAGCAGTCTGTATCTGATTCCCATCTGGCAGAACTCCAGGAAAAAATCCAGCGAACAGAGACCACCAACAAGGTATGATCAAAACCATGCCCTTGGGGATCACAGGGTTTCTTTATATTCTTAGAAGTGTAGCTCTTTTCCTTTCTGTCTCAAGTGTTTTAGTCTGTTCTGCACAGATCAGAATATCTGCTGTCTTTTCGATCTGAAATTAAAACTTGAATATGGTTTTTAACTGTATAAGGTACTGAGACAAGAAGTTTACGCTTTTGACTTAACTTTTGACCTGTATGTAGCCCATGGGTTTTAACATCTGCTTAGAAGAGAATTCCCACAATTTGGGATGCAGCACTCCTTGCTTGGACCCTTGTTGTGTGCCGTCATGTAGTAGATAGCGGCGGCTCCTTGGTCTTTGTATAAAGGCTCCATACTGACTCCTACGGACCGGCACCCCCAGTATGACTGCTGTCATACAGAAAGCACAGCTCATGAGAGTTGAAGCACTTGAGTATTGAGGGAAGTATTTCACATCTCCTACTACTTTGTCTTGCTGATTGACTTAAGACTTTAATGGTTACACTGTGGGGGAAAATAGCAATGGAACATCCCCTAAGGAATCCTTTAAACCTAGATTTGAGGACAGATTTCATGGTTGCGTTTGAGAGTAAAAGAAATCGTTGACCTACCAAACTGTTTTTCTTTACTGAATTCAGATTCTTCAAGAAAAACTGAATGAAATGAGCTGTGAACTGAAGTCTGCTCAGGAGTCATCTCAGAAGCAAGATGATACAATTCAAAACCTCAAGGAAACTCTGAAAAGCAGGGAAAGTGAGGTAAAATGTCTGGCAATCGTGGACCTATGAGGAAATGGTTTTTCCCATCAAAGTAGACAAGTATCCTATAATTTGTAGACATAGATATTTTCAGCCTAACGGATCTTAGAAAAATTGTAGTGTCATCTAGATTAGTATTTTGGAATAGTCCTGCTACTAAACTCTGTATAGGTGAGATAATAAGATAATGGAGTTTATACTTAGTTTGCTAACCTGTTTGGTACCCCCTCTCTCATTTGCAGACCGAGGAGTTGTACCAGGTGATTGAAGGTCAAAACGACACAATGGCTAAGCTTCGAGAAATGCTGCACCAGAGTCAGCTTAAACAGCTTCATGTATGTGGGGGTCACCCAGGACAGGAGGCGTCACTTGAGGATGTGCCACTCAGCCACGGTCTTGATCTTGTTGGTCTTCTTGGCTGCTCAGTGCCGGCCCTTCTTGTGACGATGCGTTTCACTCTCTTTTCAGAACTCAGAGGGTACTTCCCCAGCTCAGCAACAAGTGGCTCTGCTTGATCTTCAGAGTGCTTTATTCTGCAGCCAGCTTGAAATACAGAAGCTCCAGAGGGCAGTACGACAAAAAGAACGTCAGCTGGCTGATGCTAGACGATGTGTGCGGTTTGTAGAGGCTGCAGCACAGGAGAGAGAACAGCAGAAAGAGGCTTCTTGGAAACATAACCAAGTAAATCATTAATCATTGTGTGGCAGTGTGTAAAGGTGAACTTTACCCTGGTAATAACTTTTTATAAGGATAGCTTGTATTGAACTTACTTAATCTAAGTAATTCAGTTCAACAGGCTGTGTTCTGGAAATACAAGAGTGACTATCATAGGCGCTTTCCTCCTAAGTTACTTGTAATATAGTATGAGAGACAGTCATGTAAACAGTATTTCAGTATGGTAAATACTGTAGAAGAGACATAAGCATCCTATGGGAATATATAGTGTGATAAATATTGTAGAGGAGGTATAAGGATCCTATAGGAATATATAGGGAGAGCTGAGGGAGCCAGGGAAAGCTTCACAAAGGAACAAATTGTCCAAGATTACTCTTGAAGGGTGGGTAAAAGTCAGTGAGACAGAAAAGCAGGAAGACCAGCCAAGTGAGAGGAATGGCATGCATAGTTAGTCATGTGTGTGTGCTTTTTTTAAAAATTAAAACATATAATTCTTAAATAGTTTTTTGTTAGCTTGGAAAAAATGCTCCCAGTTCTTTTTTAATATTTAAAAGGATGGGTAGTAATCGTGTATCCTTGAGCTTATTGGTAAAATAAAGGATCCACGTTGACACTGGAACCAAATCTCACTTAGCGCTTACATAGATATATCACTTTTAAGCCAAAAAGTAAGTATTGAATCATAGTATTAATACTCCCATCCACAGTTCCCAGTTTCCCTCATCCTACTTGACCCTTGTAGTATTTCTTTCGTAATTTTAAGAATGGCACTTTTTGCTACTCTATTTTTTTGTTCTCTATGCCTTGAAAGTTTTAAGGCCTCCGTATCTAATGACCATGTGAAAATTTTAGATTATTTGAGAAAGGGAATCTGTTTAATTCAGGAATTGCGAAAAGCCCTACAGCAGCTACAAGGAGAACTTCAGAGTAGGAGCCAACAGCTTCATACCCTGGAGGCTGAAAAATATAATGAGATTCGCACCCAAGAGCAGCACATTCAGCACCTCCACCACAGTCTGAGTCACAAAGAGCAGCTGCTTCAGGTGAGTCCACAGAATGAGTCAGCTAAAACTGGGTTCACAGGACACGGGCGTTTATAAGTATTTGTCCACTTGTGTTGAGTCCCTGCTACATGGAGAACATTGAGGTGTGGGAACCAGGAGGATTCAAAAGAAGTAGAAAGTACAATCCGAGCGTGAACCCAGATGATAACCAGCAAGTGTAGGAAATAAGAACTACAGACCTGAAAGACTTAAGCAGTAAATGTTCAGCCAGTAGTTATTAAGCATCTCTGTGAGTCAGATACCAGGCCAGGAATGGGGAAGATGAAGAGAAGATATGTCTTCTGCTCCCGCTGAAGACCTCTATATATCTAGTTATTTAGGTGATAAAATGTAAGTTATAGGGAAAAAATGGAAGACTAAGGAAGAGAGTGGTCAGTTCTACCACCTACTCTAAGATTTAGTCACATTGAATACCTTATACTTCACTGACCATATGATTTTTTTCATAATACACATACATATATTATACCTACATTTTTTCTCTGACAGAAATACCCTACACAGCTTCTTGGGAAACTCCTAGTGCTTGCTTTAAGAGCAAACGTAACCTCCTTCATGCGAACTTTAGTGACACCTTCAGGCAGAGTTAGACAATGCG
>SJYV01011852.1:0-7500 GCA_006410875.1 Neotragus pygmaeus
TATGACCAGTGCGTTTTCTTGGCAAAACTCTATTAGTCTTTGCCCTGCTTCATTCTGCATTCCAAGGCCAAATTTGCCTGTTACTCCAGGTGTTTCTTGACTTCCTACTTTTGCATTCCAGTCCCCTATAATGAAAAGGACATCTTTTTAAGGTGTTAGTTCTAAAAGATCTTCTAGGTCTTCATAAAACCATTCAACTTCAGCTTATTCAGCATTACTGGTTGGGGCATAGACTTGGATTACCGTGCTATTGAATGGTTTGCTTGGAGACGAACAGAGATCATTCTCTCGTTTTTGAGATTACATCCAAGTACTGCATTTCAGACTCTTTTGTTGACCTTGATGGCTACTCCAAGTCTTCTAAGGATTCCTGCCCAAAGTAGTAGATATAATGGTCATCTGAGTTAAATTCACCCATTCCAGTCCATTTTAGTTCACTGATTCCTAGAATGTCGACATTCACTCTTGTCATCTCTTGTTTGACCACTTCCAATTTGCCTTGATTCATGTACTTGACATTCCAGGTTCCTATGCAATATTGCTCTTTATAGCATCGGACTTTTTTTCTATCACCAGTCACATCCACAGCTGGGTATTGTTTTGCTTTGGCTCCATCCCTTCATTCTTTCTAGAGTTGTTTCTCCACTGATGTCCAGTAGCATACTGGGCACCTAATGACCTGGGGAGTTCCTCTTTCAGTATCGTATCATTTTGCCTTTTCATACTGTTGATGGGGTTCTCAAGGCAAGAATACTGAAGTGGTTTGCCATTCCCTTCTCCAGTGGACCACATTCTGTCAGGCCTCTCTACCATGTCCCACCTGCCCTGGATTGCCCCACGGTCATGGCTTAGTTTCATTGAGTTAGACAAGGCTGTGGTTCTAGTGTGATTAGATTGACTAGTGTTCTGTGAGTATGGTTTCAGTGTGTCTGCCCTCTGATGCCCTCTTGCAACACCTACCATCTTACTCGGGTTTCTCTTACCTTGGGCGTGGGGTATCTCTTCACGCTCCTCCAGCAAAGCGCAGCTGCTGCTCCTTACCTTGGACGAGGGGTATCTCCTCAGGACATAACCTCATCGTAAGCTGAGGAAGACTCATGTGTGTGTGATTTAAGTATATATCCTATGAATAATTAGTTAACACATGAAGCACTTTACTTGGCAATGCGTTCACTAAAAGTCACCTCCATGGCTGAAGCTACACAAACCTTTTCACTTTTTTTTTTTTTTAACTTCACCACCAACAAAGGATTTACTAATAGTTGACTCTACTCCACAACCTCTCCAGCCTTTATTGTTGGTAGATTTTTTTTATGATGGTTATTTTGACTTGTGTGAAGTGATACCTCATTTTATTTTTGATTTGCATTTCTCTAATGATTAGGAATGTTGAGCATCTTTTCATATGCCTCTTAGTCACCTGTATATCTTCTTTGGGGAAATGTCTATTTAGGTCTTGCATCCATTTTTTGATTGAGTTGTTTGTTCTTTTGATTTTGAACTGCCTGAGCTTTTTTTTTAAATATTTTGTAGATTAATTCTTTATCAGTTGTTTCATTTGCAAATATTGTCTCCCATTCTGAGTGTTGGATAGTTGACTTTAAAAATGATTACTCTTTCATGAAAAAATTCATCTTTAATGTATGTTGACTTCCTAGAAATATTCACACTTATCTCTGTCCTTGCATGGTTAGAGTCTAAGAATCTAGTGACTTTAGTAGCCTTTTTTTTTTTTTTTTTTTTTTTCCCATTCCTTTTGGAATGGCACTCTAGGCCTGAGATTTTGAATAATTCTGTGTTTAGACACATATGGAGGGCTTCACTGGCTTAATCCAACTTTAAATATAGTTGAATCCTGCTGCTAGAATATTTACTCATTTGTCTCTGATGATCCTTTCATGCCTGTTGTGGTTTGTCTTTATCGTTGTTTAGCCACGGGGTTGTGTCCAGCTCTTTTGCGACCACATGTAGCCCACCAGCCTCCTCTGCCCCCATGTGATTTTTCAAGTAAGAATTCTGGAGTAGGTTGTCATTTCTTCCTCCAGGGGATGTTCGTGACCCACGGATTGAACCCCTAGGTCTTGCCACATCTCCTGCATTGCAGGTGGATTCTTTGCCACTGAGCCACCAGGGAAGCCCATAGTGTGGTTCAGTTCAGTTCAGTCGCTCAGTCGTGTCCGGCTCTTTGTGACCCCATGAATCACAGCATGCCAGGCCTCCTTGTCCATCACCAACTCCCGGCATTCACCCAAACTCTTGTCCATTGAGTCAGTGATGCCATCCAGCCACTCATCCTCTGTCGTCCTCTTCTCCTCCTACCCCTGGTCCCTCCCAGCATCAGAGTCTTTTCCGATGAGTCAACTCTTCGCATGAGGTGGCAAAAGCACTGGAGTTTCAGCTTTAGCATCATTCCAAGGAATAGGAACTGAAATTTTGTTGCACTCATAGAAAAGGCTGCATCAGTTCAGTTCAGTCTCTCAGTTGTGTCCGACTCTTTGCGACTCCTTGGACTGCAGCACGCCAGGCCTCCCTGTCCATCACTAACTCCCAGAACTTGCTCAAACTCATGTCCATCGAGTTGGTGATACCATTCAACCATCTCATCTGCTGTTGTCCCCTTCTCCTCCCACCTTCAATCTTTCCCAGCATCAGGGTCTTTTCCAATGAGTCGGTTCTTCCAATCAGGTGGCCAGAGTATTGGAGTTTCAGCTTCAGCATTAGTCCTTACAATGAATATTCAGGATTAATTTCCTTTAGGATGGACTGGTTGGATCTTCTTGCAGTCCAAGGGACTCTCAAGAGTCTTCTCCAACACCACAGTTCAAAAGCATCAATTCTTCGGTGCTCAGCTTTCTTTATAGTTGAATTCTCACATCCGTACATGAATAGCTTTGACTAGAAGGACCTTTGTTGGCAAAGTAATGTCTCTGCTTTTTAATATGCTGTCTTGGTTGGTTGCATAATTATGAACAAAATAAAATGCATCTGTGGCATATTTTGATCTCAACCTCACAATGTTGTAAGAGGTGAACGTTTAGCTTTCACTTACTTATAGCTATTGGAGGCCAAAGATATTTACAGCAAAGTATCTAGTAATTGTGACTGGCCAGATTTGTCTAGGTTAGTTCACAACGATGAAGTGAAAAAGTCCCATTTTGAATGAGAAGAAGGGAGCCCATGGCAGGCACATGGTTCTGCAGTGTTTGAGTCTAATCTGAGGTAGGGGTGGCACTTCCTGTCTTAGCAGCTCCTCGTCCTGTTTTCTCTTTGTGAGGGGCTTCGAAACCCAATGTCATGATGGCAGCATCTGATCTAGATTGCAGAGGGTGAGCCCCCTTGGTGGTTACGCACGTTTCCTCCCACTTTCTGTGGTGCAGATGGGGAGGTCTGGGGATTCCTTTGTGCATAGTCACAAGTAGTGCTTGGCCAGCTTGTTTATTTCCTAGTTCAGTTCCCTTGAGATCTTATTTGGAATTCAGTCTGTTTTTATTAACACTTATGAAGAAACATAGCCAAAGATCCTGCCTAGATGTAGCCTTAAACCCAATAATTTTGGGGACTGGCCTCCACACTCTAGCCTTTTCTCCTGTATTTAAGAGACACAACCGTGAAGCCGGTGGGAACAACAGGATGCTGTGGCAAGGCTGTTCCTTAAACTTTGCTGGACTACACTTGTTCCCATTGTTTAGTGGAACACTCTTATGGGAGTGTGCTGCCTGACAGCATTTAGGACATAATTGTTTCTATTTCCAAGCCTACCATTTTTGAATAATCTTTTAATTTTAGAACACTTAAATTTATTGAGAAATTATGAAGGTAGTACACAGAATTCCCATATACCTGGTAACCAGGTTTTCCTGTTTTTAACTTTTTCCATTAACATGGCACATTTCCTTAGTTAAGAATCTTGATCATGATTAGTATCTGCACATTTATTCAGATGATCATTTTTCTGTTCCCGGATCTCATCCAGGATACCACATTGTATTATTTATTTATTACAATTTTATTTATTTTCAGCTGTGCTGAGTGGACTTTTCTTTAGCTGTGGTGAGCGGGACCACCCTCTAGATGTGAACCATACATTTCTCACTCTGGTGGCTTCTCCTGTTGTAGATCATCAGCTGTTGAGTGCAGGCTTTAGTAGTTGTGGTGTGTGGGCTCACAAGTTGCAGCTCAGCACAGTCTCCATATTTGTGTTTTCATTCTCTTAACAGTGTCTTTTGCAGAGCAGAAGGTTTATACTTCAAGCTTACCAATTTTTTCTTTCACACTTTCTGCTTTTATCCTTGTATCTAAAAAGTCATGAAATGAATTGAATCAGGTGGCATGGATTTTTCTACTGTGCTCTATACATTTTATAATATGCATGTTAAAGTTAGTTCTGTGACTGCTTTGCATCACTTTTGGTGAAAGCTGTAAGATCTGGGTCTAGGTTTGTTCATTTATTTGTTTATTTGTATTTGGAAATCCAGGTGTTTCAGCACTATTTGTTGAAAGTGACATGAAATGAAAGTCACTCAGTCGTGTCCGACTCTTTGCGACCCCATGGACTGTAGTCCATGGAATTCTCCAGGACAGAATAGTGGCGTGGGTAGCCTTTCCCTTCTCCAGGGGATTTTCCCAACCCAGGGATCAAACCCAGGAAAAGACTATCTTTTTTCTGTTAAATTGCTTTGCATTTGTGTCTTTGTCAAAGATCAACAGAATATATTTGTGTTGGTTTATCTCTGGGTCTTCTATTGTTTTATTGATCTGTGTGTCTGTTTTTTGGCTAATATGTTGATGTCTTGATTATCATAGTTTTAGAAGTCTTTGAATTGAGTAGTGTGTGTCTTTCATCTTTGTTCTTCTTAAGTATTATGTTGGCTGACATAGATCTTTGGCCTTTCCATATAAGGGTTAGAATCAGATTGTAGATATTCACAAAATAACTTGCTAGGTTTTTGGCTTGGGCTTGTGTTGATCTATAATCAAATTGGAAAGAATTGACAACTTAGTAATATTATTTTCTTATCCATGAAAAAGAACCATCTCTCTATTTATAAAGATCTTTGTGTTTTTTTTAACAATAATTTTTAGTTTTCCTTCTATACATCTTGTCATATTTTGTTAGTTTTATATCTATGTGTTTTATTTACTTTTGTGGTGCTAATGTAATGGTATTGTGTTTTTAATTTCACATTCCAATTATGGAAAACTGGCATATAAGAAAGTATATTAACTTTATATCCTACAATGTTGCTATAGTCATTTATTATCCAGGAGGTTTTTCTGTTGATTTTGGGGATTTTTTTTTTTTTGCATACAAAATCATGTCATCTGTGAACAAAGACCTTATTTCTTCCTTTCCAGTTTGCTAAGCTGCTGAGTCGCTTCAGTCATGTCCAACTCTGTGTGACTCCATAGACGGCAGCCCACCAGGCTCCCATGTCCCTGGGATTCTCCAGGCAAGAACACGGGAGTGGGTTACCATTTCCTTCTCCTTTCCAGTTTGTATACCTTTTATTGCCCCCCCCCCTTTTTTTGGTCTTCCCTTAGCTAGAGTTTGCTATATAGTGTTGAAGAGGAGTGGTGGTAGTTTGATCTTGTTTCTGTTTCTGATCTTAGAGGGAAATAAAGCATCTGTTTTTTCACCAGGAAGTAGGATGTTAGCTGTAGGTTTATTATAGATGTTCTTCATCAAGTTTGGGAAGTTCTTTGCTGTTCCTAGTTTCCTGAGCAGTTTTTATCAGGTGTGTGTGTGTGTGTGTGTGTATACGCGTGCATGTTTGCTCAGTCATGTCTGACTTTGCAACCCCATGGACTGTAGCCCACTAGGCTCCTCTCTCCTTGAGATTCTCCAGGCAGGAGATACTGGAGCAGGGTGCTATTTCTTACTCCATGGGATCTTCCTGACCCAGGGATCAAACTGACATCTCTTGTGTGTCCTGAAGTGGCAGGCAGATCCTTTATCACTGTGCCACCTGGGCAGCGTTTTGTTATCTCTTTATACGAAAAAAAAAGGCTAGAGGGGGCTGGAAGGAGAGGAATGCCGTTCCCTCCAGCTGTGATATCTGAGGTTATTCATCTTTCTCCTGACAATCTTGATTCCACCTTGTGCTTCATCAAGCCCAGCATTGTGCGAGATGTACTCTGCATATAAGTTAAATAAGCAGAGTGACATACACAGCCTTGATGATCTCCTTTCCCAGTTTGGAACCAGTCCATTGTTCCATGTCCAGTTCTAACTTTGTTTCTTGAACTGCATACAGATTTCTCAGGAGGCTTGTAAAGTTGTCTGGTATTCCCATCTCTTTAGGAATTTTCCAGTTTGTTGTGATCCACACAGTCAAAGGATCTAGCATAGACACTGAAGTGTAAGTAGATGTTTTTCTGAAATTCTCTTGCTTTTTCTATTATCCAGTGAATATTGGCAATTAGAATCGGGTAAAGTCTTTTCTTCTAGAAGAGATGAGCTTTGTCATGCAGAATGCCTTGGGTATATCTTACAATAGTTATTGTAATAATTGCTCTCTCTCTCTGCTGTAACCAGTAAGATATTTTTCTTGGATTTTCACCAGGAGAATCTAGTGGCATTCCTAGAGGTAAATCTCACAAAACTCTAGGGCTCTCCAAAGATTGAGGCCCCCCAAGAGTTCATGCAGCCATAAAATTTAAAACAAAAAACAACAAAAAATGCTTGTTCCTTGCAAGGAAAACTATGACAAACCTAGACAGTATATTAAAAAGCAGAGATATTACTTTGCCAAAAAGGTCCATATAGTCAAAACTCTTTTTTCCAGTAGTCATGTACAAATGTGAGAGCTGGTCCATAAAGAAGGCTGAGTGCTAAGGAATTGATGCTTTTGATTTGTGGTGCTGGAGAAGACTCGAGAGTCTCTTGGACAGCAAGCAGATCAAACCGGTCAATCCTAAAGGAAATCAACCTTGAATATTCACTGAGAGGACTGAAGCTGAAGGTCCAGTACTTTAGCCAGCTGTTGTGAAGAACTGTCTCACTGGAAAAGACCCTGATGCTGGGAAAGATTGAAGCAAAAGGAAAAGGGGATTACAGAGGATGAGATGGTTTCATTTAGTTAGAGAATAGGCTGAATGGAAAAGGATAAATGAAGAAACTTCTACAGAGCATCTACCATGTGTTAAGAAATACACTTCTCAAAATCCGTTTCACCTAATGGCAAAAATAACTCTTCGAATTTGGTAGTATCAGTTCCACTTAAAAGATAAAATAAGACTTCATTTTTATTGTGTGCAATTTATCTGCAGTTCATATAGCTAAGTGACACAACCTATTGGTCAAATAAATTTGCCTCCTATAGTCTTAATTAACCTATAAGTGATAAACACACACACACACACACACACACACGTGAGCGTGCATGCATGCAGGTTAAACAAATAATAAATAAGCAAATAAATTGTGCTATATCATATATATTCACAATATAATTAATGGTCTGGAATCCAAATCTATTTTCATTTACCAAGCAAATATTT
>SJYV01011852.1:12500-68077 GCA_006410875.1 Neotragus pygmaeus
CCACAGTCTTTCACCTCTGCATGCCACATGATAATTCTGCTAAAATAATGTACCTTAAATGAGAACTCCTAATTTTTAGACTTGTCATATATTTTCTACTCTTCATATTAATTTGATATGAAATATACAGTAGCATACATAAAAGGAATTTGAGATCTGGCTTAGTGCTAGTCTTTATCTATACCTTGACATTTCTGTAAAATCTTAACCAAAAACAGGGGATTAAAACAATCTGTTAAGATTTGGGGTACCAGAGGAGGACAGTTTAAATCATTAATGTTTCAGTGTTAATCACAAACTTGCTTTGCTGTGAAAATGTGTCTTTAATGTTGTAAAGTTGTTCACTTGTACATGAATAGCTATCAAAATGAAGGCTTGACATGGGTTTAGCTTAGTGACATCATTAAAATATGTGGCCAATTATTTTTATTTGATTAAAATATAAGCAACTTTGATTTCAAATTTCATACCACTCTTGGTTTTGGCATGACAACTGCTGGCAACATAGTCTTAAAGTTTTGATAAGTATCTACATTATAATCTTTACAAAGAATAGTATAAAAAAATAAGGCTCTGAGCTGGATAAAACAAGGTGGACTTTCATATTCAGAGGGTTCAGCATTAGAGCAAAGTGGGTTGACTGATCATTTGGCCTACAGATTGCAGACTTGTGCTCATAAGAGGCTAGCTGTCAGGTTGGGATGCACCTGACTGTGGGATGTCTGCCTTTTCAAGTTTACTGCAAATAGCGCTGTGAGTGCCTGATGTCGTTCTGTACCATCAGAATGCATGGGGTGGTGGTATTCCCAATTCGTAATTGCTACTTGCGACACGAAGGAAAACACTTTCCCTTTTAATATTATAGTGGCTAAAGTGCTTCTAAAGAAAGAAGACCTAAAATTTGAAACCGGGTGTGTAAGACAGCTTTAAATTATGTGATTCACACTTATGCCAGATGCTGCTAGAGGAATTCCTTGGTTTCTCATTAACATGGAGCTGTCCCCTTAGACTTCACACATAGCGGCCACTCACAAGCACATACACATTCATGCAAATTCTAGGAACGATCAACTGCATGTGTCCAACTGTACAAGTTCTAACAGAGGAAATTCAAGAAAACAATTCATTTCACGGAGACGAGCTGCCTTTAAAAAGCTGTCATGCCTTTCCAAGCCTTGATGTACGGAGTGAATGTCCTTAATGTCCTTAATGAACTTGACTAATTGTTTTGTGATGTCATTTCTGAGTTTATTCAAAATCCATTTAGAAAGGCACTGCTTAGACACGGGTAAAATTAACTTTTCTCCAGGTGAAACTATGATAATGATTAAATGTTAATTTCATGTATGGAATGTTTGCATTTATAGAACTGTAGCTTAAATGGTGATATGAATATTTATATTAATAAGTATTTTCAAGTTACATTTTCTTTTAGTTTTCAATTATAAATGCATTCTTCTATGATTGTGCCTTAGTCTGGATTGATGTTCAGTTTTCTTTTTGTTCACTTGTTTTTTACATGGTCATTTATTGAGTTTACACGTGGCCATTTATTGAGTTCTATGATAGAACTTTGATAGGCCCCGATTTTCTGCTTACAATTTGGAATTAGAAAGAATTGATTGGCTGGTGTCAAATTCCCAATGTTTTTGTCCAGAGACTATATACAATTCCTTTGCTCTATTTTAGAAAACCTCAAAAACATGCAGCAAACTGGAGACTAAATTAAATGTATTACCATAAATAAAGGGTATTACTCTACTAAAAAATTCTTTTCTCCTGTTAAACCAATATATATAATGTAAGACATCTCAAATCTATTTGCATTTCTAACATGTATCCATTTACCTATCTACCTATTGTTCAATCTATGTATTTATAACTCATTTACTGTTCTTATTCCTTGGCTCTGTTGAGGAAACATTTGTATCAGAGAAAATAAAAGAGACTATAAGAATATCCATAGCTTAGAGACTGTGCTCTGTATTAAAGTTATTTTGCTTTAAAAGAGAAAGTAATCTTTATGAGGGTAAAGGTATCACGTAATTTTTTTCCTTTAAGTCCTTGTTTAGTCATGATTCAGTTTATAATGAGTATTGAAACCTTCACTGACCTGCTAAACATATTCAGTTTTGCAATATATAAAATTTGTAAAAGTCAAATAGGATAATAAGTAGTTATCAGATTTATTCTCTCCAAAGAAGGAGTGTTTAGAAAGAGAAATTTTAAAAAAGTAAAATTTGGAGTTGAGCAGTTTATTAGCATTCAGTTCAGTTCCCAAACTGAATTTCTCCCTTTTCAGGAACATTGATGGAAATAATGATAATATTTTTTGTCTTTACTGTCATCATCATACTCACTCTCATCTTAATAAGTACATAAGTATACACATCACTGGGGTTTCCTGGGTGACACTAGTGTCAAAGAACACACCAGCCAGTGCAGAAGATGTAAGAGACACGGGACCAGTCCCTGGATGTGGAAGATCCCTGGAGGAGGGCACGGCAACCCACTCCAGTATTCTTGCCTGAAGAATCCCACGGATGGGCTACAGTCTATAGAGCTGCAAAGAGTCAGACACGACTGAAGTGACTAAGTACACACGCACATGCACACATATACACCGTTGTGCAAGGAAAAATGGTTCTTCTGGAAGGTTTTCCCTTTTTTTAAGCGTGGTACGAATGGATAAACAGAAGAACCTACTGATGAAGATAATGAAAGATGTGTCACAAATGGCATATCAAGGAACACATATATATTTACATTGAAGTCAAGCGAGTTGCTTATTTCTGGGAGTACAGACTCCTCTATCCATGGAGTTCTCTAGGCAAGAATACTGGCGTGGGTTGCTGTTCCCTTCTCCAGGGAGTCTTTCTGACCCAGGGATCAAATCCACATCTCCTGATTGGCAGGCAGATTCTTTACCACTGATCCAACTGGGAAGCCCTGGTACAGACTGAGGGGGTGTCAGACTTGAGGAGGATTTGGATTAATGTCTCTTAAATGGGCAACACTTCTTGGAGAAGTATTGTTTCAGGCAATTTTTGAAGGAGAAAAGAGAAAGCTTCCTCGTTCTTAGGGTCTTGGTAATGGGACGTAATGAAGTTTTGCTTAAATAAATTCTTTCTTAGAAATGAGATTATGAAAAAAATGAGAGGCACCCAGTTTGACAAATCAAAAAATTTGGAAATGTATACAGTCGTCTTAGACATGATGAGAGGACAATCTATCAAAAATTGATATTAAAAATGATAGATTTTTAATATAGACTCCATGACTTGAGCAAAAGTTTTGGGAAATCATCATTTTTGCTTTATGTCAATAAACCAACTGATGCATTGAATTGTTGAGTCAAGAGACACATCTCTGTATTTACCAAACAGTAATTCTAGTGGAGAGAGCATTACCATAGTTTAATTTAAAAATATCATTTTGTGCTAAGCAAATAATTCCTCCTGCTATCTTCCTAACATCATTCAAATGTACTTTTGTAAATTATACTCTTCCTGGAACTATTAAAATAATCTACTAATTCTGATTCTAGTTACAGCTGTCACTTAATCTATTCCTGATAAATTGTCACACTTGTAACTTTGTTCTTTTTCTCAGTTTAAAATTGCACAATGTTAGTGAAATGTTTAGACAAGCAACCTTATGAAGGAAGAAGTGTAGGTTAAAATAAATGTAACATTATATAATTTTGTGTTGTCTCTGCAAATAGTTTAAAAATAAAAGAGAATAAAATTACTCATTTGACATTTCAAAGCAATGAAATAAGCCTTGATCATACCTATAGTTATCATGAACTCCCACGATCTACTGTGGAATAAAAAAATCTTTACTTATAGTTGGAATTCATCTGTAACAGGTATAATAGCTGTATTTGTAATTTGTGAAAGCACCCTTTCTCCCTCAGTTTTTGTTCTGCTTGAACACATTTTATGATTCTCATAATTAGTATACAAATCTACCATGCTTAGAATATGGGTTGGAGAATATATCACAAAACTGTAAGAAGCAGGATATTCACAGATACTAAAATAGTCACAGAATATGGAAAGCCTAGTTATTTTCCCAAATATTTAAAACATTTGGTTACTTGGTACCTATGGATTAAAAATTAGAATTTAGGATTGAATTTTTTTAGTCTTTTCCTCTCATCTACATAGATAACATTTGCTCTCTTTGGCTGTCCTTTCGGTTATAATAGCAATATTTTAGCTGTACGTATTGCTGTTTCATGTATGACTGAAATATGAGGGATCTTCTTCCTTCTGAAGTGCGAGGCAAATGAGAAATTTCTGGATATAGTGTATAATATTCCTAAAGCCTTCGTCTGCCTGACACTTTAATGCCTGGCTCTTTTTTAGGTAGATATTCAACTTGGCAACAATTGCATGTCTGTAGTGTCCGCACGCCATCAGCAACACTTTGCAGCTGTACTGTGTGTAGTTTGCATTCAGAGAGAATTGGCCTCTGCGTGTCAGAGAGAATGTATTCAAAGGTGCCCCACATATGCCTGTTGGTAGTGATAATAAAATGAGGGCTGTAATTAAATGTAGTCAAAGAGTTAAAGCTAGAAATCAGATGCATTTTAGTTTTTTCTGTCTTATGCCATCATTCTTGCTTCTTAAAAATAGGATTATGATTTAAATTGCTTTCTCATTTGATTTATTATTCTGAAGATAGATTTCTTTGTATATATTTGAAGAATCTGAAGAGAAAAAGTGGAATGCAAACATCTGGATCACACCACAGATTTTTAGTGGCTAGAAGTGATTCTGTCAGAGATTCCCAGGAAAGGAGAATAACCAACCAAGTCAGCAATCCTCACCCTACTGTTAACTCCTGGTCAAAAGGATGAGCTACAGGAGAGTCACTAATTTGATAGATGAAAACATACGCCTTCAGAAGTTATCTCCCTGGTGCTACTTCCTGCATTGTACATACTTTATCCAGAGTAGGACTTTCCAATTTAAGATGTAGCATTGAGAAACATGTCATTAAATCTAGTTATGCCTGATGTAGTTAGTTCTTTTGCGTCACCAAATTGGAGTGGCTGTCATTTTCAATGTGTGAAAGTTAAATTGCATCAGTGGAAAAGAAGCACAACCCTGAAATAAGCAGGAGGAACTACTGAAAAAAAAAAAAGATCATTATTTTTCAGAAAGCAAAATTTTTATGAAATGAGATCTGGGTAATAATTACATGGAATAGAGGACTTTAGCAGTAAAATATGAACTGTTCCTTGAGATAACAGGAACAATTGGCAAGCTTATTTGAAGGTTCAGCATGATACTCCTGATTGAAGCTGAATTTTATTCTGAGGTTGATCTTAAATACAAATTCATAGCTTGATGAAATATGCTCTAAATAGTGAGTGTTTTTATTTTGGCATATTTAAATGATATTACAAGTTACTGTTGATTTGTGTACAATTTTACTAGTGGAAGCTTTCATAAGTTTACTGTAAGATACCCAACATTAAGAAAACTATTGTAATTTAAGACTGTCATACCATTTATTTTAATCTTTTACATCTGAGAATAATTATTTTGTTATACTTCTGTAAAATTCTTTGGAAAAAAGATATTGGAGTTTTAGTTTTATGGAGAAGAAATTTTAAATTATATGTTTCTGTTATATTTGGCCACATTGTGATTTGCGTATCTCACAATCTCACATTCTTAAAATAATTGCTCAAAACCCAAATTGGGTTAAAGAGAGATATTCCGAATTATCTAGGTTACTCATGCATGGTGCCAGCCTGGCGTGAGAATATCCAACGAAAATTCCCATTGACTTTGTCTATGCATTGGATCCATTCTCTCTCAAAAGTATGTTCTGAGTGTTAAAATGAAAATAGACATTTATATGCAGTCTGAGCTGGAGAAAGGTGCTGATACTGTAATTAATATTGGACCATAATATCTTTTTAATCTATCATGCTGCCTTTTGCCCTTTATGTTATGTCATAAAGGAATGTAATGAATGAGTGTGTCTGTGAGGATCAGCTTGAATTTGGTAAGAAGCGAGGCAACATGACATTTAACGTGATTAAGGCAGGTATAGATTTTTATTAGCTTTCATATGACCAAATGTAAATCCAGTGATGATAAAATTTCAAATATTTTTTAAAAGATGATTTTTTTCCCCCCAGAATTTAATTTGAAGCTCAGATTGAATAAAGGTGTTTGATTATATTTAAGAATTAACAGGATTCCCTGACTCTATAGTGTTTCCTAGGAAGGTAGATCACAATGGTAAAACATTAGGATGTTCAATATTTTAGGAGAAAAATGAGGGATTCATTAGTAAATCAGAAAAGAATTGGCATAAATCTGACTTGAAACAGCTGTTTAGGGGATTAATGTAGAGTGCCTTTTCCAGTCCTGAGAAGAACTGTTCTTCATTTTTCATACCAGAAGGGGGCAGTAGTAGTCCACTTTTAATAACAAGCAAGCTTTCTTTTGTTATACCACATTTGATAATACATAAATATAATTTTCTATTTAACACTGAGGCAATCGTATGAACAATTAAGATTGTAAATATCTATGGCTAGGTTAAAAAGTTAAATAATTAAAAGTTGGTATGCAAATATAGTCTTATGCCTTTTTGTTCTCATCTAAGAATAAGGCACAGAATTAAGGAGTTTTGTTGAAGCTGGGCTAGAGTACCAATTTTTATTGTTTAATGCCCATGCTAGTGACTGAGTGATGGAACAGATTTTACACACACACAATATACAGACGCACACATACAGTTTCCATGAACTCTATTTTAATCTCTCACCACTCACCAAACTGAAGCCAATACCCACAAAAAAAGTCCTTTAATAGGTATGTAATGTGCTATGTCAGTATTTATTTCCAATATCAATTGTGACTTAAAATATGTTAACATAGTGTATTATCCTATAATTTCCAGTTTGATTAAACAAATGGTCCGTGCACATACTTAAATGGAATGATTGCATTTACGTCTCTACAGATCTGCATTAAAAGATAAGCTGCAAACTCAGTGGTTAAGCATATTGACTGACATCTCTGGTGCACAGATCATCTGTTTAGAATAAATGTGCTGGACAGTGTGATATTCTAAGTTCACAAACTAAGTAACTGAAGCATTTCAGAACCACAACAAGAGACGGGCTAACTGTCCTCATTCTGGTTTAGAAGGCAAGCATGCAAGTACCTCGAGCAGATGAAAGCTGGCAGCCTCTTCATTTACAGACAGCCTACTTTTCTGAATTTAGCATGACTCTTTCCCTCCCCCAAGAGCCTTCCATAAGAGCGTTGAGATGTTGAGACATGCATTATGTTTTACATTTTTGGTTAAGTTTTGCAGAAAATCATATGGCTAAGTAGTACTTGTATTATAATGGAAAAAGGTGTTAGAAAAAACCCTCCAAAAAATGAAATCCACTTGTCAGTTTGAATTTGACATGTTTTATTACATAGTAAAACCTGTCAGCTAAAATTTTAGAGATTTACACCTAAGTTGTGACTGAAAACAGGTAATTGTCCTTTCGAAGCAGGTATTTTGGATATATGAATGGAAATTTTGGTATCTCTGTGCTTGTAGAATTGTCTATTTTGCTTGTAAAGTGAATTTAAAAATTGAAGTGTTTCTGTTGCTTAAAAAGACTGATGCTAATTGAAGAGAATGCGAACTTAGGAGACGGGCTTTGCAACACTGTTTACAGATATGTATATTTGAATTTTGTCTGGCCAGACGACTCACAATGCCATTAGTACATATTAAAAAACATTCCTCTCCAAGATTTCATAATGCAATTTTAAGTACTTGTTTAATGATGGAAAAGTTTAGGAATGCATTTATATTTGAATAATATTAATAAGTAAAACTTTATTGTCAATAATTACAATGTTTTGTAGCTATTAAAATCTTTAATTCAAAATTTTTTTCATATTAGGAGATTTATATTCCTTTTTAAGGGTGAAGGTATTGTTATGAGTTTCTGAAGCACAGTCTGGAATTATCTTGTTGGGAAAGACATGACTAAGAGGAGAATTTCCTTGCTACCTTGGGATGCCCCCAAATTTCTTTTGGTGCTCTGATTTTGAAAGATTGTCCTTACTTTGCTCTCTCTGGGATCCTAAATAAGAAATATAGAGGGGAGAAGAAAGAAGAATAGAAGGGGAAAAAGGCAATGAAGAAAGGATAGAAGAAAAGAAAGAGAAATGAGGGAATGTCAGGAGGAAGTGGAAAAGAAAGAAGGAGGAAAAGAAAGAATGTCTCAGAGGTGTGTGCATTTTGTCAAACTGTCACTGGTAGTTTTTGCTACGAATTGAGGAACACTGTGGTTCTGGCAGCAGCTTTAAGATAGCACATCTTGACTTTCAGAATAGCAGGATTTGAAGAGACTGTGTGACTCAGAGGATAGTTTGGCATTGAGTTTGTGAGAAAAGGAAGTTTTGCTTTTGTATTGCTCCTCAAATATAAGAGAAAATTCTGTCTCTGCCAACACAGATAAAAAAATCTATCCAATTATTACAACGCCAGCTTTCTCTTTACAAATATCAAGTGTAATTAAAGCAAAAAGCTAAATATTATAGAGAAAATAAGATGGAAAATGTTGGCTGTTGGAAATTGGCTTGGGATGGGCTTTGTGGATAGATGGCATTTACTAAATTGTACCAGCTCTGCTGTACGTTTTTAGACAGCGCTAAAGGCTGAATTATTGATTTGCCTGTTCTTAGGATTAGAGGCAGCTTGGAAAGGATGGATCATCTGCTCAGATAGTTTTCCTACCTAATAACTTTTTGTCAGTCTCTTCTATAGGCATATTTTGGCTGTGAATAGTCACAGATTCCCATGTTATGTTAGACTTCTGTGGAGATTTTTTTTAAACCATTATCTGATAGGCCTATTCTATAGTCTTTTGACCTTTGCCTAAAGGGCTAGGGCTAATTCGTGTGGTCCTTTTCCTGGCATTTTTGTTATTACTGCTCCATTTCTCTGCTTTCCTTTAATGCCTACTTAAATATTTTCTCATCTTACCCTTAAGGAAAATGTCAAATTCTTGGCAGACAAAACATTGCACTTCCTTGAATAAAAGGAAGGCAATATCCATTTTAGCACATAATCTATCTATATAGCAGTAACATGCAATTTGGGTTTTCTATGAATACTGAGCATCCACCTGAAATATTACATTGTTAGCTGACAACAGCAGGTGTGTGTGTGTGTGTGTGTGAATTAAACTTTTTATATGTGCATATAACTTTTATGCTAATTATGGTCTGTGAACATTTTTTTTTTCTTTTCTTACACATGCTTGGATGTTGCTCCAAGTGGCTGTTAAGAAAAGAAAGTGGAAAAAAAAAAAAAGAAAAGAAAGTGGAGTTATGCAACTACTAAAAAATATGGTAAGCCTACATATATGTACTCAAATGAAAATTTGCCTGAGATATATTAAGTTAGAAGAGAAAAAAGTCATAGAACAGTATGTGGCATAACATTATTCCATAGGTTTAAAATATTTGGAGGAAATATCAAGAAGATACAGAAGAAACTGTAGAGAATGTTTGTGTAAGATGGAGACAACTGGAGGAACAAAGTGGAACAATTTCAAATGCATGAGTTCAGTTCAGTCGCTCAGTTGGGTCCGACCCTTTGCGACCCCATGGACTGCAGCACGCCAGGCTTCCCTGTCCATCACCAACTCCCAGAGCTTACTCAAACTCATGTTCATCACACGGGCAATGCCATCCAACCATCTCATCCTCTGTCGTCCCCTTCTCCTCCTGCCTCAATCTTTCCCAGCATCAGGGTCTTTTCCAATGAGTCAACTATTCTCATCAGGTGGCCAGAGTACTGGAGTTTCAACTTAAGCATCAGTCCTTCCAATGGATATACAAATGCATACCACAGTGAAAATAACACTGTACTGATGGTGGTTTCATCTAGAAGCTGAAGAGTTTTATTCTTTCCGTTTTACCTTTATGTGATGGCAAAGAAACTTCAATAGGCTTTAAGATATGTTTTGAAAGTATCTTTAGAATCAAGAACATAGAGTTACTTGGAGGGCAAGAAGGAAATTATAGAATTGATTTATTGTTAGCAAGTAGTTTATATTACTTAATCAGCTACAACACAATTCCTTTTCTTTTCTCTATCACTTAGAGTTCTTTTTCCTAAATAGGAAATTGGTCTTCCCAGAAGTGTCTGGAAATTTCTAGTCACTACAGGTTTGCTGATATTTGTGATAATGAGGGTGGGAGGAGGTGGATGGGTGGTTTGGCACCAGGTCACTCAATTGCAGAATCCCTGGACAACACTAGAAGAGAAGGTCCTCTGGCATTTTATTGAAAGGTGCCAAGGTAAGGGCTTCTCTTGTAGCTCAGTCAGTAAAGAATCTGCCTTTGATGCAGGAGACTCAGGTTTGATTCCTGGGTTGGGAAGATCCCCTGGAGAAGGGATATGCTACCCACTCCACTTTTTTTTTTGCCTGGAGAATCCCATGGACAGACGAGGCTGGCAGGCTACAGTCCATGGAGTCTGACTTAGCAACTAAACCACTACCACTAAGGTAGAAGAAATTTTATTTAAGAAACAGACATTGATGGTAAAAAGAATGTTATAGTGAATAAAGTCAGTGAAGACTCTACAGGTGAAGGGCTTTCTTTACCTGAACCAAAATAAACCAAGTTTGTACACCAATCAAATAAAACACATTAAAAAAAATCACTGTCAAAGAATTTTTGTAGACTTTATCTTTCTTCTAAATTCAAAGGACATTTTGTAAATTCAATTTGCTACTTGAAATTTTTTCTAATACATCAAGGGGCTTAAACATCTTTGGTGCTTCTTGCAAAATTCAGTATCTTTCTAATTTGAGAAAGCAAAATCTTTGCCTTTTGCCTCCTACATCCCATTTTCTAGCTTCCTGTGTCCCAGAGATGCAGAAAATTGTGGACCTTGATAATAGAAAATATTCTGGATAACTCGTTTTTCGGAAATTTCTCCTACTACCCATAATTCTAGGATCCTGGTTGTGACCATGTCAGTCCCATCAGTCCTGGCGATCTCTCCTGTCACCACTGAAAAATAATTCATTTTATTTAGCTTTCTCTCCCAAAGATTTGTTGGAGAAATTGAACTCTTCTCACAGTGGTGGCTCAGATGGTAAAGAATCTGGCTGCAATGTGAGAAACCTGGATTTGATCCCTGGGTTGGGAAGATCCCCTGCAGGAGGGCATGGCAACCCACCCCAGTATTCTTGCTCAGTATTCTTGTCCATCCCCATAGATAGAGGAGCCTGGTGGGCCACAGAGTTGGACACGTGTTGCAAAGAGTTGGATACAACTGAGCAACTAAGCACACACACATTTAATCAGTTCAGTTCAGTTCAGTCGCTCAGTCGTGTCTGACTCTTTTCACTCCATGGACTGCAGCATGCCAGGCCTTTCTGTCCATTGCCCACTCTGGAGTTTATTCAAACTCATGTCCATTGAGTCAGTGATGCCATCCAACCACTTCATCCTCTGTTGTCCCCTTCTCCTCCTGCCTTCAATCTTTCCCAGCATCAGGGTCTTTTCAAATGAGTCAGTTCTTTGCATCAGGTGGCCAAAGTATTGGAGCTTCAGCTTCAGCATTAGTCCTTCCAATGAATATTCAGGACTGATTTCCTTTAGGATGGATTGGTTGGATCTCCTTGCAGTCTGAGGGACTCTCAAGAGTCTTCTCCAACACCATAGTTCAAAAACATCAATTCTTTGGTGCTCAGCTTTCTTTATCGTCTAACTCTCACATCCATACATGACTATTGGAAAAACCATATCTTTGACTAGACGTACCTTTGTTTGCAGTGTCTCTGCTTTTTAATATACTGTCTATGTTGGCCTATCTTATCTCCTACCCATTGTCAGTCACTACTGCACTCTTTGACCACTGATTTGAAATCAAAGTTATCGTCAATGTCTATAAATTGAAATTCCTATGATTGTCTCTTCCTCAAAAATAAATAAAGGAGAAATGCATTTCTCAGTATTCAAATTTCTGGAAATGAACACACGGTTGGTAGAGGTGATGCCTTGATCCCCCTCTCTCTGTATAACTGATTGTAAAGGAGCATATAGTTGCTTCTGCCCATTTTGGTTTTTAGTCTATCTCTGAGGATGAGATGTTTTCACACTATTCTTGATCCTTATGAGTCCAAGAGTTGGTCCCAGCAAGACTGTGATATTCAATAGATTAAATACAATAAGATCTGTTATTCAGGAACTCATTATATATGCTTATATTTGTATTTTTCTTAATCATAAATCTATAACATTTTATTAACATGCTGAATTCTGAAATTTGTTCAGCATTTCTGATAAATATCCTATAAATATATTCATCTGAAAACAGATCCAAAGAGTATACTCAAATGGTCAGGAAAATATAAATAATATACAAAAGTTGAACTTCTTCTGTTTACATAGCTCTCCCTGAGATCCCAGTATTGAGAACAGACTCAGTTCAGTTCAGTTCCGTCACTCAGTCGTGTCTGACTCTGAGACCCCATGAATTGCAACATGCCAGGCCTCGCTGTCTATCACCAAACTGCTGGAGTTCTCTCAGACTCACATCCATCGAGTTGGTGATGCCATCCAGCCATCTCATCCTCTGTCTTCCCCTTCTCTTCCTGATCCCAATCCCTCCCAACATCAGAGTCTTTTCCAATGAGTCAACTCTTCACATGAGGTGGCCAAAGTATTGGAGTTTCAGCTTTAGCATCATTCCTTCCAAAGAACACCCAGGACTGATCTTCAGAATGGACTGGTTGGATCTCCTTGCAGTCCAAGGGACTCTCAAGAGTCTTCTCCAACACCACGGTTCAAAAGCATCAATTCTTCAGCACTCAGCTTTCTTCACAGTCCAACTCTCACATCCATACATGACCACNTCCCAACTGTGAGAGGCATGGGAAGCCTAAAAATATAGAGCCTTTTGAAGAGTTAAAAACGATTAGAATAGTGCTGGTGTAGGATTTCACTGTTGAGCCAATGCCTGCTGCTAAGTTCCCATATCTCTTATCCATTGTACACCTGGGAGTGCATTAGTTAACATAGTCGGAATGTGAGAAAAACAAAACAGTAGCCTTGAATTTAACCACATCAGACCTTTGAGCTAATTGGTTCTTTCTTTGTTGTAACTCTCTGCACTTTTGTTCCATGAGAATGCAACTCTGTTTGATACTTTCTGAGGCTGACGTAGATTAGAAATATAAAGAAAAAACACTTCAAGGGAAAATAAGTGTTCTGGTTGAGCAGCCTTTATCAAAAGAAGGTCATAAAATGTCCACAGGCCTCCAAGGCCAGAAGATAATGTATACAACATCGTTTGTGGGAAAGGTATGCAGAAAAAAATCCTAGTTTCGATAAGGGCAAAACTGTTGGAGTGTTTGGGCTGATTCTGCATGATGTTGCATCTTTCATTTCCCTCTGTGTACAAGTCAAGTTATAAAAGTCCCTTTTGAAAATAAAGTTACGGACTTGCTCACTGAAGCTTGGTCACCCCATGTCTTTCTTTTTTCTTTCTTTCTCTCTCTCCCTCTCTTTTTCAGGCTGATCCCTTGGAGCATAGAGGCTCTCTGCGTTCACTTTTCTGCAAGGGCTTCTAAGACCTGACCAGGAAGGTACTCTGTGTCTTCACTCCCTCGGGAGACTGGGAGGGTGCCTGTGGCCTCCATGAACAGAGCAAGTCCCTTGTCTTGGGGCTTTATTGGCTTTCTGTGTAAACAAAGGAATATCAGCCTCTTTTCTTCCTCTATTTTCTTATCTACAACATTCTTTCTTTATCTCTCTCTAAACCATTAGCCGACGCTGTCACATTTTGGATACCCTGGATCCAACTGGGGCAGGACCCTGGCAGATCTCTTCAAGAAAATTAGAGATACCAAGGGAACATTTCACACAAAGATGGGGTTGATAAAGGACAGAAGTGGTATGGACCTAACAGAAGCAGAAGATATTAAGAAGAGGTGGCAAGAATACACGGAAAAACTATATAAGAAAATATCTTCACAACCCAGATAACCACAATGGTGTGATGACTCACCTAGAGTCAGACATCCTGAAATTCGAAGTCAAGAGGGCCTTAGGAAGCATCACTACGAACAAAGCTAGTAGAGGTGATGGAATTCCAGCTGAGCTATTTCAAATCCTGAAAGATGATGCTGTGAAAGTGCTGCACTCAATATGCCAGCAAATTTGGAAAACTCAGCAGTGGCCACAGGACTGGAAAAGTGTTTTCATTCCAATCCCAAAGAAGGGTAAAGTCAAAGAATGTTCAAACTACTGCACAGTTGCACGTATCTCACACGCTAGCAAAGTAATGCTCAAAATTCTTCAAGCCAGGCTTCAGCAATATGTGAACTGTGAACTTCAAGATGTTCAAGCTGGTTTTAGAAAAGACAGAGGAACCAGAGATCAAATTGCCAACATTCTCTGGATCATGGAAAAAGCAAGAGAGTTCCAGAAAAACACCTATTTCTGCTTTATTGACTATGCCAAAGCCTTTGACTGTGTGGATCACAACAAACTGTGGAAAATTCTGAAAGAGATGGGAATACCAGACCACCATACCTGCCTTTTCAGAACTCTTGTATGCAGGTCAAGAAGCAACAGACTGGTACCAAATAGGGAAAGGAATATGTTAAGCCTGTATACTGTCACCCTGCTTATTTAACTTATATGCAGAGCACATCATGCAAAATGCCAGGCTGGATGAAGCACGAGCTGGGATCAAGATTGCTGAGAGAAATCTCAATAACCTCAGATATGCAGATGACACCACCCTTATGGCAGAGAGCCATAATAGGAACTAAAGAGCCTCTTGATGATAGTGAAAGAGTAGAGTGAAAAAGTTGGCGTAAAGCTCAATGTTCAAAAAACTAAGATCATGGCATCTGGTCCCATCACTTCATGGCAAATAGATGGGAAAACAATGGAAACAGTGACAGACTTTATTTTCTTGGGCTCCAAAATCACTGCAGCTGGTGACTGCAGCCATGAAATGAAAAGATGCTTGCTCCTTGGAAGAAGGCTATGACAAACCTAGACAGCATATTAAAAAGCAGAGGAATTACTTTGCTGACAAAGGTCCATCTAGTCAGGCTATGGTTTTTCCAGTTGTCACGTATGGATGTGAGAGTTGGACTCTAAAGAAAACTGAGTGCTGAAGAATTGATGCTTTTGAACTGTGGTGTTGGAGAAGACTCCTGAGGGTCCCTTGGACTGCAAGGAGATCCAACCAGTCAATCCTAAAGGAAATAAGTCCTGAATATTCATTGGAAGGACTAATGCTGAAGCTGAAGCTCCAGTACTTTGGCCACCTGGTGCAAAGGACTGACTCACTGGAAAAGACCCTGATGCTTGGCAAGATTGAAGGCAGGAGGAGAAGGGGATGACAGAGGATGAGGTGGTTGGATGGCATCACTGACTCAATGGATATGAGTTTGAACAAGATCTGGGAGTTGGTGGTGGATAGGGAACCCTGGTGTCCTGAAGTCCATGGGGTCACAAAGAGTTGGACATGACTGAGCAACTGAACCAAACTGACTTAACCTGTGATAAAAGTCACAAGGAAGATTATAAAAATATTTGAATAGAGTGAAAACACAGCATATCAAAATATGTGCGGTAGAGCTGAAACAGTGCTTAGAAGGAATATATAGCTGTAAACACCTAATTAGAATAGATCTTTAAATCAATCAAATCAATCTAAGCTATCACCTTAAGAAACTATTAAGAAAAAGAGAAAAATCTAAACAAAGAATAAGCAGAGAAAGGAAATAATAAAGAGCAGAAATCAATAGCATTGCAAACAGAAAAATAATAGGGACAGGAAATTAGACAAAACGTTGCTTCTTTAAGATCAGTAAAGTGGATAAGCCTCTACCCAGATTAATTAAGGGAAAAAAAAATCTCAAATACCAACTGTTGTTGTTATTTAGTTGCTAAGTCATGTCTGACTGTTTGTGACCCCATGAACTGTAGCCTGCCAGGCTCCTCTGTCCATGGGAATTTCCAGGCAAGAATTCTGGAGTGGGTTGCCATTCCAGGGTATCTTCCCAACCCAGAGATTGTGAACCTGCATCCCCTGCATTGGCAGATGGATTCTTTACCACTGACCTATCTGGGAAACTCCAAATATCAATATAAGGATTGAAATAGGACACATCATTCATTACAAATCACACAGACATTAAAAAGCTAATAAGGGAATAGTATGAAAAACTCCATTAATTAAACAACTTGGATCAAAGGGCAAATTTCTTAAAAGGTATATTTAACAAGCCATAGATAACCCGAATCACTATACATCTTGTTAAGGAAACTTAATTTATAGTTAAAAGCTTTACTATAAAGAAAAATCAAGCCTAAAATGGCTTTACTGCAAATTCCACCAGATGATTTTGGTTAAAAATAATGCCACTATTACACAATCTTTTTCCAAAAATAGATGAGAAGCAACCATTTCTTAAGTCATTTTATGAGACTAGCAGACAGACAAAGATATTGTATGCAGAGAAAACTACAAACCAATATCCCTCATGAATATAAATATAGAATTTGTCAATTGAATATCAGAAATACATAAAAAGGATAATGTTAATACATTATGATCAAGTGAAGCTTATTCCAGGAATGCAAATACATTCAATGCTTTAAAAACTGTTCATTATAATTTACCATATAAACAGATTAAAGAAGAAAAACTACATGACCACCTCAGTAGACACAAGAAAAAGCACTGCATGAAATTCAAAGTCTGATCATGATCCATCTATCTATCCTCAGAAAAGTAAGAATAGACTCCTTAATTTGATAAATGGCTTCTACACAAATCCTACAACTGACATCGTACTTGATAAGGGATTGAATAAATTCCCCCTGAAATTGGGAACAAGGTAAGAATTTCCATTCTCATATTTGTATTCAAAATTGTCCTGAAAGTCTTAGATAGTACAGTAAGGCAGGAACAACAACAACAACAAAGCATACATGTTAGAAAGGAAGAAATAAAATTGCTTCCACTTGTAGATATTATCATAGTCGATATAGAAAATCTTAAAAAATCTACAAAACAGCTACTGGAATTAGTAAGTAAGGTCAGCTGGGATGAAAGCTACAACACTAATATGCCAAAAGTGATTATATTTCTATACACCAGCAATGAATGTTTGTAACTGAAATTAAATATACACCGTTTTACACATATATGTATGGCTGAGTCCCTTCTCTGTTTACCTGAAACTATCTCAACATTGTTTGTTAATCAGTTGTACCCCCAGTACAAAATAAAAAGCTTTATAAAGCATCTAAACATCATTGGCAAAAAAACTAAATATATACCATTTAAAATAAAGGACAACATGGAAGCAGTCTAAATGTCCATCGACAGATGAATGGATAAAGAAAATGTGATACATATATACAATGGAATGTTACACAGTCATAACAAAAAACAAAATAATGCATTTGCAGCAACATGGATGGACCTGGAGATGATCACACCAAGTGAAGTGAGTCAGACAGAGACAAGTATCACATGATATCGCTTATATGTGGGGGGAAGTGGTACAAATGAACTTATTAATATTTGCAAACAGAAATAGAGTCACAGATATGAAAAATAAACTTATAGTTACCATGGGGGAAAGGGAAGGAGGGATAAATTGGGAGACTGGGATCAACCTATACACGCTGTTGTATGCAAAATGGGGTTTCCTGGTGGCTCAGTGGTAAAAAATCTGCCTGCTAGTGCAAGAGATGCAGGTTCAATCCCTAGGTCAGGAATATTCCCCTGGAGAAGGAAATGGCAGCCCACTCTAGTATTCTCACCTGGGAGTTCCCATGTACAGAGGATCCTGGTGGGCTGTGTCCCTGGGACTAAGCTGTTTGACTTAGTGACTGAGCACATGTATAAAACAGATAACTGGTAAGAACCTGCTGCATAGCACAGGAGGCTCCGTACTCTGTAACGACCTATGTGGGAAAAAGAATGCAAAAAACAGTGGGTATATGCATATGTTAACTGCTTCACTTTGCTGTATAGCACATTGTGAATCAACTATATTCCGATAAAAATTAAATACATAAGGTGCTATTTACAACAGCACCTAAGAACATTACATAGGTTAACATCTAACAAAGTATGTGCAAGATCTATATTCTGAATACTACTAAACTGAGAAAAGAAATAAAATAAGACCTACATAAATGGAAAGATATACTATGCTTATGGGTTGGAAGTTTCAATATTGTTAAGACAGTGACTGTTAAGATTGTTAAGAGTACGTCAAGGCTGTATCTTGTCACCCTGCTTATTTAACTTAAATGCAGAGTACATCATGAGAAATGCTGGGCTGGATGAAGCACAAGCTGGAATCAAGATGGCCAGGAGAAATATCAATAACCTCACATATGCAAATGACATCACCTTTATGGCAGAAAGTGAAGAGGAACTAAAGAGCCTCTTATTGAAAGTGAAACAGGAGAGTGAAAAAGTTGGCTTAAAACTCAACATTAAGAAAATTAAGATCATGGCATCTGGTCCCATCACTTCATGGGAAATAAATGGGAAACAGTGGCAGACGTTATTTTGGGGGGCTCCAAAATTACTGCAGATGGTGACTGCAGCCATGAAATTAAAAGATACTTGCTCCTTGGAAGAAAAGTTATGACTAACCTAGACAGCTTATTAAAAAACAGAGACGTTACTTTACCAACAAAAATCCATCTAGTCAAGGTTATGGTTTTTCCAGTAGTCATGTATGGATGTGAGAGCTGGATTATAAAGAAAGCTGAGTGCCAAAGAATTTGATGCCTTTTTTGATTGTTTGTTTTTATTTCACTTTATTTTACTTTACAATACTGTAATGGTTTTCCCATACATCATCATGAATCCGCCATGGGTGAACATGAGTTCCCAGTCCTGAACCCCCCTCCTACCTCCCTCCCCATACCATCTCTATGGGTCATCCCAGTGCACCAGCCCCAAGCATCCTGTATCCTGTATCGAACCTGGACTGGTGATTCGTTTCTTACATGATATTATACATGTTTCAGTGCCATTCTCCCAAATCATCCCACCCTCTCCCTCTCCCACAGAGTCCAAAAGTCTGTTCTATACATCTGTGTCTCTTTTGCTGTCTCACATACAGGGTTACCATCTTTCTAAATTCCATATATATTGGTGTTTTTCTTTCTGGCTTACTTCACTCTGTATAATCAGCTCCAGTTTCATCCATCTCATGAGAACTGATTCAAATGTATTCTTTTTAGTGGCTGAGTAATACTCCATTGTGTATATGTACCACTGCTTTCTTATTCATTCATCTGCTGATGGACATCTAGGTTGCTTCCACATCCTGGCTATTATAAACAGTGCTGCGATGAACACTGGGGTACACGTGTCTCTTTCAATTCTGGTTTCCTTGGTGTGTATGCCCAGCAGTGGGATTGCTAGGCCATAAAACAGCTCTATTTGCAGTTTTTTAAGGAATCTCCACACTGTTCTCCATAGTGGCTGTACTAGTTTGCATTCCCACCAACAGTGTAAAAGGGTTCCCTTTTTCCACACCCTCTCCAGCATTTATTGCTTGTAGATTTTTGGATTGCAGCCGTTCTGATTGGTGTGAAATGATACTGCATTGAAGTCTTGATTTGCATTTCTCTGATAGTGAGTGATATTGATCATCTTTTCATGTGTTTGTTAGCAATCTGTATGTCTTCTTTGGAGAAATGTCTATTTAGTTCTTTGGTCCATTTTTGAACTGTGTTGTTGGAGAAGACTCTTGAGAGTCCCTTGGACTGCAAGGAGATCCAACCAGTAAATCTTAAAGGAAATCAGTCCTGAATATTCATTGGAAGGACTGATGCTCAAGCTGAAACTCCAATATTTTGGCCACCTGATGCAAGCAACTGACTCATTGGAAAAGACCGTGATTCTGGGAAAGATTGAAGATAGGAGGAGAAGGGGACGACAGAGGATGAGGTGGCTGGATGGCATCACTGACTCAAAGGACATGAGTTTGAGTGAACTACAGGAGTTGGTAATGGACAGGGAGGCCTGGCGTGCTGCAGTCCATGGGGTCTTAGAGAGTTGGACACGACTGAGTGACTGAACTGAACTGAAGACAGTGATTCTCCTCAAATGTATCCATAGATTGAATGCAATTTCAAGTAAATCCCAGTAAGATTTTTTAGCAGAAATCAACAAGTTGCTTCTAAAATGTTTACGAAAACTAGAATAATCAAATCAATTAAAAAAAATCTTGAAAAGCTATGTTATCTATTTCAAGGCTTATTATGAAGCTGCAATAATCAAGATATTCTTGTACTATGAAAGTATGAACACATAGACCAACTAAACAGAATAGAGAGTCTAAAAATAGAACCACACATATATGTTTTTAGGCTGATTTTCAACAAAATTAAAAAGGCAATCCAATAGAGAAAGGATGACTGTCAATAAATAATGCTGGAAGAATTAGACACTCGATAACAACAACAGCAATATGTATCATAATATTAATAATAACATTAATCCATACTTCTATAAAACTTCAAGAAAAAAGCACAGGAGAAAAATATTTGTAACCTTGAGTTAAACACTGAATTCTAAGGTATAAAAGCCAAAAACAATCCAGTTAACTAACTGAACTTTATCAAAATTGAAAACTTTGCTCTTTGGAAGACAGTGTTATGAAAATTTAAAAAACACAGACAGGGTAGAAAATATTTGCAAAGCACCCATCTGATAAAAGACTTATATGTAGAACATATACAATGTGAATGTCAATAGACTTATTGTGGTGATCATTTTGCAATACATACATATTTTGAATCATTACGCCATGCCCCTGAAACTAATATTATATGTCAATTATATTTAAATCAAAAAAGCAATACATAGAATTCTCATGAGTCAGTTATAAGAATACAAATAACTTCATAAAACATGGGAAAAATCTTAATAGATGTTTCACCAAAGAAGCTATATGGATGGCCAATAGACACATGAAAAATATATGAAATCATTGGTCATTATAGATATGCACATTAAAACCACAATGAGCTACCAGTACATATCTGTCAGAATGGCTGAAAGAAAAGAAAGCCCAGTGATAAAATGAACACTGGTGTGTGTGTGTGTGTGTGTGTGTGTGTGTGTGTGTGTGTGTGTAAGCCTGGAACTCTGTATAGGGTGGTAGGAGTGAAATGATTGAGTTTAGTGGTTTCTTAAAAAGGTAAACATACACTGACTAAAGGATTCAAGAATCTCACTCTTGGGTATTAATCAGAGAAGAATGAAAATTCATGGTCACAGAAAAACCAGCATTTGCATGTTTACAGCAACTTTATTCATAATCACCAAAAAATTGGAATTAACCCAAATCTCTTTCAACATTTATTTAATGGATAAGTAAACTGTGGCACATCCATGCATTGGAATATTTCTCAGCAACACAAAGAAGTAAGCTACGGATGTGTGCAGCTTGTGTATATCTGAAATGAGTCATGCCAAGTCAGAGAAATCAGACTCCAAAGGCTACAAACTGTATAATTCCAACACTATGATGTTCTGGAAAAGGCAAAACTATGGAGACCCACCACACTGGTGGTTGTCAGGGTCTGGGGCAGAGGCATCAGGGTGGGCTACAAAGGAGCCTGAGGAATTTTGGGGGCGATGGAGAAGTTTCATATCTTGATTGTGGTGATAGTAAATGTAAGTCAGAAAGATGAAGTGATCAAGATCAAGTGATCTGGCATCTACTGCTGATGGAGGCTGTGTGCTGTTTTCTGTTGGAAAACGTTTGGGACCCGCAGGGTCGGATGTCACTCTGTCTGAGCAGATGCTGGACAGGCCTCTCGGGGCTGGGTGGGCAGGCTGTGGGCCCAGCCCTGTTCCTCTCACCGCCCAGCTGGCTGCCCCTGACCGGCGTCCAGCGAGAGGTGAGTTTCCCCCAACCGGCTCCTGGGGTCCCCAGATCTGGGGAATTCACAGCAGCCTCCTGATGTGCTCGTGACCTCTGGCCTGCCAGTGTGGGCACCACACCCCCACCAATCTCCAAACTGAAGCAAAGTTCAAGCTAGCTCCTTGCAGCTCCTGGAGGCAAACCCTCAGGGCACGTGAAAGGGTCCCAAAGACGCCAGTGGGGTGTTTTGATCCGTGTAAACTGCTTTGCAGCCTGCACTTTCAAGGACCAGGCCAGGAGTTAAGATCCTGCCATTAACAGTCACTTTATCCTCTCCACCCACTCTGCGGAGCCTGAGAAAGGCAGGAGGAGCAGCGGGCAACAGATGCACATGGCGGCTGGGTGGAGGCCCAGAAGATAGGAAGAGGCAGTGTGAAGGTCAGTCTGCCCACAACGCTGAATGACCCCGTTTTCTTGAGGTCAAGCATAACCTTGCTTGCTCCGTGAAGCCCCTCTTCCTTTGCCTTTATCAGCCTTTCCTCATGCACCGATTCCATTTGATCATCCAGAACTGAAAGCGCGATCTGTGATTTGAAGGCCTGTGCTTTGAGAAATTGTGTGTTTGCACGGCTGAGGTTCTAGGAAGGTAGTAATGAGACATAGGAGGAGAGAGAATAGGATGGAGCAGACAGAATCAGGGCTTCTATCGCCATAAGAGGTAATCTTTCCAACTGCCCTTAAATCCTGACTTGGCTAAAGCAGTATGCCCCTTCCCAGCCACAATATCGGGAGGGGGGTTCAGGATGGGGAACACGTGTGCACCCGTGGTGGATTCATGTTAATGTGTGGCAGAACCAATACAATATTGTAAAGTAATTAAAATAAATAAATTAAAAAAAAAAAAAAGACAGAGGGGAAGGGGTCCTTTAAGAGCAGACCCTACAGGAATAAGGTGTGTGTTTCAAGCTCCTCTGGTCCTCCACTTTCCCCGTCAGATGACAGAGGAAAGTCTTCCTGAGATTTCTACAGCAGAAACCTGTTGGCAAGGCAGAGATCACCTGGCCGCCCGCCAAGCTGAGCTGAGATGCTTTGTGGCAGAGATGAGGCGGTGAGCGTTTGTGCATCTCTGGTACCTGGAATAAAATATGCTGAGCTGCAAAGTGTGGCTTTCAGAAGTCACCAGTGCCATGTGACACTGCGTATCAGCTGTTCACATCTTTATTACTGAGCTGCGGGACCCACTGAGGCGGTTACTGTGTGTGAGGCAGATTTGGGTCCCATGGGTTACCGCACACCCCAAGCAATGACGCTCACCGAGGGGTGTCAGGCCAGCTGCAAGACCCCTAAGGTGTAGAAACTCGGCGCCTGTCAGTTCCTTCGGGGGTGCGTGTGTGTGTGGGCGTGTGCGTCCCTCCTCCAGGCCCCATGGTGTAACAGCTGAGAGGGATCGGGCTCCCGGCTACAGGAACTTGTTCTCCGCATGGTTTTCTCATCTCCCTCTGCTTCCGCCAGGCCTCCCTCCCGGCCCATCTGCCAGAGCCTTCCTCCCCCTCTCTCACGCTCCTCTTTGAGGTGGTAACTAACCAACACAGCAATGCCCTTGTGGCTCCCTTTCCAGCTTCTCTCAGATTAATGGAACAGAAACATGTGCTTGCATCTGATGCCAGTAATCATATCCTGAGTGACCACAGAGAGGGAGATTAAGCAGAGCTCCTGGCCTGGCCCCGGGGGATACGGTTACAGGAAGAAAGCATTTCTTGACAGCAGCAGCCCTGGCTCCCTCTCACCTGCCCCCTCCTCCTTCCCAGGCTTGTTAAGTCCCTTGAATATTTTCCATGAGATTAATTAAGGTCTAGCCAGCAATGGTCCCAGTCACTCAAGAACTGGGTTTTGATCTACTTTTTTGATTTGCAGACAAGAATATGGATGTGAGCAGAACATACTTCTATATTCCTGCCTTTGATGTCAACTCTGTGCTCATCTACTTAGGACATTTGCAAACAGTGAAAAGCAAATAAGTATACGGTTATCTAGCCCAATGACTTAATTCAGCAAATATCAACCATGAGCAAATTACTCTTCTGGAAGAATAAAATCATTGCCCAAAGGGGACTAGTGTGGGCAGTGAGGCACATACTCAGACTGATGTGACATGAGGTTGTGTACGCTGAGTGTGGTGAGGGAAACACAGGAAACCCAGGGGGCACAGGGAAGGGAAAGCTCCTGGCTGGGGAAATCCAGAAAGGCTTCCGAGAAGAAGTGGCATTTGAGGCGAGCCTTGAAGGAAGGTAGGATTTTTGATGAACACAGAGAAGAGGGAAGGCTTTATACTAGAAATGTTCCGCTTAAGCAGAAGCCCAGAGGTAAGCGGACACAGGGTATTTGGAGATGAGCGAGAATTTGAGTTAAATTGCAAAAGTTTGTCCTAAAGGAGAGGTGGTAGATGAGAAGTGGGTCTGGAAAGACTGAATTGTGAAGCATAGAGTGTCAGGCTTAGGAGCTGGGAGTTTCTGCCAATTGCAACGGGAGCAGCTGAAGGTCTCGGAACAGAAGAGTGATGGGATTCTGTCTTTTTGATTGGACTTTTTAAAAAGTACCGTTGTAGAGCGTACTATGGAGATTGTGAGGGGGTGGCAGAGGGGAGGGTAGAGATGGCTCAGTGAGGAGGTTTGGAAAAAGGTAGAAAATAAGTGCTTGATGGGACTGGAAAGAGACATTGTGAAGAGAGACACTGGCAGCTGGTTGGATTCAGGAGGAGAGGCCAGTGAGTGAACTAGAGATGATGCTGAGATGGGAGAGAGGTTACTGGAGGCTGGTGGTGCCATTCAGAGAGGGCTGAATGAAGGGAGGATCAGCGCCAGAGCAGCAAATGACCGGTCCAGCCTGGGATATTCAGACACCCAGGAAAGGCGCCTGGGACGAGGGCGCCTTAGGGCACGGCACCAGGGCGGGTATTGACAAGAGAGCTGTGATGTGAGGACCATCAGTGGTGGTGGGGAGGGGGCGGGGGTGCCCGGTGAGGCTCAGCGAGGGGGTTAGTGAGGGACGGCAGGGAGTGGGCAGCCAGGCTCAGAAGCTCAGGTCTCTGGGCAAATGGCCATATGATGAAGATAGGAAAGAGACTTCCCTTGTGGTCCAGTGGCTGAGACTCTACACTCCCAATGCTGGAGCCGGGGTTCCATCCCTGGTCAGTGAACTAGACCTCACATGCCACACCCGAAAAAGATCTCTCACGCTGCAACTAACGCCCCTTGCGGCCAAATTAAAAAAAAAAAAAAAAGATAGGAAATCCCGAGTTTCCTGTCCCAGAAGCCAAGAGATTTCCTGACAAATGCTGAGCTGGTCAAGGATGAGGACTGGGCCGGGGCTGCTGAGGAGGTGGTCCCCGGGTCCTTCCTGAGGCGGGGCGGAAGGCAGATCAGAAGCTGGTGAAGGTGAGTGGGTGGTGAGGAAGTGTAGGCACAAGGGTATTTCCTGGAGAGCTTTTAAAAATAGGACAGAGGCCCCTTGTTTGGTGCTGGAGAAGGCCTCCTGTCTGGCACCCAGGAGATGGATGCCAGAGGCCAAGAAGAACCCCAAACTGAGATCTCTTATGGGTGTTTGTGATACGATTTTCCTCTAAAGCCAGAAGCTGTGGCATGTTCGATCACTGGAGGCAGGGAGGAGCTGGCTGTCTGTACACCAGGAGGCCCTCCTTTGATTGCATCCGGTGTGTCTCACCCTAAAGGGTGAGCATTGGCTTGGTGGCTTCCAGACTGTTCCTATGCCTGGTTTTAGGGACCAGCCTGGGGTGACCAGGAAGCTCTGTTCTTCAGGGACTCTGATAGAGGTACATGGAAAATAAACAAAGGGATGTGTCAGCTTCCACCGTCCCTTTTATGTTCCCCAGGAGGAAAAATTCTGTCCTTTTGAAGATAGATGAGGTTCATTGATCTTTATTCAGGAGACACTGTCAGAAAAAAACCCAAGAGTGGGACCTTGCCCTAGGATGTCTGAATATCCTGGTTTGGGGAGAGCAGGAATGTCACTGCCTGCCATGGGAATGTCTCCCTGGACCGGTCTAGCCACACACACCCAGAATGCTCTCCCTGACCCCCCCATGACAGCCAAGCCCCCAGGACACTGCCAGATCAGCTTGTGTGAGGTTTAAAATCATATACCCTGACTGTGACTAGCTCCTGGCAGGAGAAACGTCCAGAGTCTGGATTTGGGGCCTGTGGATAAGTCACTTGTTACCAAGGGAAGTTAGTGCATCTCCATCACCATTTTGGGAAGGAGGTCTCTTCCACTGTTACCTGTTGTAGCTATTTATAGAGTCCTGCAGCCAGCGCCTCTCTCAATCTGCAGGAATTCTCCATGTGTGTTATCTTAGAGGGTCTCAATGCACTACCGCCCACTACGAAAGACACAGCTGGCAGGGGAGGGGAAGCAAGGGTAGTACTTTGACTCCAGCTATGTCCATCACCGGGGATCCTGAAGCTGGCAGGAGAGGCAGAAAATACAAGTGCAGTTTCAGGCACTTCCTGAAAGTCTAGAGGTGGCTGCATCAAATATCCAGAGCAGTGATGCCTCCCTGCAGGGTCCTAACCACCTCCTTCCCTAGTGACCTCAGCTCCGGATCTGGTTCCTTGCTTTCCGTGTATTTCCCAGGTCCCCTCTATCTCCCAGTGAAGTGTTCCCAGTCTGTCACCCAACAAAGTTTCTGTTGCTTGCAGCCAAGAACCGTGACCCAGCATGTTACAGTTAAGAGATCATCGGGACCCAGGAAATGGGCTCCACTGCACCCAAGAGGCCAACACTGAGTAAAAGTCACCCTCCTGCCAGAATCTCAGAATGTCAGCCTTTCAGAGGGGGAGAGACAGCGAAGAAACAAACAAATGTTTACACATAAACACACGTGTATATATATCAGATGGTGAGAGGAGAAAAATAAAGTGCAGCAAAAGAGAGAACGTTGAAAGGGCTCTGTTTCAGACAGGGAGGGGAAGGAAGCCTGGCTGGAGGAGGCAGCGCTGACGGGAGACCTGGGTGCATGAGCGAGCTGCTGAGTCGGATGCCCGCCCCGGAGAAAAGCCTCGCAGTCAGGGGAACCCCAAGTACAAAGGGCTTGAGGCCAAAAGAAAAGGCGCCATCTCTCTCTCCCTCCCCCGCAGAGCTTCCCGAGAGCAGGGATTCTGTCTGTTTTGTTCATGGCTGTACCCACTGTTTCCAGAACACGTTTGGGCTCGTGAGTATTTGCTGGTTGAATAGAGAATGAGCGGGCATCCGACTGGCAGTCAGTCAGGGTCTGGCTAGTCACTGCAGCCCTTCCGCTGAGCCTCCCAAGGAGGGGTCAGAGCGGCAGAGACAGTTGGGAGCAGCTTCAGGACAAGGGCCACCTGGCGGGGACAGGATGGGTTACCTTAGTCACCTCCGGGTATCAGGAGGATGAAATTACTGACTCTGTACATTTCTCAGCACCACGGGCAGAGTGCGCTCTAAAAGCTGGCTGTTATTAATATGACTCCTCTTCCCAATCAATAATAAACCAGAAACCCATGTGTCTATGCCCTCTTGGACGCGCTCTATTGTTTCTTTATATTGAATTTATAATTTGCTGATCAAATATTCATGTTATTTATCTGCCAGGGAGCAATTACAGACAGGCTCATTTACGATACTACTGCTCTTGTTTAATCACTAAGTCGTGTCTGACTCTTCAGCGACCCCACGGACTGTAGCCTGCCAGGCTCCTCTGTCTGTGGGATTTCCCAGGCAAGGAGACTGGAGTGGGTAGCCATTTCCTCCTCCAGGGGATCTTGCCAATTCAGGGATCAAACCTGTGCATCCTGCAAACCCTGCATTGGTCGGTGGATTCTTTACCACGGAGCCACCAGGGAGGCCTACGATACCGTTACCCTGCGGTTTATCTGGCGGAAGCCTTATCTCTATCCCCCTTTCCCTGGTGCATGATTAAGGGGGGGTCTCTGGCCCCCCAGGCGCTTGTTGATTCCTTTGGGGGATGGGAAATAGAATCTACTGTGGAGCTTCCTCGTTGAGGGCCCTGCCCCATCTCCGTGCCCCAATCCGGTGAAGTCAGGGACGCAGATGGGGGCAGTGACCACAGGCCGGAGGTGGACTTGAGGCTCCAGCTCTGGCCCCCTCCCCTCCTCCTCGCTCCCTCGTGTCCTAACTGTCTGGGCTTCTCATTTGCACCCGGCCCCTGCTGTGACCTTCTCTCGGCCTGGGAAACTACTCCCCAGGAGAAACCTCCACCTGGCACCTCGTATGACTGTCCACCTTGTTCACTACACATTCGGCCAGAGGGAAATGAGGTCAAATGAAACGAAACCCCCAGTCAGTGTCCATCACCTCCCTTCCCCCTGTCAGACACCCCGCTGACCCTGGAGTGAACCGACTCTGAAGCCTTCTCCTGTCTTGACAACCGGTCGGTTTTCCCGGCCTGGGAGGTGCGACCTTTCACAAACATGACCCCGGGGGCAGGCTCAGGGGAGCGCCTTCTTCCCCTAGTGCCCCCTCCATCCAGGCAGCTAGGGCCAGGTCTCCAGGCAGAAGCGGTGCATTTAGACAGCACATGCTGGATTAACTGGCGGATTCTCCCCTGATGAGGACTCTATATGCATTGCATGTGGGCATTTAAATTTGGTGTAATAGGCTTTGGGAGGGCTATTTGGCAATATATATAAAAAGCCTTAAACATATAGATTCCCCTGACTCAGTAATTCCACCCCTGGGAGTTTATGCTGAGAAAATACTCAGAGATGCAGCCAGAAATGTATGTTTAAGAATGGTTACTGTGGTTCTAGTTATAATAGTAAAAAAAAAAAAAAAAAAAAAAAAAAAAACCAGAAAGAATCCACAGGGACTGTGATAAATAATTTATGATACTTTCCTATAGAGGAATACTAGGCATTCTTATTTTGAAAGTGTACTTAAAGCACATGTGGTCATACGAATTGTGGCTTCTGTCCTTTTTTTTTTCTCCTGATTCTCTCCTTTTGCCCTCCGGATCACTCTGCACCCTCCAAGTGGCCTGCCCTTGCCCTCCCTCTGGGTTTGTCCAGTGTGGGCGCAGCAGGAGGGGAGTGAAGGCAGGGCTTTGATTCCTGAGCAGCTTCCCCTGTGTCGGGTGGTTCCTGCCACCCCTCCCGCCCTCTCTCCTCCAGGTCCCTGACTGCCCCTCCTGCCCCGGAGGACCTCTTCCTGGCACTGTGTCTAGGTCAGCATGCCTCCGAGTCCCTTTATCAGTCCTCGGAGGTCAGAGGGAAACCTGTTTCCTGGAGGACCCGCGCTGGTACAGTGCAGAAGAGAAGATGTGACAACACGAGGTTAAGGAGCTGAGTCAGGCCAGAAGGCAGCACAACCCCAGCTCTGTACAAAAACAAATACGTTCAGAAAAGGAACTGAACATAAGAGTTCAGCATCTGCACTTAGCAGGGAATACGGGACTGGAAGGAGATACACCAGTGATTAACTGTCCTCACCCCTGGTGGTGAGATTGCAGGTGATTTTCCTGGTCTTACATATACAATTCTGTATTTTGTACATTCTTGAAAATAGCCACGTATCGCCATTAGAGCAGAAAAAATGTTGAGTTAACCTACATTTAAAAACAAAACCAAGACTTCCCTGGTGGTTCAGTGTCTAAGACTCTGCGCTTCCAGTGCAGGAGGCCAAGGGTTCGATCCCTGGTCAGGAAAGAAGACCCCACACGCTGCAACTAAGATTTAAGATTCACACTCCAACCAAGACCCAGTACAGCCAAACAAATTTTAAAAGTACATATTTTTTTTAAAGACTGAGATTTTAAAAAATTATAAAAATAAAACAAAATTGAAATAAAATAGAAGAATTAACTAATTGCCAGCAGTATAATGGCTGGTCAGTTACCTACAAGTATACAGAAGACAATAGATTTTAACTANACACTCCAACCAAGACCCAGTACAGCCAAACAAATTTTAAAAGTACATATTTTTTTTAAAGACTGAGATTTTAAAAAATTATAAAAATAAAACAAAATTGAAATAAAATAGAAGAATTAACTAATTGCCAGCAGTATAATGGCTGGTCAGTTACCTACAAGTATACAGAAGACAATAGATTTTAACTAAATGTATGATAACGTGATTTAAAAGAAATGTAAACATCTCGGGGGTGAATTTAAACGTGGCCTTGACTGTTTTCAATCCCACCTTGTCTAACGCTGAGATTCTTGCCTGATGCTGAGCTGCGGTCCTGGTTAACATATGGACTCTTCCACAAACCCTGTTCTGGCTCTGCCCACAGCCTTGCCTCTTGTCGTGCTGGGAGTGACTGAGGAGGTCTGGGGGAGGCCCCAGGATCAAGCTGAAGAGGAGGTCAGAACAAGTTGGTACTTTGGCACATCCCAAAATGTTTCCTTAAATGTTGTTCCACATTCATTATTCTGATTTTCTATTAGTAAAACCCATCATATGCCTCCACGTTCTAAGTAAGGGATTTATTTAATACCAAACACAGCATTACATTTTGGCTTATTTGAAATGATCTTCCTTTCCCAGTTTCTCCAGCGCACCTAACTAAAAAGAGTTTAGCTGCTTTTCCACTTGGGTTTCCCAGGTGGCTCAGCAGTAAAGAACCTGCCTGGCAATGCAGGAGATGTGGGTTTATCCCTGGGTCGGGAAGATCCCCGGAGAAAGAAGTGGCAACCCATTCCAGTATTCTTGCCTGGAAATCACAGGGACAGAGGAGCCTGGAGGGCTAGAATCCATGGGGTCACAAAAGAGGTGGACTCGACTTAGCAACTAAGCAACAACAACTTATCCACTTAGGTTAGAAGTAACACATACAGAGATATGGTTACCATAACTCACTCAACATTTTCAAAAGTTGATTTTTTTTTTTTTTGGTAAAGGGTAGTGGTAGAATGGGAATTTCATATGGGCAAAACTTTTCAGTAATGCTTGATTTTGTTCAGATTTCTTTCCTAGTTTCTAAATCAGATGGTTTCTTTAGAAACATGCCATGGGGGTTACATTTTTAAGGAAGTAAAACTAATTGCTTGTACATAGGAAAGATCCCTCTTGCAGGACTTACTTTTAGGGTTTCAGCTAAGGGAGCCTTGACCTTGAGGAAGCATTCAGTTGGCTGGTCTCAGATTAAGAGGTGCAGACTCAAATAGCACCAGGCGACTTGCTTGAGCTAGTTATAAAAATAAATAGTTAACCCTGATGACTCAGACAATAAAGAATCTACCTGCAGTGCAGGAGACCTGGGTTCAATCCCTGGGTCAGAAAGACCCCCTGGAGAAAGCAATGGCAACCCACTCCAATATTTTTGCCTAGAAAATTCCATGGATAGAGGAGGCTGGCAGGCTACAGTCCATGGAGTTGCGAAGAGTCGAACATGACTGAGCGACTCACAATGCTTATATAGTGACTGCTACATGCCAGGGTGGATTCTGAACACTTCATGTGTGCCCTTGCAACCCTTACTTTATAGATGAGGAACAGGAACACAGACAAATTGTCTAGGGTCTCACACACATAGCAGTAGACTCTGGATTTGAACTCAGACAGGTTGGCTCCAGACCCCAGGCTCTGAAGCTATCAAACCTCTCTGTGCCTTCAGGAATGCATTTTAAAACTTTTGTTGAAACACAGTTGATTTACAATGTTGTACAGTGAAGTGTCAGTTTTACATATACATATATGTATACATACATGTATCAACATATATATATATAGGGCTTCCTAGGTGGTGTTAGTGGTAAAGAACCCACTTGCCAGTGCAGGAAAGGTAACAACCGCGGGTTCGATCCCTGGGTTGGGAAGATCCCCTGGAGGAGGGCATGGCAACCCCTTTCAGTATTCTTGCCTGGAGAATCCCATGGACAGAGGAGCCTGGGGTCACAAAGACTCGGACACGACTGAGGGACCTAGTATGCACACACACAAATATATATAGGAATGTATTTTCCGTCTCCCTCAGGATGAGGTGTACTTTGACTGAAGTTTGCATTTTGACAGTTATATCAAGTCGTGTGTGGAAGCTGAAGCTAACTGGCTCAGTGTTTCTGATCGATTCCCGTGATCTTTCATCGCGTTTCGTAGATTGGTAACTGGAACAACTGCCCAGCTCCTCTGTTCCAAATCCCGCTTCGCTGGGCATCCAAGTGTCTCTGATCACGCTCACTGGAGGAATCATCAGACACAGTCTTTCAGTCTCAGAGCCTAGAAGAGCTGCATCCTGCAGTCCCACGAGCTTTTGGTTCCTGAAAACACTCTGCCTCCTGACTGGCTGCCAGAGGAAATAGTGTCTGAGTCTTTCAGCATCCTTTGTAAAGTACTGTGGCCTCTCGATCGGGGAGAGGTTACTCCAGCAACCAAGGGCCTGCATTCCCCCTCCCAGCTCCAGAGGTGAAGGTGTGCACCAATTACCTTCATCTGCAAAACCCACGCCTCTCTGAGCAGGGTGCCCTCAGCAGGATTTTTTAAAAACCTGCCGCAGGTTAAAAAGCAGACTTGCTTTTAATTTATTAAAAGACTTGGCTTTTTTCCCCCCCGCCACTGAGCATTTTAAAATGCAATTAGACAAAATGGAATAATAATCAGGCAAAAGCACTGAGGAGTTTTCACGTAAGTGGCCGTCTTTCTCACGCTCCTTTCCCTGTCTGGGCCTTCCTGCTGGGACGATGTGTCTGTCATTGGAAGCCCCTTATCCATCCCCACATTCCTGCAGATCTGAGCTCTTGGGAATCGAGTGCTGGATCTTCACACAACCCTTGCTAGACGGCAGGGGCTCATCACCCTTACACTGCGCAATGGTCTGTCTCCTGGTTTAGTATATTTTTTCAAATTTCCCTTAAGATTAGGCTGAGCACGTGCATTTTTAAATGTTTTAAGCTTTTTATTTTCCTACAACTTTAAAGGTCACGTCCCATTTGCAGTTATTCCAAAATATTGGCTATATTTCCCATGTCATACTATAGAATACATCACGGAGTCTATCTCACACCCAGTGTCTGGGCCTTCCATTCCCACACCCCTGTATGGCCCCTCCCCACACTGTAGTAGCCACTGGTTCGTCCTTTCTATCCGTGAGTCTCCTTCTTTTTTGTAATATTCACTGGTTTGTTGTATTTTTTAGATTCCACATCAAAGTGATGTCATACAGTATTTATCTTTGTCTGACTAATTTCACTCAGCATAATGGCTTCCAATTCCATCCATGTTGCTACAAATGGCCAAAGTTTGTTCTTTTATGACTGAGTGATACATTGTACATACGTACCACATCTTTATCCATTCATCTGTCGACAGATAGTTCCCATGTCTTGACAACTTTAAATAAGAATGTGTGCATTTTTAAGTAAGTTCCTTACTTAGGGAACTGTGTGCCCAGCAGAGTTTGAGAACTACTATCAACCCTGGGAGCAGGCCCACACCCACCTCTCCCTTCCTCACGCCCCTTGGACTGACACAGTGTCAGGGATCACGGACGTTTCAGGTGGATGATGGCCGAATGAGTGAATGAATGAAATTTCAGGAGACATGCTACAGGATTTTATGAAGACAGAAAGCAAAAATCGTCCCCCCTCACTCACCGATGACAGTGGTCAAGGGAGTGGGAAGTGAGGGGAAGTCAGGAACCTCACGCATTATGTATTGTTAGCAGGGTCAAGCACACAGAGGACACAGGGGTTGTGATGTAATAACACGCACACGAGAAGAGGAACCTCATGCCCGTTAAATACTATTGGCCCCTTGAAGTGTGAAAGTGTTAGTTGCTCAGTCATGTCCGGCTTTGTGATCCATGGACTATAGCCTGCCAGATTCCTCTGTGCTAGAAATCTCCAGGCAAGAGTACTGGAGTGTGTTGCCATATCCTTCTCCAGGGTATCTTCCTGACCCAGGGATCAAACCCGGGTCTCCAGCATTACAGGCAGATTCTTTACCATCTGAGCCATCTGGGAAGCCCAGCTGGTCCCTTACCACTGGCATAACCAGTGCTTTCTTAGCTGGAAAGCTCAGGCTCCCTGTGGTGCTGGTGTCTGTACTCTAAGTGCCACACCGGTGAAGAGATGTTGGTCCTCTGGGCTGTCACAGCCTCCCTGCCCTGTCCCCAGGCCGCATCAGACGCCTTTCATATGCCTGTAGAGCATGTCTGCAGCTAGCATGCCTTCTTATGAGATGCGCACCTCTCAGGTTGCAGCATGCCCCTGGGGCTGGGAGTGTCTCTACAGCACTTCCCTCTGTGAGGCCTAGTAGGGTACCTGCTCACTCCTAGTAGGTGGGCCACAAATACCTGAGGAGTCCATCCACTCATAGTCAATGTGGAGTTAGTAGCTAAAGGTGTTTCCATGACACTGGGATTTGTCAATGGGTTCAAGGAGGTCTGTGAGCCTCAGAAGGGAAGTCATCGCATTTTAGCAGCTCAATTGTTCTAGCCCCTTCCTCAGCCAGCCTCTTCCCTATGTTTTAAAGGGCAGCTCATCAAGGGCACACTTGTCCTTTGAAAAGAAAGTAGCGAGTTGAAAAGGCTTGCGCTGAGTTCCTTGTCCATCAGGACACTTCATGGAAAAAAACAGATTTGGTTATTGATCGGATTAAATTTCCACTCAATTCTCTTTTCCTTGCCTCTTGTCTTCCTTCTTTCCTCCCTTTCCCCTCCCTCCTTCCTTCCTAATTTTTGCTCCCAGTGTGTACATTTTTCTGAAGTAGGATGACATTCTCGGTCATGGGCAATGGGCACCAGATCAATTGCTCCAAGTTCAACTTGTTAAAAAATCACAAGAGAAATGATCACCTAGGTGCAGTGTGTTCAGATTTTAAATCTCTCCAGGTTTGGCTGGCCGCTGGAGGCCCACCAGTTTGCTCTCTCCGGCCTATGAGAAAAGTCTTGGACATTTGGGCTTTCAAATAAGACTCTTCTCCAGCCACACTGATACTGACGTCCACACAAATCTCGCTTACCCATGAAAAAGGCCCACTCCCCACACCAGGCCTTGCTCACACCTGCAGCCTGCATCCCTATAGGGTGCTTGCACCCTCTGCAAGCCAGGTTCTCAGCACTCAGCAGGCTGTTGATTCTAACGTCCCCAGGATAAGGGAGACCGTGTGGTTGACCTCCTAGCTTTTTATTTCCAGGAGCAGAGCAGCTGAGTCCTCTCTTGCAGTGACCTGAGCGGATGAGTTCTCTTTGTGACCTGACAGATGTTCACTGACCATCACCACATAGGCCAGACAGAGCACAAGGCAGAGTCCACCCAGGGTGCGGGGGGCTGCCAGATTCATGCTCAGGAACAAAGCCATGTTTTGGCACCCCAAATGTACAGATGCAGAGCTCCCCAGGAAGGTCACACACTTAAAAATACTATGTAATCATGCAAACTCGCGAGCCTGTAGCCTGTGGCTCGTAAGCTGAGCTTGGGACCCCACAGAGTCAGTGGATGGGTGCCCAGAACTTCTTCATTCTGGTCTTGTTCTTTTTCTCTCCTGACCCTCTGCTCAGCCCCAGGCTGGAGCCCCATCTCGTCCAAGCATGAAGGCTGTTTTCACTAGGCTTGCTGGTGAATCCTCACATGGTGTAGCCTTGACCTCATCCCCCTTCCCCCAAAAGGAGGCAGAGAACATCCCTCTGCTACAGAGTGCCCAGAAGACACACCAGCTTGCTTCCTGCTGACACTTCCTCTCAGCCCCTTCACGCTGATGCCCTGATGTTCTGAAGGACCACCCTCCCCCACTAGGGATGCAGGGAGAACAGACAGAGGCTGAACCAGGGGGACTCTGGTGGGGCTGCCAGGAAAGATGCTTTATCCCGAATATTTGAGAATAAAAAAATTATTCTTCACTGGTCTGAAATTCGTGTTTAGCTGAGTATCTTGTATATTTGGGCTTCCCAGATGGCTCATAGTAAAGAAACTGCCTGTCAATGCAGGAGATGCAAGAGACGGGGGATCAGTCCCTAGGCAGGGAAGATCCCCTGGAGAAGGAAATGGAAACCCACTCCAGTATTCCTGCCTGGAGAATCCCATGGACAGAGGTGCCTGATGGGCTACAGGGCAAGGGATTGCATAGTGTCAGGCACGACCGAGTGAGTGCACACACACTTGTTATATTTATTCTCTATATCAGATAATCCTTTCAGGAAGGTCATGGCCCCCTTAGGAAGCAGCCTCCTTACTTTATGCCACCATCTAGAATCCCATTTCAGCCAGAGAGGCTGCTCCTGTGAGCTGGGGCTGGAAGGCTTTTTTCAAAAGAGGAAACCCACCTTTGGAAAATAACTTTATTTGTTAAGTTATTCTTAACCTCACCCTGTTGAGGTCATATGACCAAGCAAGGGCTTCCTTGGTGGCTTAGACAGTAGGGAATCTGCCTGCAATGCAGGAGACCCAGGTTTGATCCCTGGGTTGGGAAGATCCCCTGGAGAAGGGAATGGCAAACAACTCCNCCTGTTGAGGTCATATGACCAAGCAAGGGCTTCCTTGGTGGCTTAGACAGTAGGGAATCTGCCTGCAATGCAGGAGACCCAGGTTTGATCCCTGGGTTGGGAAGATCCCCTGGAGAAGGGAATGGCAAACAACTCCAGTATTCTTGCCTGGAGAATTCCATGGACAGAGGAGCCTGATGGGTTGCAGCAAACCCGTGATGGAAGAAAGGACTCAGCCTCCCTCTTCTCCATTCGTCGGTGGATGACTCTTCCATGATGAGATGGGGGTTTGCATGCTGGTATCAGTTTACTAGGGCTGCCCTAGCAAGCACCGCAAACTGGGAGGCTTAATAGAAATGTCTTGTCTCCCACTTGTGGAGGCTGGACGTCTGAGAGCAAGACCTTGGCAGAATTAGTTCCTTCTCTGTCCTGCGATGGAGAATCTTCTAGGCCATTGCCTAGCTTCTGGCGTTTGCTGGGAATCTTCAGCGTTCCCTATCTGTGGAAGCCTCACTCCCATCTCTGCCTTCATCCCCACCTCTCTATGTGTGTCTCTATGTCCCAATGTCTCCTTTTCATACGGACACAAGTCATGTTGGATTAGGGCCTATGCTAAGGACCTCATTCTAACTTGATTACCTGTGTAAAGACTCAATATCCAAATAAGGTGCATTCTGATGTCTGGAGTGTTACGATTTCAACATATCTGTCTTAAGGAGGGGGGACCCAGATCAGCTCAGAGCACAGGGCCTGCCAGTCGTGTGTATTTGCATTTGCCAGGAAGGCAGCTCCTAATCAGAGTCAGTGGTCTGGTTCCTCTGATGACTATGGATAGATAATGATTTAAGGCCTTGGGGTAATGGAAGCTAAACTGCTTGTCACCGCCTACTCTGTGTTCCAGGAGATTGCATTGCTGTGGGAGGCAGCCCCAGCCTGGCCCTGCAAAGTTTCTCCCATTATGTGAAGAGCGGGAGATGATAGCCTACATTAATATTCAGCCCTCAGCCTCCATCAGCTCAGCCCTTTGCACTCCTCTCTAACCCTCCAGAGGGAACAGCGGAGCTCTTCTCTTTGAAGAAAGACTTCAGCAAGTATCTGCCTGCAGTAGGGGACTGGTGATGCTTTGCTTAGAGTGGGCACAAGGAAGGGAGTGTGGAAGGGAGAAAGGGGGTGTTTCCTAGAGATCGTCCCCTCCCTCTTCTGATTCAAGATCAGAATCTGCTTGCTTCCCTTCCTCCATGCAGACGTTGGAGGAACAAGATGAATTTCCTTGTCAACTTGGGCTCTAAATTCTCATTTATTTATTAGGAAATGATACAGTTTTCTCCAAGCAGCCATCTCTCCTGCTTGCTTAGTTACTGTCCATTACTAAAGAGTTGAAGGCAGAAAAAGACCCAGTTGGAGGCCAGGGTGGTTTTCTTTGTTGGTGTTAGCTCTCAGTGTCTGTATCACCAGGGAGAGTGTTTTTTTGAAGCCAGTCCAGGAAATTTCATTCCAAGAACAGCCTGCTAATCTGAGCTTCTTCAGGACTAGTGGGTGTGATGGACCTGGCTTGATGGACAAAGAGAGTGGTCCCAGGGTGGCGGCAAGTCTTCCCTCGGTCTGCCAGGGTTGCCTTGTCAAGCACCACAGACCTAGTGACTCTAACCTCAGGGGTCTGGTTTACGATCACGGTGTTGGCAGGGCTGGGTTCTCCTGAGGCCTCTCTCCTTGGCTCAGGGGTGGTGCCTTATTACGATGCCCTCATGTGGTCTGCCTTCTTGTTTGTGACTATGTCCTAATCTTTGCTGTCAACTGAAAAAAAAAAAAAAGCTCAACCTAAAACTTGAGGATAATACTTTATTTGGTGGACTAGCTAAGGACCTAAATCTGGTAGCCAGCCTTTTCGGTAGCTCTGAGGGACGCACCTGAAGAGGTAAGGGAAGAGCCAAGATACATAGGAGTTAGGGCAACAAAATCAGGTAGTTGGAATATCTAAAGATCACCGTTAATTACAGAAAAACAGAAAACTTAAGTTAATGAATTTAGCACTTGTCTACGTACGACAGGGCTTCCTTGGTGGCTCAGCCAGTAACGAACCAGCCTGAAGTGTAGGAAACTGGGGTTCGATCCTTGGCTCAGGAGATCCCCTGGAGAAGGGAATGGCTATCCATGCCTGGAGAAATCCATGGACAGAGCAGCCTGGCAGGTTACAGTCCACTGAATGGCAAAGAGTCAGACACAGCTGAGCGACTAACCCGTTCTTCACTTCCCTATGTATGGGAAGATGCAAGAATCTGGGCTCGTTGAACTCGTTCCTTTGACAGTCACCTCATCGGTCCAGTCTCACTTTTCTGGATTCTGTACTCTCTTGAGTGTACCGGCCTGTGGCTGCTGTGGCTGATGGCCTGATGGCTGCACCATACTTTGCTTATCAATAGGGCAGGTGACAGTCTTCGTTCACACTGTCTCTTATAAACAGACCAGTAACATGGATTAGGGGCCACCCATATGATCTCATTTAACCTTCACCACCTCTGAAAAGACCTTGTCCCCACACAGTCACATTCTGAGATTCCGGGGATTAGGATTTTGATACATGGACTTGGGAGGACTTGGTTCAGCCAGTAACAGTGCCCTGTCTGAGATTCAGGGAAAACTTGGGTTCGACTCTGCCCCTGGGTGAGGGGCTGGGGAGTGTATCAGTTGGAAGGTTTTGGTTGAGCAACGTGGGAACTGAATGAGAGGCTGTGGACAGAACACCGATGTAGATGGAAAATGTTCCTATGAGTAAACAAAGGATTCTGTGGCCATCAGGCCATCAGCTGCTATAGCCGCCCCACGCTGCCCCCAACAAACGATGCACGTTGGGAAGGTTCAGGATGGAAAAGAGCACGATATTGGCCCTAGAGAGCTGGTGATGGACAGGGAGGCCTGGCGTGCTACAGCCCACAGGGTCACAAAGAGCTGGACACGACTGCAGGGCTGAGCTGAAGTAGGTAGTTAAGCTGCATACCAAAGGAATGATTTCAGTGAGGCCAGACTCTCGCCTTCTCCGTATATAGAAAAGCACTAAGTTCTTTACCCTGAGAAGTCTGGCTCTCTATACTTTAACAGTGATCTGTTTGATGATCTGACTACCTGGTTTTTGTTGCAAAATCTCCTCTAAACCCTGGCTCCTCCCTTACCCCTTTGGAGCAATCCCTCAGCGCTACCTCAGAGGCTGGTTCCTGGGCTTGAGGCCCATCAAGTCCACCAAATAAAAGATAATTCTCAACTTTTGCATGCGTGCTAAGTTGCTTCAGTTATGTCTGACTCTGCGTGACCTCATGAACTGTAGCCCGCCAGGCTCCTCTGTCCATGGGATTCTCCAGGCAAGACACTGGAGTGGGTAGCCATTCTTTTCTCCGGGGGATCTTCCTGACCCACGTCTCTTACATCTCCTGCATTAGCAGGCAGATTCTTTAGCACTTGTGCCACCTGGGAAGCCTTCTCAGTGTTTTTTTCAGTCGACACCAACAAAACGGGAAGCCTGAGGAGCCAGGCAGTCACCGTGGCACCTTTGAGGGGGGGCGAGAAGCAGGCGCCCAGGAACTGTGCTGTGCTGGGAACACTCCAGCTAGGGCGAGGGGGCTCTGGTGGGCTGAGTCCCAGAAGAGGAGGAGGACAGCTACCCTATTGAGTGCACCACTGGCTGGGGTAGAAGGTGGAGGAGGGGTCTAGAACTTTGGTCTCAGTGATGGGAGTGAGGGACCAGGGTTCACAGGTCAGGCTGGAGGAAGTGAGTTTCAAGAGTGCCGTAGCAGCGGTCAAGAGAGAATGGATGCTGAAGGCTAAAACAATACAATCGTCTACCAGCTCACTTATTTCCTCATTTGAATAAAGGGGTTACACAGGATGATCCATATGCTCTGCTCACTCAGTCGTGTCCGACTCTGTAACACTTTGGACTGTGACCAGCCAGGCTCCTCTGTCCATGGGATTTTTCAGGCAAGAACACTGGAGTGGGCTCCCATTTCCTTCTCCAGGGGATCCTTCTGACCCAGGAATCGAACTCACGTCTCCTGTGTCTCCTGCATGGCATGCAGATTCTTTACACATTGAGCCACTGGGGAAGCTCCTCTGTCTTCGCTGAACATTTGCTAAGGTGGCCGCCTGCCACTGCTTTCTTGAGTTCGTCCCCTTCTTTGTCGTTAGGCTCTGGGACTCCCACTCCCGGCTCTCTATTGTCTGTGAAGCCTCACTGGTCTTGGACAGCTCCCCGGCATCTCCCACTGTGGAAGTGCCGGCCTCTGTGTGTTCATGAAGGTCATCAGACTTACACGGCTATAAAAAAGCGGGTGACGGTTCTCCGGTAAGGCTCAATTTATTAATGTCTTCTTTGTGATTTGGGCTGGTAATAAATAATATATTCATTACAAACAATCATTCAACCTGCCATTATTTCTTTGGTCCTCAGCTACCTTGTCTACAAAACAGGAGAGTTGAACTCAATGAGCATTAAGGTTTCTTTCAGCTCTAGCTCTGTTGAATTCTATGAAAATTAAACTCCTCGGGGTAGGTAGTCTATGGGGCTTGACTGTGGGGCATCCCCCAAGAAGCTGGAAATGGGAAATGTAATTTCCCTCTGAGAGAAGGATTACAAAGCCAACCGGCACTAGATCAAAGGAGATATATTCAACGTCTCCTTAAATGAACAGGATGGATTTGAGATCAGAGCAGACTGGACTGACAGCAGGAGCATCCCCAGGGAGAGCATGGCCTGTCGGGGCAAGGCAGAGCATCCCAGACATGCAGAAAAAGGAGGCTGAGATCGTGAGCACATCAGGATTGAGTTCCGATTTGGCCGAGACAAGGCTGGGGTACAAGGGGCTGGGTACCCACATGTTAGAAGGCTCTGTGAAGGTGATGGGGAGGGGCTTCAGGCCATCATGACCGGACCCCTCAGCAGAGATCACATAGTTCACATTGTTAAAACACATATTGTATAGGCACCAACCAAACACAAAGGGCTTCGCCTACAGCTGGAACAGGGACCTAGGATTCTCATTATGCCCAACACGCATCCTCTAGTGCCCGCGGCATCCGTGGAGTCCCTGGTGTGGGAAGGGCTGTGAGCATGAGCTTGTAAGAGGCTCAGGGCAAAAGCTATTTACTGATCAGCTCAGAATTAGTTTAATAACTTTCACGTTCATATCATTCAATTCATTCTTTTTCTCTGATTCCAATTCACCGAGCAATCCCTTGCTTTGATTGCGGTTTCCCACATAAGGGAAAGAAGGCATATGACTGGTTACATGATTGTAAGATGAATGTATTTTTCAAGGTAAACAAATAGGTTTCCTGATTTCTTTAATGTGTTTATTTTTAATTGGAGGATAATTGCTCTACAACATGGTGCCAGTTTCTGCCACACATCAACATGAAGCGGCCATAGGAATACATATGTCCCTTCCCTCTTTAACCTCCTTCGTACCTCCCACCGCACCCACCCTCCTAGGTTGTCACAGAGCACTGGATTTGAGCTTCCTGTGTCATACAGTAAACTCCCACTGGTCACCTGTCTGACATGTGGTAATATTTGTTTCCATGATACTCTCTCAGTTGTCCTACCCTCTCCTTACCCCTGCGTCCACAAGTCTGTTCTCCGTGTCTGCCTCTCTGTTGCTGCTCTGCAGATAGGTCCATTGGTACCATCTTTCTAGATTCCATATATATGTGCTGCTGCTGCTGCTGCTGAGTCGCTTCAGCCATGTCTGACCCTGTGTGACCCCATAGACGGCAGCCCACCAGGCTCCCCCGTCCCTGGGATTCTCCAGGCAAGAACACTGGAGTGGGTTGCCATTTCCTTCTCCAATGCAGGAAAGTGAAAAATGAAAGGGAAGTCGCTCAGTCGTGTCCGACTCTCAGCGACCCCATGGACTGCAGCCCACCAGGCTCCTCCATCCCTGGGATGTTCCAGGCAAGAACACTGGAGTGGGGTGCCATTGCCTTCTCCATATATATGTGTTGGTATGTGGTANCGCTCAGTCGTGTCCGACTCTCAGCGACCCCATGGACTGCAGCCCACCAGGCTCCTCCATCCCTGGGATGTTCCAGGCAAGAACACTGGAGTGGGGTGCCATTGCCTTCTCCATATATATGTGTTGGTATGTGGTATTTGTTTTTCTCTCTCTGACTTACTTTACTCTGTTTGATAGGCTAAAACTATGGAACGCTTCACAAATTTGTGTCTCATCCTTGCACAGGGGCCATGTTAATCTTTTCTGTACTGTTCCAGTTTTAGTATATGCGCTGCTGAAGTGAGCACAGGCTTTCTGTTTTGTCAGTCTCTTGGGAGCCTGATCCAGTTGATCACGTGAATTCACCTCTACCAGGGAAATCCACTCTTGGCTTGCTGACAAAGTCAACTGCCTCAATTAAACAAACAACCCAATTTAAAAATGGGAAGAGGACCTGAATAGACATTATTCCAAAGAAAACACGCACGTGGCCAGCAGGCATATGAAAAGGCACACCACTAATCATCAGAGAAACGCACATCAAAACCACAGTGAGACTTCACCTCACACCCGTCAGAATGGTCATCACCAAGAAGAACGCAAATAGCAAATGTTGGTTTGAGGATGTGGAAAAAAGAAAACCCTAGGACTGTTGGTGGGAATGTAAGCTGTGCAGCCATTGTGGAAAACAGTATGGGGGGTTTAAAATAAACACAAATAGAGCAAGCACCATCCTCTAGCAATTCCACTGCTGGGTGGGATATCCAGGGGATCCTCCTGCCCAAAGGAAGCACAGCGTTCGTTTGAAAAGAACACGTGCACCCCAATGTTCAGAGCAGCATCAGGTACAAAAGCTAAGATATGGCAGCAACCGAAGTGTCTGTCAACCGGTGAACTGATGAAGAAGATGTGGTGTAGATATAAAATGGAATATTATACAACTATAAAAAATGAAGTTCTGTCATTTGCAGCAAAATGGATGGACTTGCAGGGCATCATGCTAATTGAAATAAGTCTGACAGAGAAAGACAAATATTGTACGTTATTACTTCCATGTGAAAAATGAATGAATGTAACAGAAACAGACTCACAGATGTAGAGAACAAACTAGTGTTTGCCAGTGTGGAGAGAGAAGCAGGGAGGAGCAGTATAGGGCAGATGATTAAGAGGTACAGGATATTATGTATAAAACAAGCTACAAGGAAGTATTGTACAACATGAGGAATATAGCTGAAATTTTATAACTTTAAATAGCGTATAATCCATAAAAATATTGGACCACTATGTTGCACACTTAAAGCTAGTATAATATTATAAATCAACTAGACTTCAGTTTTGACCAAAAGCCCACACTTGCCTCACGGAAATACTTCTTGAAAGGAGCTGGCCAGCCCCTGTTTCTTTTTCTAAAGTTTTGTTGAAGGATAGCTGATTTACAACGTTGTGTTAATTTCTGCTGCACAGAAAAGTGATTCAGTTATACATACACATATTCTTTTTTCCATTACGGTTTATCACAAGTTACTTAATATAGTCCCCTGTGCTGTATGGAAGGACTTTGTTGTTTATCCACCAACTCCTCTTTCCAACTTGGATTCAGTGGTCCAAGAGAACCGTTACCATTTTTCTATAGAATCTCTGACTAAATTTCTACAACATGTAAACATTTAACTGGAGACTGGTCAGTATGATGTAGTGGTTTTCTCTGTGTGTGTGTGATTTTTGCTCAGTCCCTCAGTTCTTCCTAACTCTTTGCAACCCCACGGACTGCAACATGCCAGGCTTCTCTGTCCTTCACTATCTCTCAGAATTCGTGCAAACTCATGTCCATTGAGTCAATGATGCCATCCAACTATCTCATCCTCTGTGATTTTAGTAATACTGAATTTATTTTCAAATAAAATCTCACAAAGTTCTCCAAGCTCCAGGTAAACACATCCACATACCAGCTTCTCTGTGTGGGTATGAGATGAACCCCTCAAATATAAAAGGTCCAAATGGAATTCTTAATGCCCTGCCCTTGTCTACACCTGCTCCTCCTCGCCTGTTCAGGCCTCAAACTTAAAATTGTTCTCAGGCTCTCTCTTCTCAAATGCCTGCTTCCACCAACAAAATCCATCTAGAGACCTGTCACTTCCACGCCAGGGCCCCCGCCCCTGAAAGCTTGCTTACAGCTGGCATCCTCTCTTACCTGGATCACTGCCTTGCCAAGGTCTTCCTGCCCCCACTCCTGTGTCTGTATGTTCATTCTCTCTGCAGTGAAGTAACATGTGTGAAAATGTGGCTGGATCATGATTTCCCCCGTTCACAGGGCTCTAGTGTTTCCTGCCGGATTTTGAGTAAAATCCAGACCCCTTACTGGGGTCCACCATCCGGTCTCCTGGCACCTCACTCACTGGGCCCTTCTCCCCTTCACTCTCTTGGCTCCAGACACACTGGACTTATTGTTGCTCCTCAAACGTGCCAAGCTTGTTCTCTGCTTTGCATTCCCTGCGGGCCCTGCTCACAGCCATGGGTGCCCTTGACTTCGGATGGCTCACTTCCTCACACCGATTGAGTCGTTGCCCAAATGACCCCTCAGGGAGGCTTCCCTCGCCCTTGCCTCGCTCCTGCTCCCTGGCACTTTGGGGCGCCTCCTGTAGAGGATGCTGGGGTGTGCTGCCAGCTCCCCAGTCAGGACCAGGAAGCACTCATTGATTTAGTGCCTAGTCAACTGCCAGTGGCTCTCACATTGAGCGCTTTCCAGACTCTGACCTTTGCCTGAAGAAGCAGCTTCACCCACGTTGTGTGCCCACTCCCTGCAGAAGCCTATATTCAGTGGCTGGTCCTAGGCGGGTACAGATGCCCAATCCTCTGGTCTCAGCTGAGCCTACTCCGCTGACTGTCTCATGCTCCGGAGCTAGCCCTGCAGGACGGGGTGAGACTTCTCCAAGCGCATCACCGATCAACTCTCCCCCTGCCCATCCCGCACCCCTCACATGTGTCACACCTGGGAGTGCTCCCCCCAACACGCCTGCAGATCTCGTCTCAGAGTTGACTTCCTATAGAACCTGACCTGTGGGCCACCACCTAAAATTATGTGTTTGTTAACTCACTTGTTTCTTTTCTATTTCCCCAACTAAGACTTGGGTCTTCCTTGGGGGCTCAGCTGGTAAAGAACCTGCCTGCAATGCAGGAGACCTGGATTTGATCCCTGGGTCAGGAAGATCCCCTGGAGAAGTATTCTTGCCTAGAGAATTCCATAGTGGGGATATTGTCTGTTTCATTTCTGTATTCTACCAGAATGTTTTGCAACACGCCTGGTGTTCAATAATTATTTATTGAATGAATGAATGACCATAACCCCAGTATCTATCATAGACACAAGTGAAACTGCCTGTTTGAAGTTGGGGGGTGGGGGATGATGGAAAGGTATACTCTGCCCTCCATGCCCACCACCCCATCACTTTAGAAGGATCAGAAGCACCTCACCATTCTTTAGGGCTGAGATGATTTGTGAACCAGAAAAATGAGATTCACGGCCTGGCTCCCCTACTAAGAAGCCCTTCACTATGTCCCCTCAAGTCAAGCCTTGGCCTGGCAGGCCCTTTAGCCCATGCAGCTGGGATGACAAGCCCACACTCTGCTCTGGGAAAAGAAGCCGGGAGGTTGGGAAAGAAAAGAGAAATGGTCCATCTCCCTGATGCCTGACGCTAGGGATGTGGAGAAGACACTGGGGACAGAGAAACTCCTGTGAGATCTGGGGCTGGAGGGCTCACCTGAGACTCTGGAATCCCAACTCAGGGGTTCCCTTTTTGCAACAAGGGTTCCTACTTGACCCTTCCCTGAACTTAGTGCCTTGTTCCTGTAGAAGGCCCAGGAGGCCATGGACCCTGGGGACGCAGGACTTGGGTGACAACTTATTTTCTCCTAGGCCATTAGAGTCTCTTTCCCTCTGCCCAGTGTTGGAATTCTGCAGAATATTCAATGTGCCATCACCGCAAGGATGGAAAGACCGTTTCTAGGACAAAGAAGGTAAAGGAGATGGTTTCATCCGCACCTTCCATTTCCATTGTCCTCTCCTGGTCCATTCCCCAGTCACTCCCAAATCTGACTGATTTTCGCCTCTCTAATTATTTATTTTTGACAGAGACAGAAGAACCAGCTTTAGATCTCTTGACTCCTTGCCTGGGCAGAAACATGCTGAGTTTAACTTGAATATTGCTGGGAAGGCTCCTTCCTGAACCCAGGAGGGGATGTGGCTGGGTATGCTGGATGAATCTTGCTCGGCGAGGCCCCCAGAGCCCCAGAGAAGGTGAGCCAGGGGCAGCCTCAGCCAGCACTGGCTGTTAGAGTGGCTGCAGCTTGGATTTCACTTCCTCCAAATCAGCCGGAACAAATTCCGCTGCCCAGCCCCTAGGAAGAGGTCCCAGGATTATCCAGCCATCTTTCTTCCCCTGAAGTTCTTTCACAAAGCAAGCAGGGAAAGTTAAGCACAGTCAACCCAGCAAACGTCCAGCAGTCTCTGAGACAGTCTGGGCCCATCCCATGGGCCAGGGAGCTCATTGCACAGTCTGAGGAGGCCAGACCTGGACCCTTCTGCAGGCTGTTGTTGGCCTGGAGGCAGGAATGTCTATGAAGGATGCAGAGCGACAGGAGCTGAGCTCGACAGAGTACATCCATGCCTGGGAGCCAGACTGAAAGGACAGATCCCTTCCCTGGCACCACAAGGGCCACACATCCAGCCCAGGAAACCCACCCTTTCCCCCCAGAGGACCTTGGGGCCACACACCTTCAGTCAATGGATGAACAAACATCCTCTTAGGAGAGCAGACAGTGCCTCTCCTCTGCATGGCTACACTGTTTCATAACATCCCAGTCACTATTCCAAAGAATAAAACCGTTGTCAGTGCGGAGTGTCCTCATCAGAGTGCAGGCCTCAGGCTCCATTCTTGACCCCGACATCTACTTAGTTTGGTGATTTACAAATCTTGAGCAGATCCATTCACTTTTTAAAAAAAATTTTAAATAATGCTTTAAGATCTGAAAATGAAACTGAAAGTCGCTCAGTTGTGTCCAGCTGTTTGTAACCCGATGGATTGTAGCCTGCCAGGCTCCCCTGTCCATGGCATTCTCCAGGACAGAATACTGGAGCGGGTAGACAGGGGATCTTCCCAACCCAGGGATCGAACTCAGGTCTCCCACACTGTAGGCGGATTCTTTACCAGCTGAGCCACCAGAGAAGCCCAAGAATACTGGAGTGGGTAGCCTATCCCTTCTCCAGCGTATTTTCCCAACCCAGAAATCGAACTGGGGTCTCCTGCATTGCAGGCAGATTCTTTACCAGCTTAGCCACCAGGGAAGCCCTGTTTTAAAATCTAGACTTTAGAATTCACATTTGTTAGTAATAATATAGCATGACAAATACTACCATTATCCTCAGATACCCATGATGGGTCAGGCACTGTTCTAGCAGCTAGAAAAACAGTGGTGGGCAAGGAAACAAATGGGCCTTCCTCAAGGAACTTATAGCTAGATGGAGAATGTTGTCTCCATTCTACAGCCAACATCATTCAAATTTCGTGAACTTAAGTTATGACATGGAAAGTACTTGCCATGATTGTCTGTAGTTAAGTCACTTCCTATTAGCTCAGCCACGCCAAGGGACCGTGATTTATGGTGCTAGAGCAGGACTCAGGAAGCCATGTTTATTTTGCCTTTGGCAACTGCTGCTGGTAGGTTCTACCAATAGGGGGCACTAGAGGGAGCTGGAGCGAGAAGGGACTTACTTGCATCCTCCAGAGTGCCTTCTGAGGATTTCCTTACTTCTGCTTGAAAGTGAAAGTGAAGTCGCTCAGTCGTGCCAGACTCTTTGTGACCCCATGGGCTGCAGCCCACCAGGCTCCTCCCTCCATGGGATTCTCCAAGCAAGAGTACTGGAGTGGGTTGCCATTTCCTTCTCCAGGGGATCTTCCCAACCCAGGGATCGAACCCGGGTCTCCTGCATTCCAGGAAGACGCTTTAACCTCTGAGCCACCAGGGGCTTCTGCTTAGTGGTTGCTATTTGCAGCAGCAGTTAAATCCAGTTTGTGGTTTTTCCAACATCCGCAGAAGCAGACTCAACGCAGTCCTTCCCCAGCGCTTGCCAAGCCGCTCCCCTTCTCCCAGATCTGAACCTCAGCTCCATAGGGCCTCTTCACCAAACTTCTAGAGGCTCCTAATTCTGATTCTTAGTTCCTTAGCCTGGGGCAGGGAGGGGGCAGTGCAGCCACTTCCTAAAGTTGCTACCTTCGTGCGGTATTTTGTTGTTGTTACTTGCTAAGTAGTGTCTGACTCTTTGGTTCCCCATGGACTGTAGCCCGCCAGGCCCCTCTGTCCATGGGATTCTTCATGCAAGAATACTGGAGTGGGTGGGTTGCCATGCCCTCTTCCGGGGGCTCTTCCATAGTTGTAGTCTGGTATTTTGTTGTTACAACAAAAGTAACACCATTTCTGAATGACACAGTCACGGCTGCCTCATCGGGGCCTGTCCAGCCCTCACACCTGCCCTGCGGGCTGCCCCCCATAAAAGGCAGCGCCTGCCCCACAGCAGTGGGTGCCGGTTGCCTGACATTGGTGGCCCCAGCCCTCCACCCCAACCCGTGCTAACACACACACACATGGTGCACACACACACACACACACACACACACACACACACGGTGCTGTCTGAAGCCGGGCTCCAGCATAGCGCTCAGAGCAGGAGGGCATATAAATCAAAGGCCTTAGGTTTTGTGGGCTAATCAATATTTATTCATTCCCGGCAGAGCAGTGGTAGAGCCTGGAGAGGCGCAGAGAGACTGTAAAACGTCTCCTGTGCTGAAGCCCTTGCTGGAGGGAAGGGGCTTCTTTGTTCTTTCGCTGCCAAACAGTGCTTGGCACAGCTGAGCCTCAGTGTCCCTGGGAAGCAAAGCGGGGGCTCGGTCGATCTGGCGGAGGAGGACCAGGACCACACGGCGACCAGGTCAGGCCCGCGGACACAAGCTCTGGACGCAGCTGCCCCCTGCCCTGTGGAGGCTCATGTCAAACGCAGACCATCCCCAAGTCCCCGGGGCCACTCGTCCCTCTCGGACCAGGGCATGCCATGGGAGAGCCTACATTCTGAGGGCGGCAGTTGTAGGGTTATGTCAAGTCCTTGGGAGAGTGCTTATGTGTGTCCGGTGGAAGCTTCACACTGCAGGCATCCTGGGCCTCCCCTTCTGCCCTGGCTTTTTCCTGCCAATCGCATTGCTTGCGTGCTGTTGCTTTTGCAGCCTCGTGCCCTCTGAGTCCACACAGCTGCCTCCTCCCTGCCTCCCCATTTTGCACCTCTCCCTCTGACCCAGTCTCCACATAGCCATCTGTTACTGTCTTTAGGCAAGATAGACAATCTTCTCTACCCAGGACTTTCAAAGCTCCTCCTGCACCACTGAATCAGGCCCCCAGTCTGTGGCCTGATATTTTCAAGCCTTTCCCACTGCCCTCCAGTGTACAGCCTGATCTGGATCTCCTTGGACACGTGACGGAAATGTTTCTCCAGACCATGCACTCCTTCCCACGGCCTTTCTTGTTCTCTCTTCCAGTGATGCTTCAGCACCCCAAAGGATCTGATTGAATCCATCAAGGTGCAGCTTCAATGCCTCCTGTTTCCTTTGGCCTCTGCTTTCCTCACTGGGAGAGAACTTTCTTGCATTTGGATCACTGTAACAATTTATATTCATTGCACAAGAATGATTTCCTGCTTCATGGATGATTTCTTCCTCTTTCTCTTACGTAAGAGATCAATGGTTCTCAACCAGGGGGTGATGCCCCGTCCCTACCCCAGGTGTACTTGGCAGACGTTCTTGGTTGTCATGCTATGAGGGTGCCTCTTGGGACAGAGGCTAGGGAGGCTGACAGACACCTCACAACACCAGGGCAGCCCCCCACAACACGGAATTATCCAGTCCAAGATGCTAATAGTCCAGGGCTGAGACACCCTGTGTTCAGTTATAAGCCTCCTGAAGGCTGAAACAATACTTCCTATTCTTTTTGTTCTCTAGAGTACTCAGCTTTGAGATAGAAGCTTGTTCAACTATTTGAAATGAATGGCTATAAATATTTAATACACATGTGCATATCTTGTTTGGAGCCTATACGGAGGTGCCTTGCGTGCTCCTCTTCATATCGGTGACCACATGTAATTGCTAGGAGAGCTCATGGCCGTGGGGACCCTTCATCATTGATGTTCTCTGGGCCCCTCCCTGCTTCAAAGGACCCCACAAAGTCCCAGACCATTTCTTCCCCACTCACTATAGAAACTCCTTCACTAAACTATGCTTTAGCCTATTGTCTTTATAGAGGGTCAACATAAGCAGGGCTCCATGGAGCAGGCTTCCTACCTCCTCTCTGGAACTTTCTTTAGTCCCGTTTCATACTGCCCTATGCTGTGTGCTTAGTTGCTCAGTTGAGTCCGACTCTTTACGACCCCATGAACTACAGCCCGCTTGGTTCCTCTGTCCATGGGATTCTCCAGAAAAGAATACTGGAGTGGGTTGCCATGCCCTCCTCCAGGGGATCTTTCCAACCCAGGGCTTGACCCCAGGTCTCCCACATTGCAGGTGGATTCTTTATCGTCTGAGCCACCAGGGAAGAAGGTGACTTTGATTGCAGTCCTTCGGCTTGTAAATGATGAGAGTAAGTTTCTCCGTATTATTCCATGCCCTTTATCCAAGGACCGACATGATGAATTCCTACCTAAGGTTAATTCCAGGAAACATTTTTGTCTCCATAGATGCATATGTATGCTATCTGTTGTCAAGAAAACAACAATCCATGCAACCTAATATGCTTCTCTTTTGGGCTTAGCTGTCAGGTAAGTTAGAACCAAATTCAATATCCAAGTGTTAGAATCTGCTCAGCTCAGGTGTCTGAAACTATCTATTTCTTTTGCTTTCTTCAGCAGGAGTGTTGTCCTTAAATGCCTTCTCTTGCACTATGTTTTAATCTTTAATCTGCCTCATGTCTTTGGGAAGTAAGTAGGATAAATTTCATCACTAAAAAAAAAAGAAAAGAAAAGAAAACAATGTCTTAATGTCGTTTCGAGCCATCTTCTCCTTTTGGGCCCAGAGGACCAGGATTCAGGGGGTGGGGCCACCCTTGAAATTCTAGCTCTCCTTTATAATCCATGTACCCTTAGGCTTGTTATTAGACCTCTCCTGGAATAATAAGACCTACTGCAGGACATTGTTGGTAAGATCAAATAAGAACTGATAAGTTAGACTCAGAAAGACAAATATCATGTGACATAACTTATAGGTGGAACTTTTTTTTTTAGGGTACAAATGAACTTATTTACAAAACAGAAGTAGTGTCACAGATGTAGAAAACAAACTTATGGTTACCAGGGGGTAAGGAAGGAAGGGATAAATTGGGAGATTGGGATTGGTATATACACATTTCTATATATAAAATAGCTAACAAACAAGGACCTACTGTGGGGCACAGGGAACGCTACTCGATCCTGTATAATGGCCTACATAGGAAAAAAAATCTAAAACTATGAAGAGTGGGTATATGTGTATATGTAGAGCTGATTCACTTTGCTGTAGACCTGAAGTTCACACAACATTGTAAATCAACTGTGTGAAAGTGAAGTCACTCAGTCATGTCCGACTCTTTGTGACCCTATGGACTGTAGTCAACCAGGTCCCTCCATCCATGGGATTTTCCAAGCAAGAATACTGGAGTGGGTTGCCATTTCCTGAATCAACTATACTCCAACACAATTAAAAAAAAAAAGTGATATGTCATAAAGGCACCTTTCTGTCTGTCTGGGATATTTCCTGCTCTATGTACATATGTATATTTCCTGTTTCAATGCTTGGCATCATTTATAAAGCCCAGTTTGGTATTTACTCTGACTAATATTGGCCACTTTTCAGTAATACTAACAATTTTACACTTTAACATAGATGGTTATAGTTTTAAAGGTAATGTAACTCTAAAGTTAATGTAACTGATGGGAAGTTGAAATTCTCTGTTCCTGTGATTTTTTTCTTTTCTTTTTTCTTAGAAAAAAATGAAGTATAGTTGATTTACTTCAGCTGTACAGCACAGTACAGCTGTGTACATATGTACTGTTATATATTATATGTATATAACAGTTATATGTATGTATATATACATGTATATATGTACATATTCATTTTAAGTTATATGTACATGTATATATTCATTTTCAAATTCTTCACAGGTTGCTCCATTCCCGGGCTGTTCATTTCCAGAGGCAAGTTCTGTAAACAGCAGCACGCCCCTTCACTTTAGCCCCTTTGATTGGCTGCTGTGGGTGCTGTTTGCAGCTCTTAGGCTTCTGGTTGGCCTTGACGTTTTACATTGTAAATATGTGGAATATGGCCAAAAAAGGCTACTTGGTGTTCTTTCTGCCTTAAAGTGAAAGTGAAGTCGCTCAGTCGACTCTTTGCGACCCCATGGACTGCACCCCACCAGGCTCCTCCCTCCATGGGATTCTCCAGGCAAGAATACTGGAGTGGGTTGCCATTTCCTTCTCCAGGGGATCTTCCCAACCCAGGGATCGAACCCGGGTCTCCTGCATTCCAGGAAGACGCTTTAACCTCTGAGCCACCAGGGGCTTCTGCTTAGGATGGTATGAATTTAGAAACCCCCTGAAGAATATCCAGTATTATGGATATTCTTTTTCACTAAATGGTTTTTTAGTGAAAAACATGTCTTTTTCACTAAATGGTTTCCCATTTGTTTAGAAGCCCAAAGGCCCTGAAAAAGTTTAAAAAACAAAACACTATAATCCTTTTGAAAAAAGAAACTTCGATTTTGAGAACAGTTTGATTCTCACAACTTGAGGTGAAGATGGGGAAGGACCTGAGGCTCCCAGAGACACCAGGGCCTGTCCTGGTCCCAGGGCCACTACTGGTGGCCCCAGTTCTGCAGGCCATGGAAGTCCTTGTGTCCCAGGACCCTGAAACTGTTAAAACTAAGACCCAAATCCAGAGACACTTTCTTTCCTGAGCTGAGAGGAGAAAAGCTGAGATGAAAGTTAGGAAGCCTTCCAGAGTGGTGGTATCCAATACGGTCATCACCAGCCCCGTGTGTCTCTCTAAATTTGTTTTTGTTAATTGAGAGGGTAAAAAATTAACAATTCTGTTCCTCCATTTCTCCAGCCTCTATTCAAAAGCTCAACGGCCACCTGTGGCTAGTGGGGCCCTCCTTGTGCAGTGCAGAGGTAGAAGGTGGAAGTTTTTACCATAACAGAGAGAACCACTCGACAGTGCCTTCTAGAGGTGTTTTCTACTTCTGGGGGGCTTGATACGGAACAGTGACATCACGGCATGCCCACTCCTGACAGCTCTAAAGTCTTCTCTCTGGAGCAGGGGCTTTGTGACGAGTTCTCGGCGGTGACCCGCCCTTGGGTCTACCTGTTTGGGTGCCTTCATGTTCTACACTGGGGCCTTGCGTGCAGTTACAGAGCCCTGGGAATAACTGGCAACTGTCCTTGAGTCTGCATATGTGTGTTCAGGGTTGTGACCCACCCACTCACCATCTCAAATTGGAAGTGTTGCCCTGAAATGATTTAGTTTCTAAGTGGAGCTCTTTCTAGCAGAGCCCATGGCATGAAGTCCCAATACCTACCCCAACAAAAGGTTCATAGCTTCTGAAAGGCCAGAATTGTTCTTTTTCCCTTTTATGTTGATGTCCACTAGGGTATTAGGTGCTTCTTACATAGTCTCTAACTTCCCAGGGAGGCTTCTGCCTCATACATCTCAGTGCATATAAAGAAACCAGTGACACACTCTCACCATTGTCTCTCTGTGTACCTAAATCCAGGTGACCTTGACTTTTCTTAATTCTCTGCTTCTCTGGAGGCTTTGGCATGGGGACCAACCCCTCCCTGAAGAGCCCACATGGGGCCTTTGAAGCTTAAAACAATCCTTTTTCTGGTTCTAAAATAGTGTCGCTCTGATTACCCCTGCTGCCCTGCTGTCGTCATCCCGGGGTTCTGGCCCTGCTTCTGCTTATCCAGATAACGTCTGGCACGCAGAACACTGTGTCAGCTTTGCTCATAATTTGACACATTCACCCATGTTCTTTGTTAAAAATAATAACTACCGTCACCCTTCACTGAGCTCTTACTGTGTACCAGAAGCAGAAGTAGGCGCTTCACAGGTGTCGTGTAAACTTAATCTCACGGCTGCCGTAGCTCACACCTTGTTCCAAGTCACTGTCACCCCTGGACCACTGAAAAACTCCCTATACAGGCCTCCCTCCTTCTGTCCTTGCCCCCTTGAGCCAACTCCCAACCAAGCAACCAGAAAGATGCTTCAAAACATGAGTGAGATGACACTATTCCTCATTGGCCTCTTTGGATTTGGAGTCAAGGTCAAAGTCTCTACAATGGGTTATAATACCCTAAGCCAGCGGTCCCCAGCCTCTTCACCAACAGGGACTGACTTCATGAAAGACAATTTTTCCATGGCTGGGGTGGGAGGTGGAGAGGAGGGGATGGTTTCAGGATGATTCAAGCAGATTTCATTTCTTGTGCACTGTATTTCCGTTATTATTACATCAGCTCCACCTCATCATCAGACACTAGATCCCAGAGCTTGGGAACCCCTGACCTGAATGATCTGCCCTCGTGCCCTGGGTCACTTCTTAACCACAGCCATTGTCACACAGCCCTCCTCGCCCTGATCCAGCTGTGCTGGCCCCAGGGCCTTTGCACTGGGTTCTCTATGCCAGGTAGTCACATGGCTCGCTCACCTCCTCCAAGTCTTTCTGTATTCAAGTATCATTTTCCCTGTGAGGGCTGCCCATCCACTCTATCTAAAATCAGTCATACACGCACATATATACACATACACGTACACTATTTGTTTCCTTTATACTTGCCCTCATTAGCAAGTCAAATATTTTACTTCTTTGTTTGCTAGTATATCAGTACCCCCCAAGAAAGAATCTAAGCTCCATAGAGATAGGGTTTTTGTCTGTTTCCTTTACTAGTTTTTCCCAGTGCCTACCACTCCAGTACTCTTGCCTGGAAAATCCCATGGACGGAGGAGCCTGGTGGGCTAAAGTCCATGGGCTCGCTAAGAGTGGGACATGACTGAGCGACTTGACTTTCACTTTTCACTTTCATGCATTGGAGAAGGAAATGGCAACCCACTCCAATGTTCTTGCCTGGAGAATCCCAGGGACGGGGGAGCCTGGTGGGCTGCCGTCTATGGGGT